>NW_004624831.1:339391-369597 GCF_000247695.1 Heterocephalus glaber
AAGAGGAGGAGGAAGAGGAAGAGGAGGAAGAGGAAGCTGAGGAGGAAGAGGAAGAGGAGGAGGAAGAGGAAGAGGAGGAGGAAGAGGAGGAAGAGAAGGAGGAGGAGGCTGCGCCCTGAGAGCCTGCCTGGGGGGGGAGCTGAGGTAGAAGAGGAAGCCAGAGAGGACAGCGGTCCCAGCTGCTGAGAGAGGAAGGTGGCTGGCTAGCGGGGCTGGGCTGGAGAAGTGACCAGGGAGGACAGAGACCCAGCAGAAGTAAAGGAATTTGCAGAACAGTGGGGCCGGAAGTGGGTGGGAAAGGTTGGGAAGCACAGCTCTCTCCATCCAGGGGGAACCCAACCTCAGCGTCCTGGCCACAGCCAGAGAGGGGCTGCAAGGGCAGTGAGAGCCAGAAGGCAGAAACGGAGCGGGCACCTGGCAGTGGGAGTCCAGATGGGGACGGGGGTGGGACTAGCGAGCGCCTCGGGCCCCAGGTGGCTCCAGGTGTGGGTTCTCAGGCAAGCCCTTGACAGCCTCTCAGGGGCTCAAGGCTCCCTCTCCTCTCTGCTCCTCTAAGGAGCTCTCACCCTGGTCTCCCCACCAGGTCAAAAACCATCTGATAAACCATCCAAACCTAGGGCCAGGTGGAAAGAGCCGTGGCCAAGCCTGAGAGACTGGGAATTGGATAAAGGGATTAAATAGTGGCACATTAGTAAGAGACTTAGAGTGTAATAAACCCATTTCATAACAATATGTGCATTAGGCCAGCAATCCATCATCACGGGTGGCTGTCCCTGGCACGGGGGACACTGACCTGCCAGAAGGGGACTTGTCCTGATGGCTGAGCTTTTGCTCAGGGTCTCAGTATATGTGCAAGGGGTGCTGACTGGCCCCTCAGGCCAGGAAGGGACCCGGGGAGCTGGCAGGGCTTTGGCTCCCATTGCTGGGGAAACCTGAGGGTGCCACTGGGAGGGAGAGTCTGGGCCCCGGAGAGCCGCCCTGAGCAAGAGCAGGAGGGGTCTCCTGGAGCCGTTCCTAGGGGAGAGCCCCGCACGAGGAAGGCTCCTACGCGAGTCCCCACTCAGTCCTAGTGCGCCATCCACTGTCCCCCGTGTGCCCACCCAGCCAGGAGCCCACCCTCTGCCAAGCCTTCCCTGAGCTCCACATCCCACATGTCCGCCCTCCAGAGCCCTGCAGTTCTTCTGGCAAGTGCTTAGGCTTCAGGCTTGGCGTCTGGATTTGAACCCTAGTTTTGCCACTTGCTGGCTATCTGATCGCGGCAAGTGACTGTCACTTCTCTGAGCCTGTTTCCACCTGCCAAATGTCAATAATCAGGACAGCTCACAGGATTTTTTGTGTGTGTGGTACTGGGGATTGAACTCGGGTCCTTGCGCTTGCGCAGCAGGCAGCGAAACCACGAAGCTAAACCCCTGGCCCCCATAGGATTATTTTTTAAACTTTTATTAATTTTTTTGAGACAGGGTCTTGCCATGTACCCAGCCTGGCCTTGAACTCACAGAGATCCTCCTTCCCCAGTCTCCCAAGTGCTGGGTCACAGGTGTATGGCACCATGCCCAGCTCTTTCAGGGTTATTCTGAGGGTCAGCTGAGATGAGTTTAGAGACAGTCTACAATGTGGAGAAACCTGGGGAATGTTATACTGCTTGCTCCCAACTCCCCAGCTGCACCGGGGCATTGCTCACCCCATTGTTAGAATGAGTTCCAAGCCCTACCTGGACCAGCTCATTCAAAGGGCAGTGAGAAACGACGACGTCTTCGTTTTGTGGCTGAGTGTTTAAAGTCCTCTTTTTAATGGAGCAGAGGACCACATCTTCTGCCGTTTATTTCTACTAAGGAAGGCAGCAGCAGAGGTAAACGAACTTTCTCCTGGAAAAGGGATCGAGAAATAGGAGTGGACTGGTTAGGTCTCCATCATCAGTCTTGAAATGTTGGGGAGCTGGGGTGAAAGACAGCAAATAGAGATGACTTCCTGGGAGGACAGAGGCCTTGGGCTGCAGCAGGTGGCCGACTGGGTAGCCCAGAGAACATGGAGGAGGCCTGGGGAAATCAGAGGCCACGTCTCCAAGACCCAGACACCCTGTGACCTTCTTCCTCCATTGGCCCAGGCACTTTATCCCCCCACCCTCCTTCCAGAACCTCGGGTGCCGTCTGTCACAGCTTGGCCCACCTCATGCAGGGCTGAGTGGGCAGGGCTTCCACTCTAGCTGCAGTGCAGAGGGCTCCTGAGAGGCAGCTCCTGTGTTCTCCAGCCCCCAGTCTGCTCCCAGCTCTAACTCAATTCAGCATCAAACTCAGGCTAATTTCCAGAAACACAGCTTCTTCATGGTAACCACATTCCAACCAATGAAGCTTTCCTGTACCTCCAATGCAGCCCAAGTTGTCACTGATTTTTCCAAACAAAAGTTTCACAGGTACCAGCACCCCCCAGATGGACTGGTCAAAGGTGCCATTCACCTGCCTTCCTGCCACCAAATCTAAATGTCATTACCAAGTTCCCTGGCTTCTGCCAGAGTTCTTCCAGACTCCGCCGAAGAGTTGGGTACAAAACTGCTGTTACACTTTCTCCCAAGGCGAAATGCACGAATACACCCCTTTCTTCTTCTGGCAAATATTTACTACATGACTTCTAGAGCCAAACACTAACACCTACAGTACAAAACTAGTAAGTGTACCCTGGTCTCCACGTGAATGATCCAGAGTGCTCTGGTGTGCCACAGAGGGACACAGCTTCACAAGGTGCAAGGCCCAGAAAGGGTGATGGAGAAGTAAGTACCACAGGTGCTGGGCAGGTGCCTCCCAAGCATCAGCAGGCGTGCTGGGCACCTGGCTGGGCCAGAGGACAGAGCTGCGTAAGTAGAGGAGAAGAGAGGGAGGAAACCAGATTTCAGAGAGCATCTATTCTGCACCAAGATGCACAGCCAACTAGGTGTGCTGGTGCACACCTATAATCCCAGCACTCAGGAGGCTGAGGCAGGAGGATTGCCCCTAATTCAGGGCCAGCCTAGGCTCCATAGTGAGTTCAAAGCCAGCCTGGACTACACAGCAAGACCCTGTCTCCAAAAGAGAAAAAAGATGCATGGCCTGCTTTCATCCAGATCACCTTGGTGGCCCTCTGCAACAACCTTGGAAGGTGCTGCCACCTTCACGTATGCACATAGGAAATGGGATTCAAGCGGTTAAACGACCTGCCAGGACCGCGCAACCAGTAAGCTGCAGATCCGGGCCTTGAACCCCGAATGGACTGCCCCTCAAATGTAGGCTCTTCCCTGGTGTGGAGCGTGTCTGGGAAACAGGAGCAGAGAGTGTGGAGGAAGGTAGAGCTGGTCCCACTTGCTCCCCGCCCGCAGGCCCACCCACACCGTCTGGGGACAAACTCCATCCCTGCCGGAGGCCTGCTGCACGGAGAAGCTCTACCTGTGTCCCCGACTCCATGCCCTTAGGCTTTAGGAGCAATGCTCCAACCACGTGCTCATTCACGGACCTCTCCCAATGCCAGTCCCAATCTTTCTTGATCTCTCCTGAGCCTTGAGAGTCTTCCCTCTGGCCCCTGGAATCCCTCTCAGCTCTCCCCTCACAGTCAGTGTCCTCCACCTGATAAGCACACACGTTGCCTCCACCTCCTGCCTGCTTGCTCTCTGCTCCTAATGACCTGCTCAAGAAAACAACTCTAGTGACGCTCCACAGGCTTGCAACCTAGCTCCTTTGTTTATTATTTTGATTTGGGGTTTGTTTGTTTTGTTTTTGGTACCAGGGATCAAACTCAGGACCTTGCACTTGAGAGCCAGGAACAGCACCACTGAGCTAAATCCCTTGTTTTGTTTTTTGAGAAAAAGTCTCACCATCTACAGTAGTTCAGGCTGGCTTTGAACTCTCTTTGTGGCCCTGGCTGACCTCGAACTCACAGCAATTCTCCAGCCTCAGCCTCCCAAGTGTTGAGATTACAGGCGTGGGGCCGGGGATTTAGCTCAGTGGTTCTGCTGCCTGCCTTACAATCGGAAGGTCCTGACTTCAATCCCTGGTACCAAAAAAAAAAAGAGAGAGAGAGAGAGATTGCAGGCGTGTGCCACTATGCCCAGCTGCTGGCTCGATAAATTACTTCTGAGCCCAAGTTTCATCAGCCATCAAGTGGGAACAATGACAGTAGCTACCTGTAACTCAAGGACGTAAAATAAGAGCACAATACACAGGAAGCATCGATGCTCCGGCTCTTACTATTTTTCTCATCTACTTTATTCTCATCTACTCATTTTCTCACTACTTTATTCATCTTGATCTCAAACCCTCAAAAGTCCAATAGATAGTGGATTTGAAGACATTAAACAATGCCCCACTGCTTATAAAAGGACTCAGATCTCCTGGGCAGGTTCTTGGGGCTCTTTCAACTTCTTCCCGAAGTGGAAAGATGATCTGAGAGAAGGGTTTCCAGTCTGGGTCTAACACAGCATTCCAGTTCCCCACAGTATCTAAAGGGCCAGAGTTTTGATTTGAGTTTATAAAGATATACTCTTTGAAACCTTAGTAAAAGACCATGTGCTCATGGAAATACTACAAATTTAATTTTAACAAATCACAAGTTGGTCTCATGATATCAAGTTGCTATCATGTGTGCTAATTGATATGTCTTTACCTAAGAAGTAAAAAAGGTA
Source organism: Heterocephalus glaber (assembly GCF_000247695.1). The sequence goes on from NW_004624831.1 coordinate 344,037, forward strand.
CCAAATAAAGCCTTCATAATATGTGCTAATAAAATGCAAAATAAAATGCTAATGAGCTGGGGATTTAGCTCAGTGGTTCCACCGCCTGCTGCGCAAATGCAAGGACCCGAGTTCGATCCCTAGTACCAAAAAAAAAAAAAGAAAAAGAAAATGTCTTTCTCAGTTTTATGTATCAGGTTTGTTTAGAAAAGATAGGGTGGTGTTTCCCTACTAAAACAAGCAAACAAAAGTTTGTTTCAACAAACTTGAAATCATCACCAAATTGGGAAGAATCATACAGCACTGGCCCCAGTCTGAAGCCTGTTACTTCCTTACTCAAGTTTCTTAGGGCCTTGGGTTTCTGTTTTGTTTGACTGTGCAGCCTGGCATGGTGGTGCACACCTGTAATCCCAACACTCAGGAGACTGAGGCAGGAGGATCCGCTGCAAGTTTGAGGCCAGCCTGATCTACATAGTGATCATACTTTGTCTCATTAAAATATATATATATATATACACACACACTCATATACACACACATATACACACATACACATATCTACATATACAACATACACATATGTACACACCTGTACATATACACACATGTAAACACATGTGTACATATATATACACACATACATATACACATATATACGTGCACATATACACATACACACACACACATGACTATCCTATGTGGCTTTGCCTGACAGGTAGAGGTCTGTCTGACCAGCACGACACAGCACAAGTGACACTCAGGGGGCTCCACCCCTAAGCGGCCTTGTGACCTCACCCAGCTGGGAAGCTGCTCCCATGTAAAGGGGCCTGGATTCCCCTGCCAGAGAAGTACAGACAGGGGTGCGGGGACCAGAGCTCTCCAGCCAGCAGAGGCATCAACGGCTAGACCGGTCAGTGCGGCCACGTGTGGCTATCCCACCCTTAGCTGCATTTCCAGAAGAGCACAGCTGCACTCCTGAGCTCAGCCAGCATCTCAAAGTGCAGAAGAAACACCCAGCTGGACCCAGCCCATCACCGGAATCATGAAAAATAAAAAAGTCTTTGTCTTTAGCCACCAAACTCTGGGGTGATTGTCATACAGCAATAGATTCCTGAAACAAGCAAGGTACACTGTCTATTTCCTTATCTACAAGTGAGAAAACTCAGGCCTAAGAGGGGTCACATAAGTCAAGCAGGACTAGGCCACTAGGGAGTGACAGCCAGGCCCTGAACTTCGGTGCTCTGGCTCCAGACTCCACACCAGTGACCCTAATGTGTGAGCAGCTGAATGCAGCCCCTCGAGATGTCCCTACTCTAGTCCTTTGGACAGTGAGCACACGGCCTCACACGGCCTGAGGAGCTTCACAGATGGGCCACATCAGAGGCATGAGATCAGGAGACTCCTGGATCGCCCGAGTGTGCAGTGTAACCACATGGCCCTTATGGAAGGCAGGCAACAAGCCTGAGCCAGAGATCCGGGCCATGAGCCAGGGAATGGGGGAGCCTTTAAAAGCTGGACCAAGCAAGGGAACCACTTCTGCCCTGCAGCTCCAGACACAGCCAGCCTGTCCATGCCTAGCCTCGAGCTCAGTGAGCTGGCTTTGGATGCTGACCTCCAGAACACTCAGATAATAAGCCCTCAGCTTTGTGGCACGTTGTCACAGGAGCAATAGGAAACTAAAGCTCAGGGCCTCTCCTACCTGGAGGGAGCTGGACCCTTCCCGTGGGCACAGCCAGGCTATTGACTTGTCTGCTGTCACATCCAGGGCTTCTGTGCCTCTCCCGTCCTTAGAGCTTTCTCCTCTGCATGTACTCGATTCTCTTCCCCCTCCTCTTCCAGGAAGTCTTCCCGAACAGCCTAGATCAGGGATGGCGAACCTTTTAGAGATGAGAGCCCAAACTGCAACCAAAATACTAGGTGCCCCAACGTGCAACCCACTTATTTATCACAAAGTGCCAATGCTGCAATTAAACCTGAATACTGAGGCTTTAGTTGAGAAAAAAACAGCTCATACATTAACATCTTTTGTCTTAAAAGAAGAACAAAAAACATGCGTGCCACAGGTTCGCCACCACTGTCCTAGATTATGCCACTCTGTCCCATCCCGGCAGGACTAGCATTCCCACCTCCTTACTCAGCACTCGCTAGTACCCATGCTAATGTCCTGGCCGGCAGCCCAGGGCCTGTCTTATGAGCATGACTCATGGATTCCAAGGACACCAGGCTGGAGAGGCCCTTTGAGAATCTATCCCTTCATTGTATGGATGAGGAAACTGAGTCCCAGGAAAGAGAAGAAAGCCACATACCCAAGGTCACATAGCTCAAAGGCAGACCTCCTGGATCATACAAGCCTCACTAAGGCGTGCTGGGGGATCCCTGACAGTCATAGGGTCCCTCTCTCACTGGGGTCGCTAATATGTGAGAGTGATAGACACATATCAATAATCATAGAAATATACAACTACTCACCATGAGATGTGTTAGGAAAGTTCTTTTTTAGAATCAGATTTATTTTATTTATTTATTTTTTTTGGTACTGGGGATCAAACTCTAGACCTTGCACTTGCAAGGCAGGCGGCCACACCGCTGAGCTACATCCCCGGCCCTAGGAAAGTTCTTTCTTAAATTTTATTTTTATTCGTACATGTTTGCAGTATACAGTGATTCCGTTCACCATGAGGAGTTGGAACATGAACATAACACATTCATTCCTTTTATTTCCCCCTTTCTCCCCTCCCTGCCCCCTCTCCCAGGAACGGAAGTTCTATAGAGCAAGCCAGGGGAGTCAGGAAAGGCTTCTCGAAGAGATGACCTGCCATGAGCAGTGAATAACAGCAAGTAGAGTTAACTCGGTCTTTCTAAGGAGGAGGATGAAAGTCTGTTAGGCTTACCCCAGAGGAGATTATGTGTGCAGAGGCCCTGAAGTAGGAAGGAACGGGACGAGGCCGGGAAAAGGTCAGAGTGCCTGCAGTCAGAGACAGGGCAACAGGTGAAAGTGGAAGGCCTGGAAGTCCCCGGAACTGAGCCCGGGCCAGGCGGCCGTGGTGGGGCTCTAACCTTAGCCTGTGGCCCAGAAGCCCAGAGGATGCCAGCCAGGCGGTGATGGCCTGCGGCCAGGACGCATTGGACCGCTCTGGCCCCTGCCTGGGCCCTCCCTTTCCCTCTGGGCGCGGTGGAGGTCATCACTAGAGCAGTTGTGCGCGGCCCCGTCCTCCTCCTCCCCCTCGCTGCCTTGTGCAGAGCAGGTGCTGCACAAACACCTGCTCATTAACCTCCCAGCGGCACAGGACACCACTGCCCGCGCCCCCCCCGAAGCACCCTTTCTCTGGCTTCTGCGCTGCTTCACCCTTCAGTCCCTTTGCGGTCTGACTGCTCCACCCTTCTCATTTCCCTCTGTTTCATCTTCATCCTCCTTTTGTTGTTTGTTTGCAGTAGTGGGCATCAAGCCCAAGATCTTGCACATGCTAGGCAAGTTTGCCATCACTGAGCTACATCCCTATCCCCTTTGTAAATGTTTATTTTAAAACAGGGCCTCGTTAGGTTGCCCAGAAGGGGCTCAGATTTGGTCCTCCTGCCTCAGCCTGTATGTACCTGGGATTACAAGTGTGCAGCACCACGCCTAGCTTTTGCCTTCTGTGTTAGTTACTTTCCTCTCATTGCTGAGACAAAATCCCGACACTCAAAGTTAGAAGGGAAGGGGTTTATCTGGCTTGCAGTTCACAGAGGTTTCAGTCCATAACAGCCGACACCAAGGCAGGGATGCAAAACAGGGATGGAAGAGCAGAAACAACATGGTGCACACAAGGCAGCAAGGGAACAAGGGAGTTAACAGCATCTCCCTGCCCCTTTTGTCTTATTCAGACTACGTAGGGCAGGCAGCACTCACACGCTTAATCCTAGTGCCCTTGAGCCTAGCACTGCATCTTGAATCAATCCCAGCTTCACACTCTCCAGATCAAGCCTAGGACATGAGGCTTTGGGGGGGACATCCAGACCCAAACCTTAACACCTTCTTTGCCCACACTCCCCCCTAGGTTATCTGGTGGCCTCCAACAGTAGGGCTCTCTTTCTTCTGGGGTGAGCTTAAGTTAACAAGGCTGGGAGAAGCTGTCTGTCTCGTCGCTGCTGCATCCCCAGAGTCGGGCACAGTATCTGGCATGCAGCAAACACCCAGTCATTTTCTTTCTTGGGTGCTGCAGACTGAACCCAGGGCCTTATACATGCTAAGTACCTGCTTTACCACTGAACTGTACCCCCACCCACCACCAGTGATCGGATGAAACTCTCCTTACATACTATATGACTATTTAGACGAAGTTCAAGCACCAGCAAAGTTGGTCTGTGGCAACTGAGGTCAGAATAGTGGTCATCGGGGCCGGGGATTGAGCTCAGTGGTTCCGCCACCTGCCTTGAAAGCACAAGGTCCCAAGTTCAATCCCCAGTACCAAAAAAAAAAAAGAATAGTGGTCATGGATGGGGAAACAATGACATGGACAGAGCCCAGGGAGTCTGGAGTAGGAAGGCTGGAAACCCCATCTGTGTGGCAGCGGCACAGGGGTCGCACGCAGCAAGGCTCACAGGATTAGGGTTCTCTCCGCGTGCAGTGTGTCTCCTGACAAAGGCAGGAAGTAGTTGTCACCCCATCACTCTGCTGAGCAGAAGGGCCCCTTCCTAACCGCTTTATGTGTCCACTGCACGGCCACCCTCATTCATTACCCACTGTCCTGAGTTCAGGTCCTGCAGCCACTCTGTTCCCAATTATTCAGTTCCCAAATCTCAGGCCCTCTGCCCATACCACCTCTTCCTATGTCTCAGGAACACAAACTGTGGCTGCACAGAGTGTTAAGATGGCCCTGTGACACTTATCCCAGCTATGTATCATCCCTGTGATTATGTCACATAGCAAAAGCAAGATGATTCAGGGCGAAAGGCAGAGAATTGCAAGTTCGAGGCCAGCCTGGACAATACGGTGAGTTCATGGCCAACCTGAACTACATAGTGAGACCTTGTCTCAAAAATAAATACCTAAATACATAACTGTAAACACATAAATAAATACATCCACATGAAGGCAGAGAACTTTCTCGGCTGCTGGCAGGAGAGGAAGCGGGAGGTGCTAAAGGCAGGGGAGTGGCACACTGTTCTGACCTTGAAGGCAGAGGGACCAGAGAGTGGTTTCTAGGAGCCGAGACAAGGGAATGAGGACTTAAGCCTTACAACAGCAAGGGACTGAATTCTGGCAGGAAAGACAGGGCCCTGGTTGGTGGTCCACGCCAGTGACGCCAGCACCACAGGAGGCTGAGGCAGAAGGATGGCAGCTTCAAACCCAACCTGGGCAACTCAGGGACTTAGTGAGACCCTGTCTCAAAAAAGAAAAAGGTCTGCGGATGTAGCTCAGTGCGAAGGCCCTGGGTTCAATCTCCAACAGCAAACGAAAAAAGAGAAGAACCGAGGAATGAGTGTGAAGCGTCCTCCTTGAGAGCTTCAAGTCCAACCTGGCTAACGTCTTGACTTCAGCTTTGCGAGACTAACAGAGAAGCCAGTCTTCCCTGCCTCCTGATCTACAGAACTGTAAGATTTCAGAACGGGTGTTTTCTTTAATCCACTATGAATACGGTAAATTGTGACAGCAGCAATAGAAAACTAACACACGTCCTAAATTCCATCTGTGCCAGAGGCCCTGCGTATCACCCTCCCCTTCCCTCCTGCTCTCCCTCGGCCGGCAGCTCAGACCCAGCCTCACTCCAGCCATTTGAAACATTCACCTCCAAGCCTCTTGCCCAAATCTCACCCAGCCTGCTCCCTGCCACCAGATTAATTTTCTAGTCACAGCACTGATTGCACCCTTCTCCTGCTCAGAAAGCTTCCGTGGCAGGAAGGCTCAGTGGTTATACTCTGCACCAGAATTCAGGGTGTAAAACCCAGCTCCAAGGTAGGAGACCCAGAGCAGGCGCTTAACCCATCCATTAGTTGCGACTGACAGTGGCATCTGCATATGGTAGTTTCCCGGATTAAATGAGGTGAGCGTGCAAAACACAGACAAGAATGGCCGAGCATACGTAAGGACTGTGCCGTGTGCGGGCAGTTGTTTGGCGGCAGAGCACGATCAGCGGCTCCTCCAGGCTGGGTATAAACTTGGACCTGGCCGGCAGGCCCCTCCCACTGCTCTGCTCCACAGCCTCACCCGCACCAGTACCTCTCCAGCTTTTTCTCCTACTCCTCCTCTGCTAAGCCCATCCTTTTTCTTTCCCTCTTCATCAGCAACTCCCTCACTCAAATTGTCCCCCTCAATTCCCAGTGCTCTAACTGATTCACATATTTCCAGTCTCTGCAGCCATTAGGGGTGCTAAAAACACAAGCTAACTCAGGTGGTGTGCGGGCTTCCTCCGGTTCCTACTGCTCCCGAGACAAAAGCCCAGAGCCCTGTGGCCCTGTCCTGCGCTCCCCACACTCAGGCCAGGCCTGGGGCTACCCAGGCTTCCTGCTGCCTGAGGACACTCCCACCTCCTCTCCCTAGACATAGGCTGCCCTCTCCTCCTCGCACGAAACGCCCACTCACCCTTCCACTCCCTGGTCTAACTCAGTGGAGAACCCCCTCTTACCAGCTCCCAGAAGGCTCACACTGCTCCTGCACAGACAACTCATCGGAACAAGTTACACACCCCATGAACTTCTTCACCAGCCTAAGTTCCACACAGCATCGTGTGCCCAGGGGGAGCCGGGGTCTGGCCGGGATCTGCTCCCTTCCTGTCTGGAGAAGGAACAGGTGAATGAAACGAGCACAAGAACCCTGCCTCTTTGGCCATCTGGACTGTCCCATATACACTGTTGGGATCCGCACTGCGGCTCGTTCACGGCCTCTTCCCACTGGTCCCTCTCGCCAACGCTGTTCTTCCGTGAACCCATCCAACCTCTGCATCAGTACCAGCCTCTGCCAGGGACTGTCAACCAAGTATCAGCCGTGCAGCGGCTCCTCCCAACACCTCTCTCTTTGTCCCACTGAAATTACCTATACTCTATTTCTGATTGTGAAATTAACACACGTACATTGGACAACTCTTAGATAACATGGATAATGTGGAAGATAGAAAAGAAAAAATAAAACATTTCAAATGCAACTACCCAGAGATAATTGCTGCTTTTAATATAGAGTACATCTACTCATTTTCCCATATATAATTATGAAAAAATATTAAACTTCACAACAAATCAATGAGGACCATATTGATCTCCCCATTTACATGAAAAAAGTTTAGATGAATTTAAGAACTTGTGTATAGTCACAGAACCAGAATAGAGCAGGCCAGGCCAGAGATTTAGCTCAGTGGTGCCGCTGCCTGCCTCGCAAGCACAAGGTCCCAAGTTCGATCCCCGGTACCAAAAAAAAAAACAGACTAGAGCAGGCCCACAGTTGAGACCCAAGCCGCTGCTCCCAAGCGCAGCCTCCTGGGCTCTCTCTGGGGCTCGCCACACCCCCAGGTTAGTGCCTCTTCCTCTCCAGCTCCCCTTACTACCTGACAGCGCTGCTCTCTCTCCCCCAACCCAAATCCAAACTTCCTCTTACACAGCTGCTTTAGGCCCAGAAATTCCACTTCAAGGATAGTCAGTGTGGCAACCTTGTGCACACCAATACCAGCTCAATGAGTAACCAGTACATTCTCCAAGCAGAACACACATCGTGTGAAGAGAACAAGAATACTATACTGTTGTGGATTACTCTGTGATAATCTCTAAATAGTTGTAGTTGGTTTGTTTGGTTTTGTTTTGCATGGTACTGATGATTGAACCCAAGGGTGCTTTATCACTGAGCTACATCCCCAAACTGTTTTTAATTAATTAATTAATTAATTAATTAATTTTAGCCAAGGTCTTGCTGAATTGCTTAGGCTGGCCTTGAACTTATGATTCTCCTGCCTCAGCCTCCAAAGTAGCAGGGATTACAAGCACACACCAGATAGTTGGGTTGGTTGTTGCTGTTTGAGACAGGGTCTAATTATATAATCCAAGCTGTGCTTGAACTTGCTCTGTAGCTCAGACTGGCCTCAAACTCATGATCCTTCTGCCTCAGTCTCCAGAGTGCTGGGATTATAGGTGTGTGCCCCCATGCCCAGCTGCCAATTAAAAAAAAACAAGACCGAGAAGAATATGTGTAATTTACTATCACTTGTGAATGTAAAGATTATTCTTACAAAGATGCACAAGTATACTAGTAATTGCTTCTAGAAAGAAACATTTAGGGACAGAAAGTTTAGATGCGAGGGGTCTTGATTTTCACCCTTGTGTCATGTTTAAATTTTTACCACCATATATTCAATAAGTCAAAAACAAACAGTTGAGGCACGTAGCTCACACCCTTGAATGGTCTTTACTCCATGCATGTGCATGTGCGAGACTGCATACATCTTCACTGGCACAGAGTGCCCTGCTTCCTCAGTGGGGCTCATGCGTCTACCATTTTCAGAGTCTGAAGACCTTGTCTCCTCTGGCAAACAGGTAGGATTCTGCGAGGCCAAGGACTTTTCTCTCAGCCCTACCTCTGCCATCACTACCTGTGTGACCTTTCTTGGGCAGGTGAAGAGTTCTCCCCTAGCTTGCTAGCTTCCAGATCTTCACATCCTTCCTCTCTGGCTGTTCTCCCTTCTGTGTCATGGTTGCGGTTACCTGTAAACTAGCTTTACTGTCACCCCAGAAGAAGGCGCTCTGCTGCCTCAGGCTACGTTCTATCCCCATTCTCTAGGTTCCCCTCAGCTGGGATGATCCAGTCACTGTGCACCTTCCCACTTATGTTCCGCCCTGTTCCCACAGGCACAGTACCGGGGACATGGTTCGGGCTCGGTCATTGCTTTCTTCTGACTGGATGGCCACATCTCCCTCACCCAGACCCTAAGTCTGCATGAGCACTAGAGGCCTCCCCTGGGTCATCCGTGAAAGACAGATGTCACTGGAGACCAGCCCTGCCTTCCTATTCTTCTCCGGTCCCTCAGCCACCTGGGACACTAGAGCTTGAGCGCTCCCCCGCCACAGCTGCAGTCTCACAGCAAGCTCCTGCAGGTCTCGGCTGCTCCAGGTGTCTCCCTCAGGCCAGGACCCCACCCGGCCAAGGCCAGGCCCCAGCCCTACACCCGCCGCCCGCCCAGCCTGGCAGGCTAGCCCATCAATCCTGCTCCCGGGGGTGCAAACCAATCTCTCTTGCTTTCCTGAGCCGTCTCCCTGGCGGAGCCTGGAGGAGCCTTCAATCGAATTAATCCCAGCCTGGCGGCAGTGACGAAGACGGATTTCTCCACCAAACGATCCATTTGTATCTCTCGCACACTCACTTGGGTTTTTTTTTCTGTGTGGATGTTCAAAATATCATGAAAAAGGCGTTAGCCGGGTAGCTGTGGCGCAGCGAAATAATAGAGTGATCCGGCAATGCGCTCCTGACCTTGCAGGACAGCTAATCCATCCGCACATCTATCTTAATTATTCCCGGTTACAAAGGAGAAACTCCACCATCCATTCATTCCTGGCTGGCAATTCCGCTTCCACGCCCACTTGCCCAATCCTTTCTCCACTGGTCCTAGCCAGATAGGCCCCTCTGCCAGGGCTGCAGCATGCCCCACCCAGCCCGCCCGCTGAGCTGCCCAGCCCACGCCTGAGCCCCGAGGTCCCCAGACAGCACCGATGATCTCTTCTCCAGACTGAGCGAGGCCCAGTGGAGGAAGCCCAGCAGCACACAGGAGGAAGGCACACCAGGACACACCCTGGAACCTCCTCACAGGCAGCCTCACCTCAGGCTTGGCCTCATCCGACAGTGGCCTTCTGCCCTTCTATTGCAGACTGGCCCCTTTCCATCCTTACCCCAACTTCGGTCTCTGGGCTTTCTGCTGCCCTGGCGCTGACCCTGGGACAGAGGTTGGGATGAGCACTTTGACCAGGAACAAGTCTTCTGGGGGCTTGGTCTGCCTGTCTCCCACTCACAAAGCCAAAGGCCTTACCCCGAATCCTCTCAACCCCCAGGTGCTGCAGATAGAGCCCCGGGCCTCAGGCACACTGGGGTGAGCACTCTCCCACTGAGCTACAGCGTCATGCTAAATTGCCCAGGCTGGCCTCAAACTTGAGATCCTTCTGCCTCAGCCTCCTGAGTAGCTGGAATTACAGGCATACACCTGCAGATCTACCACCCCTTAACATGACCCAGGAACCAGTTCTGGAGGGCAAAGTTTGAAATGTGAGAGAGGCAAAGAGGAAAAAAAGGCAGATGAAGCAAGGAACACTTTACACAAAAATTCTGCAAGCAGGCAGGGGGACGCGGGGCGGGGGTGTGAAGGTCACCAAGACACTGCGTGAAGCGCCAGCTTTCAGAACATGATCTGAGCTAACAGTGCCAGATGCACTATGGGTGCCTGTGTCAGTCTCTAAAGCCCCTTCTAATTCTCCCCTTAATGTAGGATTTTTCAGATCCCTCATTCTAATGATTTTAATGCAATCAGCAAAACTAGGCGTGTAATTGTCTTGGCTCTGTGCTGGGCCCAGGCTGCTCCTGGGAGCCCACACCCTCCAGTCCATGCGGCCTCCTCCTGCTCACTGCAGCTCTCAACAAGTGCACGGCGAGACTCCTCTGCTCTTGGGGCCACTCGGGAGCCAGGAGGTCCAGTCCCTGGCCCCGAGGGAGGGAGTCCAGGCAGTGGGCTCCGCTTCGCCCCGCCAGGCTAGGCTATAGGGGCCAGAGAAGGGGTTGGGCTTCCTGGAAGGGCTCAGTGCCCCCTTCCCAGAAGCAGCAGGCAGCCTGCAGGGCGTGTGCAGGGGCAAGGCCATTTGTCCCCAGACAATGGCAGAGAAAGGGTCTCCAAGCGGCTGTTGAGAGCCAATTTGTAGTGGTGACAGCGGCGGAGGTTGCTCCAAAGGCTGGGAACAGCTGGAGCTCCGGGTGACTGATGGGTGGACCCAGGAGAGGGGCCTTCGGTCTGGCAGACAAAGGCCCCGATGGAGCGCGCGGGGGGGGGGGGGCGTCGAAATCATTAAGTGCTGGAGACGGGAGCCGGCAGGCTTCAGATGGGACCAGTGGGCCCGGGGAAGAGGTCAGCAGCGCTCCCCCGCCCCTCCTCCACTGCACCCCTGCTCCGGAAGCTCGGCCACCCACGCCCAGGCCCAGGGCCCTCTGCCGCCGCCACCTTGTAGCCCCCCGCCTCTCGGGGGGACTTGACTCTAGGCCTGGATTCTCTGTCCAGGGAACAGAGCATTTCTAAGTCCGGGCCACCAAAGGCCTCCCCGCCCCAGCTCGAGTGGGGAAACTGAGGCCCGGGGCGCTGGACTCTGCTGCTTCTCGGCGTCTCCTCCCTCTACATGGGAGAGGTTTCTCCACCTGGTCTTCCCCGCGGGGTGCCCGGGTGCTGCAGAAGCCCGGTCCTCCCGCCCCCACCAGCCCCCATGCGGCGCCGAGCCGGCCGGCAGGAGAAGGCGCAATGACCCGGCCAGGTGGCGATGACGCGGGCGGCCGCGCCGGTCACTCTTGGCCGCTCCCCGCGAGCAGCCCGACCCCCTCGCACGGGTCACAGCGCCGGCAAAACTCCCTGACACAGAAACGCCGCGGGCCTGCGCGTGTCGCCAGCAATCCTCCGCCTGATGGGAAGCGACAGCTCCGCCCGCCTCCACCCTCAGCGGCCCAGCGCGCCCCGCGTGGCAGGGAGGGAGCGGACCCCACGGGCACAGGCGCGACTCAGCTCCTGCTTCTCCGCGCGCGGGAAGACCCGGCAGGAGCCAGCGGCCATGGCCGGGCTGTCCCGGCAGGGTCCCGGGGGGTTCCTCAGGGCTTGGGGATGTGTCTGCAGTAAACACCCTGACGTGACCCCCGAACCAGGGCCCAGGCCGTCTAAAGGCCGCGGCCAGGGCGCTGCGGAGGGCCCTGGAGTGCACCCGGGCCGGCGAGGGCCTGCTCTGTCCCCTGGCTTCCCTGCGGACTCGCGCGGGTGGGCGCTCGGACCGGCACACCCCAGAGCCCCACAAGCAGCCAGGTGCCTCGGCCGGCCACCACCTCCGAGCAAGGAGCGCCAGGGGCCGTCTGCAGGCCACTGCAGCCGCGCGAGGCTTCGAGGCCACCGCCTCCTTGCCTCTCACCCTCCCCCACCTTTCCCGGGCTCTTTTCTTCTGCACACTTGGACCCATCCTGGTCCGCCCTGCGGCTTCAGAGGAGCGAATCTGCTGTTGAAAGAGCAGGGCCTGGGTGAGAGAGAAGGGACCCCTCCCCCACTCGCCACCCCAGAAGCCCGGTGGGATCCCCGGGGTCCTTGGTGTCTTGAGAGAGGGGCAGCCCCACCCCAGCGCTGCTGACTCCTTGCTCCTCACGGAAGGACCCTGTCCTCTGTACCTGGCCCGGGGTACAGCCACTCCTCTGCCCGTGTCCCCCGACTTCACGGCCTTCCTCGTGTGCCTCACCACTGGCTTTCATGAATCCTGAGGGCCCCTGCAAAGCAGGGCGTCCCTTCATCTCGTTCCTCCCCACCCTGCACACCCCAGCAGACTGATGGATGAAGGAAGGAAGGGATGAGCTGAGGGATGCTGTGGAGGTGGCTGCCTTTGCTGTTGAGGGCGACTATGTGCAGGTGAAGAGGAGCTGGGCTAAGTGCCACTACCGCCACTTGCCACTCCTTGGTTCGAGTGAGCAAGGTGTACTCCCCTCCCAGCTGCCCAGGATGGAGTCCTTTTGATGGAAGATGACGGCTCAGCTCGAGGCAGCATGGTGGCCCACACCTGTAGCCCCAGTACTCTGGGAGGCAGAGGTGGGAGGATCATGGATTTGAGCCCAGCCTGGGCGACCTAATGTCTTAGTGAGACCTAGTCTCAAAATCAGTAGTGAAAAGGGGTTGGGAGTGTAGCTCATGTAGCTCAGCACAAAAGCCTTGGGTCAGCGGGGGCTCAGGGGGGCAGAAATGAAGGCTCAGAGAAGCTATGCTAGTTCTCCGGGTCACAAAGCTTGCCCGACTGATGGACCCTGCGGCTGAGGATGCTGACTGCTTCTGTCTCCCTCTCCATAGATCAGAATACTTCCGTGGGGGAGCTATCTCTGGGAGCCTCTCTAGGAAGGGCCTGAGGTCCATCTCCCCTTCCCAAGCCCTTCAACCCTTCCTGCGGTCTGTGCTGGATCAGCTCTGCCCAACATCACTGTCTCTTTCCTTCTCAGTATTACTATGGCCTTGAACACTTCCAGGAAGCCAGGGTCTTGGTCCCACCACGGACTAGCTGGTGGCCCCAGGCAAATCAGTCATCACAAGCCCTCTGTGTCCTGATGCCCCAAAATGTGTTGGGGGTGAGGTGGGGGCACTTGAGTAGATGGTGTTTGATTAGCACCACCACCGCCTCAGCCCCCTGGACTCTAGGCCTAGTGAGAGGAGGTGGGATTGTAGCAGCATCTCACCCAGCCCAGTCTGCCCCAGACCTCCCAGGAGGACTTGGGCTCAAAGAGGGCTGGGAAATGCTGTGAATTAATTACCATCAGACCTCCGGCCGCTGTTCATCTCTGTAAACAAACATTTTAATATGCAGTAATTAATTACATCTGCCACCCCGACCCTCCTCTCCTTCATCCTTCTTCAGCTCTTCTTCCACTCACCCTAGACCAACCCGCTGCTCCACCACGGGGCCTGAACACCAGGCAGGGCCCCTCGGCCCATCTTCCCAGACTTCGCCCCCACTATCAGCTGCAGGTGCTCACATCTGCCGTGCAGCTCCGCAGCTCTCTGTTCCATTTCCTGTCTCTCGAATGCCCGTCTGTCTTCCTGGCAGTCTTTCTTTCTTTTTTTTTTTTTTTGCCTCTCGTTCTCCTGGCCTGGATCTCCCTCCCCAGGGACACACTCAGGACAGGGAGACTCTGCCCCAGGTGGCTGGACACACTCCTCCAGGGCCGGAACCAGGCCACTGACAGGGACCCTTCAGGGACCCTCTCCTCCCTGGCCTAGGAGCTCCCGGGGGTCCTTCCCAGCAGTCCCTCTTCCTGCCCCACTCAGCCCCCGAAGCAGCTCGGTGTGAAAGCCACAGAGGCGACACGGTACCCAGGCCAGCACACCTGCCTGTGCCCTAGTCCCTGTTCTCCAGACCCGGGGTGGCGGGCGGACCCCCGTGCCTCCGCCCTGCCGCCTCTTCAGCGCGGTGGGCACCTGGGTGGCCCTCAGCGGGTGGTGTGAGCAGAACCTTTCTGGAAACCCCGGCGGACACGAGTCGGGGCGGCCAGGAGCCGAGTCGGGCGGCGCCAGAGGACGGGGCCGGGGCGTCGAGCCGCCCGCAGGGGGAGCCGGGAGCTGGGGGGGCGGGGCGGGCGCCACCGAGAGGGGCGCAGGAGCGGAGCAGAATGAACTGCAGATGCAAAACGTGCTCGTAAGAGTTTCCTCTCTCTCCCCATCTGCCAAAGCCGAGATTTTAATCTTTAATCCATGAGCAATCAGCGAGCAGCGGCGAATGGCACATTACAGATGTTTTACTGTCTCGGCGCTCGCAGCCTCCGCTCCGCACAGGCGCGGCCCGCCGCAGCCCCGCCCACAGCCCCGCCCACAGCCCCGCCCACAGGCTCCGCACCTGCACGCTGCTCGCCTGGTGGCGGCGGAGTGGGCCTTCGGGCCTGCACCGGCCTGCACCGGGGCTGCGCGCTCGGGGCCCTGGTGGCGGCGCGGGCGGCACTCAGCGCCCAGCCAAGGTGGACGCCGGCCGCGTTCGAGCTGAGGCCCGAGGGCAGGGACGTCCGGGTCCTAAGGGCTGGGCCTTCCGCCTCCCTGCCCCACCCTGCCCTTCCGGGACGCCGCGTCGCTCAGCGAGCCAGATGCTCGGCTGGGCTGCGGCTCCGTTTTCCAGACTTGGGCTGCTTTGTTCTCAGGCGCGGACCGCCATCCCCTCTGCAGGAAGGAGGGCATAACGGCCAGATCTGGGGTCTGCTAGGGCTAGTCTCTTTTTTTTCCCATTAGGTTTATGGTACATTTTGGGTATACAACAGTTACATTCATCATTGGGATCTTGTACCTGTACATGATGCATCTTGGTTCTTATTTTTCCCCCATTCCCTGCTCTCCCTTCAATCCCTCCATCCCTCCCTATTTACAAAGACTTTGTTTCCATTTTTTTCCTTTTCTCATATTTTTTCCTTTCTGCTAGGGGGAGTGTTAAAGCGCAGCTGATAAATCTCACTTCAGCTGGAGAGTTCCACCCCCTATTAAGAGGGTGTTACGCACAGGAAGGAGGGTGAGAAGCCCGGGGAGCCTTATTAGGCCCTGGGCCCAGTTTGCTCCCTCAGCCCCTAGGGCCCCAGAAGCCGGGATATATTCTCCAGTTCAAAATCCTTAGCAGCGATCCCAGTTTTCAAAGACATATTGGGATGGTTATTTGGTTAATATCTGCATTTCCGCTAGTTCATAAACTCTTCAGATGAAGAATTGCATTTTCATGAATCATTGTGCTCTCTGCGTCTAGCACAGGGCCTGGCACAAGGTAGATGGGCAATAAAACTCACTGAGTAAATAAACTCTGCTGTACTCTTGGATCGTATTCTCTTGTGCCGCTGCCAAAAGAGACAGGCATTCGCCCCAGCGCAAAAGCACGCACACCCGGTCTCCCTCTGGGGAGGCTCCTGCCCAAAGTGCAGCCTCCACTGCACACCTTCCCGAACCTCTGTACGTGTCTTTCCCATTGGATGGAAGGGAACCCAGGGCAAGAGTTATGGGACGCACTGTGCGTCTGCCCCAGGCCCTGACTGAGCCTTCCCACTCTAGAGAAGCTCTTCCCTCAGTATGGCCGCGGACACCACCTCTTCTCCTGGCTTCCTAACCTAGTGGCAGCCAGAGCCAAAGCAGCTCCAAGGGCCACTAACGGACCACGCTTTTCCTGGGACTCCCACGCCCTCTCCCAGATGATTTCGGATCTTCTGAGGAAAGAGCAAGAGCGAGAGCGAGAGAGAGGAGAGAGAGGGAGAGGGAGAGAGAGAGGGAGAGAGAGAGGAGAGAGGAGGAGAGGAGAGAAGAGGGAGAGAGAGAGACAGAAAGAGAGAGGAAGAGAAGAGAGAGAGGAGAGAGAGAGAAGAGAGAGAGAGGAAGAAGGCAGGGAGGGAAGAATGTGGAGACAAAAGATGGAGGACAAAGAGGTGGAAAGAGACACGGGTGAAAGGCGAGAAGTCCACAGCAGGGACGGAGCAGAGGGACCCAGGAAGGCCGCCGGGACGAGCGCGAGAAGCCGACGAGGGAGAAGCCGCCATTGGCCCAGACCGCGGCCGGCGGACCCGGAGACCCAGGCCTCGGCCTTCGAAGCCCAGGCCGCGGGGCCCCCGGCAGCGGGAGGCGGAGGCCGCGCGAGGGAAGCCGGGGCGAGAGGCAAGGAGCCGAGCGTGTTTTTATTATTATTATTTCTGATTAAAGAGGAATTCATCTCATATCTGCCTCCTGCCAGGGGCCGAGGCGCCGCCATTGGGGTTAACGGTGCGGAAGAATACAAAAAAATTTCATTGAGGAGGATTATAAAAGTTACTAGCTGGAACATTAACAGAAGAGTAACTTGTAAAAAATGCAATATTACAATATTCACAAGGACGGCAGAGCGTGGTAAAGCTATAAAATTCAACATTAAAATCTTCCACAGCCCAGATAACCTGGTTAACAAACATGGTATTGGAACTACTTTCTGCCGCGGCTGAGGTCGGGCCTGGGGCTGACCACACCTCGGCGGCAGAGGGCGGGCCTCCCTGCCGCCGGCTCCTCCCGGGAGAACGGCTCCAACCCGCGCCCCAGCCTCTGGTGGGCAGCATACTTGCTTGTGAAGTAGCAATCAAAGCAGAGAACTCAGCGTAGATTTGGGCCTGCTGAATAGTACATTTCTGTAACGGCAGGAGCTGTGTATAAAATGTATTAAGAGGGCCGGGGATTTAGCTCAGTGGTTCCGGCACCTGCCTCGCAAACTCAAGGTCCTGACTTCGATCCCCGGTACCAAAAAATAAAATGTATTAGAAGATTCTGTGTGTGTATTCAAACTGCCACACGTGTGAGCAGGATGTGCGCGCAGTACTTGAGAACATATGCACGCCATCTGAATATGCCTGAAAGACGGCAGCGCGCAGTGTTTTGAGACAAAAGAGGGTGTCCACGTGTGAAGAGTGAATATGTAGTGTGTGTGTGCGCACAGGATGCACGAGTAGGTAGCTATGTGTCGACTGCATAGGTATTAATGAATTGTGTGTGTAGGATATATGTGTCATAGCAGGCGTGTCATATTTTGTTCAAGGTGTGTTTAAAAGAGAATATATATTTGCATGGTGTGCAAAGAGTAGTATCAGAGGGCATCATGTAGTTGTTAGCACAGGATATTTGTGTGTGCAAATAGTATCAAAGTACATTTGCTATGTGTGTACAGTATTTGTTTAAGCACAGACTGCACATGACATAGTATGCACAAATGTGTGTGTGCAGGGCATGTGTTCCCGTGTGCAGTGTGACAGTATATAAGCATAGGAGTGTTTGTGGATGCGTGTGCTCAGGTATTGTGTGTGTGTTCACGTATCAGTAGTGTCTGCATGTTTTAGGAGAACACACACATGAAATGCCCCTGTGCGTGTGTGTGTGTGTGTGAGTGAAGCCAGAGTGGGCACTTGCCAGCACAGAGCACCTCAGGGCCCCAGTTGTGTGGTGATCATCAGGAGACTCGGGAGGTGTGCCTGTAGTTTTGCTGTGTACTAAGTGTATAACCTTGAGCATCTCAGTTTGCAAAATGATGACAATGTCTATTTTAGAGTTGTTATTCGGGCTAGGTGGGCTAATGCTTGCTATAGTAGGCAGAATAATAGTCAGTCACTGTCATCCAAAATCTTAATCCCCAAAGCCTGTAAGTAAATTTCTTTTCTGACAAAGCGGATTTTGTAGATATAATTAAGGATCTTTCGAAGATGATCCTGGGTTATGTGGATGGGTCTAAGATCATCACAAAGATCCTCTAGAGAGAGGTAAAGGTGTTAGAGTCACCGGAAATGTGAGAACAGAGGCCTAGATGGCAGTGATGTGGCCCTGAGCCAAGGAATGGGTAGCTTCTAGAAGCTAGGAAATGGAAGGACACAAATTCTCCCCCAGAGCCTCCAGAAAGAATAAAGTAAGAAAGAATAAAGTGGTGGGTGTGGCGGTGCACGCCTGTAATCTTGGCCCTATGGAGGCTGACACAGGAGGGTCACGGTGGATTCGAGGCCAGCCTGGGCTACATAGTGAGTTCAAAGCTAGCCTGAACTACATAGAACCTGTCTCAAAAAACAAACAAACAAAAGAAATAAAGCTCCCCTGTCCCATTTTAAATTTCTGAACCCAAGAGTGTATAACAAATGTTGTTTTAAGCCACTAAAATTTTGGTAATTTGTTACAGCAGCAGTCGGAAATTAACACTTGCAAAGTGCCTAGCAGTACTTTGTATCTATTGGTGTGATAGATCCCTTGAAGGAGACACTTGGGAGCCTAAGGGAGGCCTGTTTGATCAGCCAGTTGCCAGATCTGCCATCGCCATCTAAGGCTGCCCCTGGCTCCCTGTGCCAGCTGGGCCCTGGGTCCTGCCCAAGGCTGAGATGTGCCCACATGAGCGTGGACACATGCACTGGGGTGCAGGTACAGTGCTCCCTCAGTATCTACCTGCTGTCCTTCCTTAGTCGTGCACTAAGGCTGGGATCCAGGCCTGAGGCTGAGAGGATCTGGGGCCAGGTAGAGAATCCTTTGGTTCATTTGCTCTTTGTCCAGGCTTAAACAGGAGGACACAGTTGTTATCAGAGAAGGGAGACCAGTGGGGACTCAGTGCCTTGAGAGCTGGTGGAGTACATACATGTTCATGTGCACAGAAACCGACAGCGCACATCAGGCTTTAAATTACATTCAGCCACAGTTGTAGTCACAGAACCCCAGCCACCAGTGGATGAGACTTTGCTCAAAGGCCATGGCTCTCCTGTTACTTCTTCCTCCATCTCCAGCTTGGTGTCTTCCCTTTGGTTCTATGGGACCAGGGCCTTGGAGGCATTGCTGAGAAATACTGGAATGACTGGGTTGATTTGTACCACAACATATGCTTCAGTTGCCTCATCTACAAAAGGAAGAACACTAAGCCTTCCCTGCCTTCCTTACTGGGTGTTAAGAGAAGCAAAAGGGAATTTGCTCCACATTGACTTATTGTGAATCCCTCGGCTCCTGGAGTCCAGGATTGACATTTAGTGGGAGAAGAGGCAGTTGTCCCTGCTGTTGAGCATGAGACAGTACAAAGGTATAAGCAGGAAGGGAGGGCCACAAGGAATCTGGAAAACTGCTGCTGGCAGTCAGGTGTGCATCTCTTGGATCACCGTTGGCCCTTGAGGCAGTTACTGACTCCTGTTTCTTGTGCATCACTACAGAACTAGCCTCTGCAGGTGTTCCCATGAGTATTCCCTTTTTCTCTCATGTGAATGACATGTTATTTTGTGCTTTTTTTCATTTAATTTACTTTGGAGATCTTTTCACATCTGTATATTTTAAAGATAATGTAGGGCCGGGGATTTAGCTCAGTAGTTCCACCGCCTGCCTCGAAAGCACAAGGACCCGAGTTCCATCCCTGGTACCAAAAATAAATAAAAAATAAATAAAGATAATGTACATTGTTAGAGATAATATTACTTCCCTTGGAGTCAAGGATACATAGCATTCCATTGAATAGTTGTATCCAAGTCATATACATATGCCATTTAACCAGGGCCCTGGCAGAGGTACTGCTCTTAGGCTGTCTCAGGCCCAACAGCAGGGACAACTGCCTTTCCTCCCACTAAATGTCAATCCTGGACTCCAGGAGCCGAGGCATTCACAATAAGTCAATGTGAAGCGAATTCCATTTTGCTTCTCTTAACTCCCAGTAAGGAAGGCAGGGAAGGGTTACTTTTCTCCTTCTGTGGATGAGTTGCACACAATCCAGTCATTCCAGTCTCTTTAAAGATACTTCTGACTTTCAGATAGAACTGCAACAACTATCTTTGCCAATCTGTTGTTTTTCATCTGCACAGTTAGGTGGTTTATTTTGAAATTTTTAATGAATTTCCAGTGAATTTTAAATAAATTTCTGGCTTCCCTTTTTTAAAAAATCAGATAACTAGGGCCGGGGGTTTGGCTCAGTGGTTCCGCCACCTGCCTCGCAAGCTCAGGGTCCTGAGTTCGATCCCTGGTACCAAAAAAAAAAAATCAGATAACTTACATGTAATCCCAGCACTAGGGAGGCTGAGGCAGGAGAATTGCCACAAGTTTGAGGCCAGGCCAGGCTACAAGGTGAGTGCAAGGCCAACCTGAACTACATAGAGAGACCCTGTCTCAAAAAAAAAATCAGACAACTGCTTAGCACAATAGCACACACACCCCCAGCAGGCTGGGAGGCTGAAGCAGGAGGATCTCACTAATATAACTGGCTCCTGCCTCTGCATGGCAGCTGTCTCCAGAGCTGAAGAATCATATC
This sequence comes from Heterocephalus glaber, assembly GCF_000247695.1. The sequence goes on from NW_004624831.1 coordinate 364,455, forward strand.
CTTTCAAGTCTTTCCAAGGGCCGGGGATTTAGCTCAGTGGCTCCGCTGCCTGGCTCACAAGCACAAGGACCAGAGTTCAATCCCCGGTACCAAAAAAAAAAAAAAAAAACCCAGTACCACCAAAACAAAACCAAAAAAACTCTGGTCTGGGGACTTGGCTCCGTGGTTTCGCAGCCTGCTGCGCACACGCAAGGACCCTAGTTTGATCCCCAGTACCAAAAAAAAAAAAAATGAAGTATTTCCAAGCTGGGTGTGTAGCTCAGTGGTAGAGCATGCACTTAGCAAGCTCGAGGCCCTGGGCTCAGTCCCCAGCACAGGTAAAGAAAGGAAAGGCGTTCAGTTGTTCCAGAACCCTTTCCTTGTTTCCGTCCCCACTGTTCTCACCCCACAGGTATCTGGGCCCCTGGTAAGACTTATAATAGCGCACTTGCAAATGGTGTCTGGTACCAAAATATGTATTCAGTGAATGCTTCTATTGCACAACAGCCTGCTTTAGGGACTTGGGGTCTCATGTTATTTGTCCCGGTTGAGTTGCTTTCTTTTGCGGGGGGGTAGTGGGGATTGAACTAGGGACTTGAACTTGTGCTGGCAAGGCAGGTGAGGCAGGCGGCAGAACCACTGAGCTAAATCCCCAGCCCGAGTTGCATTCTCATACTGCTCAGAGACTGGTGACTGGAACAGGGAGAAGGGAGCCCCCACCACAGGCCTTCCACAGCCCGGGAAGGATGGGGTTCCTTCACGTGTATCCTGCCTTGCTCAGCAAAATGAACACGAACCCACCCGCCAGAGCTGTGCTGACCAGCACAGTAGCCACTGGCCACAACTATGCTAAATAAACCAACTTAATTAAAATGAAACATCAGTTCGCCACCCACACTTGACTCTTTTCAAGTGCTCAGGGGCCACCTATGGCTCGTATCAGCACGAGGAGCAATGCAGGGATAGGGCACCTGCACCACCCCAGGAAGTTCTGCTGTATGGACTGCACCCTCCAGGGGCAAAAGGCTGCTGTGCTGGCCCCACGGGAATTCCCATGCCAAGCCCAGAGCTGACCCAGAGAGGTGCTCGGCAGTGTTTTTGAATTAACAACCGAGGGATGAATGAAGGAATTAAGCCGATCAAAGGCCCACAGCAACACAGCGACAGAATCCTCCGCAGAAGCTGTGGCTGCAGCCTTTTGCCTGACTAGGCTGGAGGACCTCAGTGAAAGGTGGAGACCCGCTGCTTGCCGGGAGCCGGGGCCACGCCCCCCTCCTGCGACCCTGTGGGCCTCTCCCTGCAGCGGCCGGGTGCAGAGTTTGTCGGCTGACCTGGGGAAGCCTCCCTGATCCTGGGGCCGTGCACAGCGAGCAGCGCGCTTCCAGGAGGAGGTGGACCGAGCTGGGACCCCGCTGGTTGCGGGAAACTCCTCATCCGGGGCAGAAGCTGTCCCGGGGCTGGGGCTGCACGGTGGGGTCGCTGGAAGTCCAGGAGGGCGCGGGAGGAGGCGGCGGGCGGGGAGTCGCGGGTGGGCAAAGGCGCTCGGCGCGGCTCCCCGGAGACAGAGGCGGCAGACACTTGGCCGAGATGTTACTCCGGAGTTGGAGACGATGATAAATATGATAATTTGTACAAAATCTGAATGGGTCTTGTTTTCAGGGAGACTGCCTCGGATGATGAATGGGCCCGGCTCTCAGATAGATGGCTGATAAAAAGTGTACTGGATCGTTGAGGGCGATTTTAATTCTCATTCCGCACCTGCACATGCCCCCCTCCGCCGCCTCCTGCCCATGGTGCGGCCCGGCCGGCCTGGGCAGCTCAGGAGGCTCCTGGAATGACTCTAATTACAGAGTTATTAATTTTAAGAGGAGGGTGAGCGGGGGTTTATGATTATTAATCGAGCACTGGGCTCGGCGGGCCGGGCGGGCTGGGCAGAGCGCGGAGCGCAGGGCCGGGCAGTGGCGGCTGCAGCTCCTGGGGCCTCGCCCCGCCTCGTCTGGCCAGGGCCACCAGCCTCCGGCCCTGGCCTGCGCCGCCCTGCCGGTCCCAGCTCCTAGCTCACACGGGAGCCTGGCCCTGAGGGGAGCTGCGGTCCGCTGTGTGCCGGGCACCTCAAGGTCCCTGTCTCCCCTGCAGAAGGGAAGAGGCGTCCCGCTCCTCAGACAGGGACACTGAGAAGCAATTTGCCTGAGAGGAGATGTAGTTACAGGCTGTACACACCCCAGTGTACCCTTAGCAGGAAGAGCTGCAGGAGGCAGGAAGAGAGAATCCCCTACCTCTAATTTATATCCATGCAGCCCCTCCATCACCCTGTCTGAGGGGAAGGTTTTCAAAGATTGGGCTGCAACCTGCAAAGGAAGTCGCTAAGAGGAGCCCTTAAGTGTTTTCAGCACTTTGGTGCTAGTATCTGCTCAGATACAGCAACTGTTTCAAGGAACTGGGAGAGCACTTAGAAGAGGTAGAGTGTTTCCCTGGGAAACGGTTATGCTCAAGACAACCCCAGACCTCCCCACACGCACTCGTGCCCTCCTCATTCTAAACTGGCTGGGTTAAGGAAGTCAGGGATGGTCTCCACATGGTCACTGCAGGCCGTCTTCAGCTCCTGTCCTCTGGCAAAGGCATCTCCTGGCCAAGGCCAGAAGAGAAAGACATCTTCAGGACTAAAGCAAGGAGGGCCTGCGGCAGCTCTAGGACACAGGGGCAGCCCCTGGCCTCTGTGAGGTTCTTTCAGAGACCAGCCTCAGAGCCCATGTGTGGGCCTCTGTGCTCCTCTGCTGCCTCAGGGCATCAGGATCAGCACCCGAGACCATGTTCATGGCTGGTATGGAGGAGGAGGATCCTAGAGAGGGCATGGAGGGGAGCCAGCCTCACTCACACACACACACGCACACACACACTGATGCTGTACAAACCTGAGGGCACCTCAGAGAGGGACAGGCCTGGTGCAAAAATCACTCTCTCCACACAAAGAACAGCTCTGGGGGTGGGTGAGGCAGGGCTGGGTAGCCTGTAGCCTCAGTCTTCTGGCCTGGTCACAGCAGCCAGCTCTGAGTGCTCAGACTTAGGGGTCCTGAGTAGAGAAGAGAAGAGAGCGATGAGGTGGTGAGGGTACTGGTATGAGAATCTGGAAGGGAGAGGCGAGGAGAACTGGTTTTTACCAAGCAGAAACCCTTAGAGAGTTCTCTGGGCTACAACCAGAATGATTTTTCCCTCTCTGACATTTGGGACTGGAAATTTCTAGCATAGCATATGCTTACGATGGTAGGTCGTAGAGTTCATATCTGAATCAGAGCCTGACTTTACCACCTATTTACGGGTGATTGAGGAACAGTTACTAAAACTCTTTGTGTCTCAGTTTCCTCATCTGTAAAATGTAATTAAGAGTAGTGGGTGATGGTCCAAGAAATTACCGGATATGAAGCACTCAGATGACATGGACATGCAGTGAGTGCTCTTGACGTGTCGGTTGTTATTATCAACTAGGTTTCCCCCAGTGGGGCACAAGGCTTTGCTCCTGAAATGACAACTTCTCCAGAACATCTTTGTGTTACTGTCTTGGTGCCTCTGACACCCTGCATCTGTGCAGGAGACAGTGCCCAACCAATGCATGGAGAGGTCTAGGGCTGGGTGGGGATACAAGCTCACATGGCCAGACATCCATGTGCCAGGGCATGTCAACTTATTAACCCACCCAACAATCCTGTAAGGCAAATATTCTTGTCCTCGTTTTATAGATGTGAACATTAGGCACAGTGTATTCGAGGGATCCACCCAAGTTCTGATGCTGCTTTCTCTGATGTCTTGGGAGGTGGGGAGAAAACTGTTGCTGAAATATGATACATGATTTTCCACTTTAGTAACCTCTGTAGAAGAGGGCTGGCCAAGGGAGAGGAGTGGAGCATACAAGAGAGGGATCAGAGTTGAGATTAAAGTTACCAAGGAACCAGGCTTGGTGGCACAGGCCTGTAATCTGAGCACTTGAGAGGCTGAGGCAGGAGGATCGCCACAAGTTCTAGGCCAGCCTGGGCTACATACCAAGACCCTGTTTCAAACAAACAAACAAACAATAAATAAATAGATAGATAGATGATAGATAGATAAGGGCTGGGGATTTAGCTCAGTGGCACAGCACCTGCCTATAAAGCCCAAGGTCCTGAGTTGATCTCTGGATCCAAAAATAAAAATAAACAAATAGTTACTCAGATACCCGTACTAACCCTGACTCACACCTCACCCCACACAGTGTGTGCCCACATCCTGCCTCCCTCACACCTAGCCTCTCTCCTCTCCTCTCCTCAGATTGTTTTGCTCTGAGACTTCACCTCTTGCGGAGGCCGTTTACCCAGTGTCTGCTGCTCTCTCTCCCGCAGCCTACTGTCCATATCTCCAGAATGGCCTTTCCCCCAAATCCCTCCATCCCACCACCCCACAGCCCAAATCAGAGCATCAGACTCTTCACTGGAACTTCCCCTCCACCTGGGCTCTGCCCACCTCCCAGCCTATTCATTACCCTTGTCCTGCCCTAAAGGCCCCAGATTGGCTACCCAGAATCCTTTTCTGTTCCCCAACTCAGCGGGCTGTTGCCCCTGCCCCATGTCTTTCCTTCTTCTGGGAAGCGTGTCCCCCACTTATCCCTGCACTTGGGTTATGTCCAATCTTCTTGCAAGACCCCATCTCCTTTGATAAATGTTCCCTGGCACCCCCGGTGTATTTCCCTGCATTCCAGTCATCCCTACAGCCCACATCTTGAGCCTTTCAGCAGTTTCTCTTTGCCACCAGTTAATGATCCCCTTGAAATGACAGCTGGTGTGGGATTCACCTGTAACACCACAGCGCCCAGCACAGTGCAGGCCGAGGCTTACCAGCCAGCACCACCTGTGAGTCGGCCCAGCTCCCCCGCTGGCTCCCTGCTGTCCCAGTGTGAAGAACTCTGGTTTAGCGTCAGTAGCAGGCTGTCTCTGCACAGAACTGGGAACTGACTAAGCCGCCCCTCCTTCCTTGAGGACTTTCTTCCACTCCCCTCGCTCTGAGGTTGACCCGGTCCAGGGAGGAGCAGGAGGGGGAGCAGGAGCGGGGGAGCAGGAGCAGGGGAGCAGGAGCAGGAGGGAGGAGGAGGAAGAGGGAGGGGGGAGCAGGAGCAGGAGGGAGGAGGAGGAAGAGGGAG
>NW_004624831.1:369697-547538 GCF_000247695.1 Heterocephalus glaber
GGGGGGGGGGGAGCAGGACGGGGAGCAGGAGGGCCGAGGGACCAGCAATCTCAAAGCCTGGAAAATCTCCTCTGGCAGGCGTTTGTTACTCCAGGGCTGGGGAAGCTTTCCTCTCCTTGCTCTCGGCGCCCTGGGGTCTCAGGGTTTCAGCCCGGCCTCCTGGGGGCGCCAAACTATAGAGGCCTGCAATGAGACCCGAGGCCGGGGCAGGGGACACCGCCACGCCGTCCCCGCAGAGACCTTGCCAGCCTGGCGGGGCAACGCTCCCTAACCCTTACTCCCTTTCCCCCTCCGTTCCGCATTTCCTCTTTTCAGTCCTCCTCTTTCCCGCACCCCGACGGCTTCTTTCTCCGCCTCCTTCCTTTCCTCCGGTGCGGGGCCGCGAGCCGGAGGAGCGCGGGGGTGTTCGCGGGCGGCGGCCCCGGAAGTGCGCCCCCCGCTGGCGCCGGGTCGCGAAGTCCGCCGCTTTAGTTTCCTTCCCACGGCTGCGGCTCCGAGCCTGCTCGAGAGCCAGCTGAAAGGAGGGGTCGGAGCCGCCGGGGATGTGGGGGTCCGCGCTGGAGGACCTCGGCCCCTTCAGCAGGGCGGAAAGTCCAGGCGGCCAGTGCGCGCCCAAGGAAGAGCCGCGCGCCTTTGATCACTCACCCGCCTCCCCGCCCCGGCCCAGAGCATCGAGCCCCTCTAACAGCCCCCGGGGCGAAGCTTCTGCGCGCCCCGCGCCCCGGATCTCCACTCGCAGTCCAGGCCCGCGCCGGCCGAGCTCCCCGCCGGCCTCCTCGGTCTGCGGGCGCCGCGCGAACCCGGCCTCCGCGCCCGGCGGGAGTTAGTGCAGACGGCCCGCAGCGTGCGCTCCGCGGTTTCTTTCATTTTCGGTGGTCCCTGGCCCCTCCCCGGTACTCGTCCTCCCGCTGCTCTTTCTTCTCCCCTGACTTCCTTTCCCGTCTCCGTGCCCTCTCTTTTCGTTCTCTGCACTTCCCCTCTGCTCTCCGCCCGTTGTGTCTTTCGGGTCCTTGATCCCCTCTGCTCCCCGCCCGTCCCGGCCCCTCGGCCTCCGGTCCTCTCTCGCTCTCCCCGGGCTTCCTTCCGGGCCTTCCCCGCGAGGGCGCGCCGACTCCCCGCCCATCCTCCTCGCTTCGCCCTCCCTCGGCCCCGTCTGGCGGGCTCGGTCCGGCTCCCCCGCCGCCGCGGTGATTTATTCGCCTCACCCGGCTGAATCAGGTGCTGAACCGAGCCCCGGAACGAGGGAACAGATTTTCTCCCAGGAAGGGTTTTGTGAACTAAGCGCCGCTAATTACGAGGCGGGGGCCTCGCCGGCCGCCCGCGGAGGGAGGTGCGCGGGCCCAGCGCTGCTGGCTGGGGCCGGGTCGGGGCCTCCCCGCGCCCTCGCCTGGCTCTCGCCCTTCCCTGGGAACTTTCCTGCCTGAGTTAACTATTAACCGCTGACGAGAGGCAATTTTCTTCGGAATTTCAGCGATTTCCTTTTCGCGGTGGAGGCAGATTAACATGCAAACGGGCGATGCCCAGGCCGGCGGGAGTCTTCCAGAGGCGAGGACTCCTCTGTCCCTCCAAACTGTCGTGAGCACAGCGGAAAACTACCGCCCGGGCCCCACCGCTGGTTGTGCAGGCAGGCGTGACCAAGCAGTGCCTGGCCGGTGCCCGGGTGAGGGTGGAAAAAGCCCAGCGCTCCCGGTCGGCGCGGGGTGGGGGAGCTTAACCCGGGGCAGCCGGGGACCTCGAAGCAGCTGGCGAGAACCAGGCAAGCAGTTGCTCCCTGCTGGAAGCCTTGGAGCAGGGACGCTGTGCAGGCACCGTCGAAGTCCGGGAAAGCCCTTCAGGGGCCTGCAGAGCCCCAATACCATCCCTGGCCTCTTCACTCTGCCAGTGCCTACAAGCGCACACACCCAGCTCTGGCCCGGGACCCTGCAGACTTTGTCAAACTTGACTTGCTGGGCTCAAACTCCCAGACTTGGCCTCCTTCCTTGCTCAGCCTGCTCTTTCTGGAGCAAAGAGAAGATTCGTGCCTCCAGAGTTTCCAAAAGCCAGGGCCTCACCTTGCGGAGATGTTGGCCCTTGGCCGCCTGCCAGGCGGTGGACACTGGACACAGTCCTTGCCCCAGGGTGCTGGCCCTGGGCAGTGAGGCTCCCTAGCCACGCCCTGCCCTGCAGCCCATGGAGCTCTGCTCCTCCACCTCAGTCTCTCTCTGTCCCCCACCCCAGGCCTTTTAGGGGGTCAGGTCTCTCCCGCCCACCACACTGTTTTCATTTCTGGCAGGGCTCCCTCTGCTTCAGCCCCCGCCTCCTCTCTCTCTCTCTGGTCTCTGTCTTTCTTGTTTGTTTCAGCACAAGGACACTGATTGCGCCTTATGAAGTTCTAACTGGTTTTGTGTCAGGAAGATCTTTCTCGCTGCTACCCAGCCTGGCGTGACGGATTAAACATCAACTAGTTAAATAAAAATTAATATCAACTGCCTCCTAACTTCTAATGTCATGTTGTTTATAACTAATGAACTGATTAGGGGATAAACACATCATGGAGACATTCAGCTCTCCTGCCTGGGCTCCTCTCCTCGGCAGCCGTGTCCACTCCCCAGCTGGCCTGCCTGCTGCCGGGCCAGGAGGAGGCTGGGCTGGGGACAGGGTGGGCTGCACGGCCTCAGAGCACCCTGGGGCTGGCTGCCTGTTCTGCTCTTTCTCCCTTCCTCTCTTTACTCTTTCCCTTCCTTTGTCCTCTCCTTTCTCCTCTCCTTTCCCATTTGTTCTTCATTTCTACTGCCTTTCCTTCCCCGTCTTCCTGTTCTTTGCTTCTCTTCCTCTCTCCAAAGGAGCCCAGAGTCCTCTCCCTCCCGGTCTCCCTTTTTCTCACCCACCTTCCCTCTCTCTGCCAGGTAGGCCTCTAAGGCACCTCTTCTCCCTTCCTCTGAGTCTCTACCCCTCTTCCCTCCCCTTCCTCATTTGGATCTCTCCACCCTGGCCTGTGTGGAGTAGTATTTATTACCAGTTTCCTTGTGGTGGAGTTCTGCCCTGCTAGAAAGCAGGAGGCTGTGGCCTCTCCCTCAACACTACATAAAGTCCAGAGGGACGGACACACACACACACACACACACACGCACGCACACCCTAGCTACTTAAGGGGGAGAAAGAGAGCTAGAATAAGTGGAGCTGTGTTTTCTATTTCTCCTCTATTCGACCCAGAAGAGGAGTAAAGACATAGAAGTGATTTTTTTAAACTTTCATCTTTACTCTTGTCCCAAAAGCGATGAATACAAGTTCAAGTGCTAAATTCAATTTCAGGAAAAGAAAGACTGTTCTGTGTCTTTCCTTCAGGGCTTTGGATCCCTTGCCAGCCCCATCTTGACCTGAGCAGCTTCCACAGTCCTCTTTCCCTAAAGATACTTAAACCAAATCACTATTGTCATCATGACAACAGTGCAGAAAAAAACGTGTAATCACAGGCCAGGCCTGGTGATTTTTCCCCCCTAAGAAGCCACAACATTTAAACTTGGTTTGCCCTGGACCGCGGGGTCTGACAAGACAATAACAACAGAAAAAGCTCTTAAAACCAATTTAGCACACGTGAAAATGTAAGTCTAATGAAGAATCAATAGGCTGGCGGATCATTTTTCCTGGGACTCCTTGGAGAAGCTGAGAGAGACTTTCAATCAATGGGGCAGGCAATAAGCAAGAGGGCCCAAGAGACAGTGTGGGACGGGGCTGAGGGCCAGGAGACAAAGAGGCAGAGCCCGAGGGCCAGGCTGGAGGGAGACTGAGATGCGGGTCTGGACCTTTGGATGGGGGCCCTGCTGCTTCCAGAGGAAGAGCGAAGAGCAGAGAGTGGCAGATCCACGGCTAAGATTCTCTTTCCTCCTCAGGTATGCAGCTGGCTGCTTAGCACAATGGCTTCAGCAGCCCTTCCCCTGGGCCTAGGCCTTGGCCCTGTGCTCAGGGAGCTGTGACCAGCTGGCTCACAAGTGCCCAGGGGCCCCTAAGCTGAGTGTGCTAGTGGAGTCTTCAAACGCAGTTCCTCAGTGGGTACCCCCTAGCTGTGTGTCTGGAACACTGCATCTCAGTTCCCATCTCTGCTGATGCGGAAGCAAAAGAACCTGCTGCATCAGGTTGCACAGTGGCACTGGTCCATAACCCCAGCACTGGGCGGCTGAGGCAGGAGGATTGAAAGTTTGAGCCCAGGCAATTTAGTAATTTAGTGAGAACCTGTCTCAAATTTTTTTTTTAATTTAGCCAGGCGTGGTGGCACAAACCTGTAATCCCAGCAGTCAGGAGGCTGAGGCAGGAGGATTGCCATGAGTTCAAGGCCAGCTTGGGTTACATAGTGAGTTCAAGGAGGAGGAGCTCGGGACATAGCTCAGTGTGAAGCCCTGAGTTCAAGCCCTAATGCCCCTAATGCGTGGGGGGAGATCTGAGATAAGTGTGGTTGTACTTCACATTTCATCAACCACTGTACACACATTATTTTCCAAGAAACTTGTGAGAAGGGCAAGAATCATCACCACTATTTCAGAGAAGAGGAAACCAAAGCACAAAGTGCCCTGGTGTGGAGGTGGCTCAGCAGGTCAGAGCCCTGTGTGCGCCTGGTGTGGGTCCTCAACACTGACAGTGAAAGCACAATTGTGCACAGTGCTGCAGTGGCCACAGGACAGCGGTGTGTGCTAGAGCTTCACTTATGCATATTATCCTCGGAAGAAAATGCTGCTCTGTGCATAACAAAAAGAAAAAATTCTTGCTTTAAGTTTCTATGCACTCAGGTTGGAAAATCACTGATGACAGAAAAGAAAAGCCAACAAGGTCTGATTTTTCAAATTTAAAATGTTGGTAAGATGGGGCTGGGTGTAGCTCAGTGGTAGAGGGTTTGCCTAATATTCTTGAGGTCCTAGGTTCAATTCCCAGCAGCACAGAGAGGGAAAAATAGGTGGTCAGATCATCAGTTGACCCTGACTCCTCTAAAAGAGGAGTGAAAGCTTGCTGAGGAACCCTAATACCGGACTTGTCTCTGGCCCTTGGGCCCCCCCCCCCCCCGCAGCCTTGTCATTAACTGCAGCTGCAAAACCCTTCTGGAGGACGCTCAGGGAAGTGTCCCAGGAGATGACCTCCAGCCCCTCAGGAACCTGGGCCCACCCCTTGCCTTGCAGCCTATCTTCCTGGGGCAGAGGTGCTGTGTACCTCCTCAGGAAAGCCACGCAGGCCTCTGCCCGTGGCTTGCAGCCTAGGGCCTCCCCAGCCTGTCCTGCCTCAACAGCCCCTGAGGGGAGCAAGGCTGTAAGGGTGGGAGGCCAGCGAAGCAGGCGTCAGAACAAAGTGAGCCAGGGAGGTAGGTGTGGGACATTAGCCCTTGTGAAGGCTGTGCGTGCACACACGAGTGTAAGAAGTAGGGGTACAAGCACGCACATGTGAGAAAAGTGAGGTAGGAGCGATGAGAGAATTTAGGAGCAGGGGGCAATAGGGTGACTCCAGATGGGGGGGCACGATGTGGGACAGACACCAGGGTGCTCCGGGAGGGGTGAGTCTCAGGCTCCCGGAGACCCGCGTGGGGGCAGGACGCCGCAGGAGGCAGTGTTCCAGGCCGGCACCGAGGGAGCGGAGCAGGAGGGTCAGGCCCCTTCTCCCTCTGCCCCGTCCCTCGCCATCTCTTCGTGGGACTGTCTCCTTTCACCGAGTTTTTAAAGAGAATCCAGAGCAGGAGAGTTTGTGAGGGCTACCAGGAGCAGCTCCCCAGGGACTGTTGGTGACAGGAACCTCTGTGTGTCCTGCCAAGGTCGAGAGGCATCTGTGGAGATCTTGCAGACTGAACCTGAGACCCGAAGGCATCGGCAGGCTGTGGAGCCGGACGGTGGAAAGAGAGGGTTCTCCTCGGGGAAAGGAAGTCACCGCACAAATTGGGGAGGTCGTGAGAGCAAGGACGCCCCTGCGCAGACCCTGGCGGGAGCGTGGACAGTGGAGGAGGTGTGGGGTGACAGGGTGCGCGCGCCCAGACCGGACGCGGCTTCTGGGCGCCCACAGCCAGCGAGGGTGTCAGCGAGCCTGAGGCTGGGCTGGCCCGACCTCGGCGCGCGCGGGCGGGGGCCGGGGCTCCTCCGCGGGGCGGGCGGCGCTGCTTCTACGCGGCCGGGTGTGCAGCTCGGGCGCGAGCTGAGCGCACCACCGAGGCGGCGGGCGTCCGGGTGTCGGAGCCGCCTGGTCGGGGGTGGCCGCGCGCAGCTCTCCGGGCGGCGGCGGTAGCGGAGCATGGACCGGAGAGCCGGCCGGGCAGGTAGGGGCGTGCGGCGCGGGCAGGTACCGGCGGGCGGGAGGCCGAATTCCTCCGTTTCTTTGCTGTGCGCGGTGCCCGCGGCGACCGAAGGGCTGGGCACAGGCTCTGCGCTCTCCCTGCCGCCGCCGCCGGGCCTCTGCCTTCCCTCGCGAGGCCCGCTAAATCTAATGAAAACTTTCCACCTGGAAAACCTGAGTTTTACTTCTCCTGCTCTTTTTACAGAACTTGCCTTTTCTTTTCTGTTGGGCGTTTAGGGCTTGAACTTTCCACTTCCTCTGGGGGCATAAATATTTCGTACAACTTCCTCCACATTGGGAGTGTGCACGCGCTTGCGCGTCCACGTGTGTGCCTTGTGTGCCGACTGTGAGCCCTAGGGTACGTGTGTCTGACCTGTGTGGGGAGAAGGCTCTGACCCCAACATCAAGACAGGCTCAGGCAAGGAGGCAGGGCCCCGGCCACGCGGTGGGAAGGAGAATCTGAATCTCTGCCAATGGGCTCTGCTCTTTTATTGGCGCCCCCCGCCCCACGCACTGAGCTCTGACTGCCCCATTAAGGTCCCGGCCGGCCGGCCCGCAGTGCAGAGGTGGGAAGCCAAGGACCCAAGTTTAGCTTGGGACTGGGGGGCAGGCACTGGATCAGGTTTCCAGAATTTTCCAAGTAATTGCATAGAGGTCAAGGCCTAACTCTGGGCTCTGTTGGCCTCACTCCTCACCTTCCCTAAATCTCATTTCTCTCCTCTCTACTCCTGCAGCTCAAGTTCCAGTTCTTTCAGCTGCTAGCTCAGGTCCCCGCCAGCATTGCCTTCTCTTTAATTTCTTGGCTCAGTCCCGGCCGGGGCTGTCCCCATTTCCCTCCCAGGTCTTGGGTCCACAGAGGACCTGGGCCCCAGGAGGCTTAACTCTGGCCTCCATGGCTTTTAGGGCTCTGGGCAGACCCTCGCACCAGAGGTTTAAGTGGGGAGATCAATAGCAAACAGTTGTAATGATCTAATTAATTATGGCAAAATTAAAAGCGAGTACAAAATCAATCTCTGATGGTGTTGAAGATGGAATTCAATTGAGAGCCCATCTGTGCACCCCCCCAACTGTATAAATATGCAGCCCAAGGACAGAGCTAATGGCTGAGTCTTCCTGGGAGCCTTGCTCGCCCCTCTTTCCTTTCCTCAGAAGTCTATTTGGCCTCCTGCCTCCACCCCTTTCTCTGACCCCCTTTGCTGTGGCTGCTCATACTCCCAGGTTCCTTTTTCCCTCCTGGCAGGCAGCTCCCTTTGGCTTGTACGCCTGAGGTGCTGCATGTGTGGACCGAGTCCCAGCAGCCCACCCAGCCCCCACCCTGGCGCCTCAGGAAGGGGGAGGCAGAGCGACGGGGTGCCTTCCAGGTCTTCATCCCAAGATGCTTGCTGCTTCGGAAGAGACCAGGACCCTTCCGCATACCTAGAGGTGCCAGCACAGCAGCTGGGGGACAAGCTATGTACCACACTCCCTTTCCCCTCCCTCCTTCCCCAGAGCCGGGCTCGAGCTCCTAGCAGGCTGCTGGGGCAAGGATGGTGGGAGCTTTGGGCAGTGTGAGCACAGGAAGTGACCCTCTCTCTGGGCGAGCCCAGGCCAGGCAGACCGAAGTCATCTGCCCTCCCTCCCATAGCCTCCCTTTCCCTTTCTCTGTTACCCGTCTCTCCTGCTCCTTTGCCCTGCCGTTTCCCAGTGCCACAGCTGGCCAGAGCACAGCTCCCTGGGAGCCTGTGTCCCCCGCCTGGCCCCTGCACCCTGCCCTCACTGGCCTCATCCTGCCACCTCAAACGACAGGCGGGTGAGCAAGTGTGCCTGCCGGACGCCCAGATGCAGCTGCTGCAGCGGGGTTTACAGACCATGCGGGTTTTGTTCAGTCTGTGTGAGCCCGTTGCTGAGCAATGAAAACTTACCAGCAAAGGGAGAAGGAAGGGGAGAGCGACTAGGTCAGCTGTGGTCTTCAGCTATAGCAGTCTGTACCCCAGAAACGTAAAAAGAAGGCGTTTATTTATTTACGTCTTCCTTCTCTCCCCGCGGGCCTCCCTCTCAGGGCCCTGTAACCACTCCCGGGCTCACACCGACTTCCCCGGTTTCTCTCTCTCTTCGGAAACACCTCCTTCTGCTCTTCCTCCACCAGGTCCTCAGAGTCTGGGGGAGACACAGCCTGCCGCCTCCTCGCCCTCTCTTGCCAGGCCTCCTCACCCCGTTATTAATTGCTGTGTTGACCTGCAGGATTGATTGGCGGCCCTGCTGGAAGAGACTGCAGAGGCCTTGGCCTCAGAGCAGCCTCGCAGAGGGCAGAGGGAGGAGGGGGAGGTGCTGGATCTGGCCCTGAGCTCCGGTCTCAGTCCGCCTGGAGCACAGCTGTTTGCCTGCACACCCTAGGTCACACACACATCTTACACACCCGCATAGCACTCGCACCACACCCTCACCGAGAGACACTGCCTCCAAGGAGACACATCGGGCATGCTCCCTGATGGATTCAGAGATGGAAGGGTCTTCCTCCCGCGTTAGTCAATGTGTTTAGTGCATTGTTAGCCGTAGGTCTCGACCCTCCACCGATCTAGACTTGGCAGGGCGAACTTCTGGGCCTGGACCTCCTTTCATCCGGATTTACTTGGCACCTTTTGTTTTGCAGGAACAGTTACAGACACTTAAGAGATCATTTTGATGCAGGTGACCCTTAAAGTCTCAAATCAAACACTTTTTTCTAGAAAGAGACCTTGCCCTGGCTCCCGAGGAACTCAGTTCAGGCCTTTTGTGTCAAGTGCGCGAAGTGGACATCCCTAGTCCACAGAGTGTGGCCGGCGGGGGCTTACAGACGCCAGGAGTGGGCGTCCGACACTGCAGCGCAGACCCTGCCCGTCACTTCGCCCGCCTGAACAGTCTCCTGAGCGCTCAGGCACGCGCGCGCGCGCACAGGCACACGCACACACGCACACGCGCACGCGCGCACGCGCGCGTACTTACGCGGCCTGGCTGTAGCAGCTCCTGGAAACGCCCCCTGTCCCGCCCGAGCCCCCTGGACCGCATAGCAGGGTCCCCCAGGGCGCTTCCCCGCTCCAGGCTGGGCGAGAGGAGGAGGCAGCACAGACAAGCCTCGGCTGGTGCCCAAGGGCCCTGTGCGTGGGCTCTCCCGGTCTCGCCCAGCCCCTGCTGCCCTGGGTCCCCTGTCCCCAGCTTTGGTCCTTCGTCTCTGGCCCCCTGGTGACCTGTCCCCGCCTGTGCGTCGTGGCCTTCTGACGGGTCTCCCCTGCCTTACCCGCTCCGAGCTCTGGTGCGCTGTCCGCCGCTCCTCGCATGCACAGCTGCTGGGGAGGGGGAAGGGCGGGCGCGGACGGGTCCGAGGCCGCGGATTTGGCGTCTGTCGGAACTGGGGGGACACCCGGCCTCGCCCCTCTCCACCTCCTCCTCGGCGGGCGCTGACGAGCGAGCGGCGCCGCCCCAGCCCCCCGGCCGGCCCCGCGTGCAGGCTGTGGCTGCGTGGCTCTCCCTGCTTCTCAGGCGTCTGGAGCTGGTTCCCGGCCCCACACTGCGTTCCCCTCGGCCGCCCCTCCCTCCGCAGTGGCCGTGGCGGGCAGTGCCCGGAAGCCCTGGCGGGCCGCACTGTATTCCTGGGCCACGGCCGTCAGGCCTCGGCCTGGCTGAGCAGAGGGTTAATCATTTCTTCCCCTCCGACCCTCAGCCCCACCCTGCTCTCTCTGGGCCTGGAGAGGCGGGCGCAGACTTCGGCGCAGCCCAAACCAGCTTCTTGGGGCCTCGCAGTGACGAGCTCCCAGTCCCCTCTGCGCGGTTCACGTCCCGCTTCCTCCCCTCCTCACTGCTCTCTGCCGCCCCTCTGGAGCGGCTCTCCCCACCGCCTCATCCTCGAGCTGGCTTGGGAAGTTGACCGTACGTCCTGGACCAACTCATTATTTGGGACTGGACGGGACAGGATTTCCTTCCCCAAGTCTCTGCCACTGGACCAGCTCCTCCCAGGGTTTTGCAGACTGGCTGGAGGGCCGCGCCTGAGGCCGCAGTTAACCTGGCTGGGGGTGGGGGTAACTGATCCTGCAGCCCGCTGAGCCGGTCGGGAGGAGGGCAGGAAATGGGCCTGCGGAGCAGCCTGAGAGATGGAGCGGAGAGGAACCCACATAGGGTGAGGTATGGTTGGACTGAACGGGAAACGTCTTAAAGGGAGGAACTCGGGAAGGTGCTGGGCCTCCAGTATGGCCTTGGATGAAGAACAACACACCTGCCCTGGCCTCCCCAAGCACTCAGTTCCCTCCCTTCCCTTCTGGAAGGCCAAGGACTCAAATGCCAGCCGTAGACAAGACAGATATAATGATCCCCATTGTACAGGTGAGAAAATTGAGGCCTAAAGAAGCAAAGGAGCTATGAAGGCAGTGGCCACTCCTCCTTCCTGTGGCCTGGGGGATGAATGGCCCCTTGAGCTGTGCAGAAGTCCGTGGGAGTCTGGTGAAGGGGGGCAGGCTGTGTCCAGGTCTGATGGAGGAGCACCAGGGCCTCTCTCATGCCGGCCTCCCCCTCTGGTCTACCCTGAGAGCCTGCCAGACCTATTTCTCTTGGCTTGCTTGTTTCTTCAATCCCTAGTCCAGCAGCCCACAGTCAGCAGCCACCTGGCTGACCTGTGCCACAAAGCAGCCCCTTTGGTGGCCAAGTGTCGTGCATTGTCTTAGCCCCTCAGAGGGGCCAGGAAGAGCTGGGCAGGTTGCAAGGACCTCTTGTGCTTTAGGGAGGAGGGGCCAAAGAGGATAAAGGCCCAGCACTACGCTGGCGCTGGCAGAGCTGGAGCAGCAGACCCAGTGACTGGGGCGGCGGGAGTCAGGTCCCCTGGGCTTCACGCGGGGTGCCCAAATATTGGGAACAAAAGCCAGAAAAGAAGAGAGCAGGAGGGAGGGAGGGAGGGAGGGAGGGAGCAAGGGAGATGGGTGAGGAAGCAGAAATTAGGGGGTCTTAGATAAAAAAACAGAAAGTAGCTTTAGGGGGAATGTGCTGTGGAGTGTGAAATTGCAGCCCGTGGAGCTCCATATTGTACCAGAAGCTCTTCCAAAAAAAAAGAAAGGAAAAAAAGCCATCCTCCAACATGACCAGAGGCTAGGCAGGGGGAGGGGTGGTGCAGAGCCGGGGGAGGAGGGGCGGGTCGATGGCCCAGGGACTGGGCACGAGGGGGTTCGCTCCGGGATACACCTGGACCGCAGGGAGAGTGGGCTGCGGGGTCCGCCCTGGAGCTGGAGCTGTCTGAGGAACTTTGGGCACTTCAGAGACTGGGAATAATGCAGCTACGGAGACGGGCTCTGAAGCAGCTGCTCAGCTCTACCCTAGTCTCTTCCCTCTGTCCCTGCTTCTTTTCCTCGGGACTAGCTTTTCCCCCCTTGATTCTAAACAGCTCCCCCACTTTAATGGGTTTAATTTGGTCTGCACTGTGGGGAGCATTTCCTGGGGAGATACATTTACTTTCAGAATTTCTAATCCCCTTTCTCAGAGCCAGCCCTGCTCTCCTCGATACTCCTGGGAGGTGGCAGGTGGAAGGCGGGCCCAGGCCACAGGAAGGGGAGCCCGGCTGGGGTGCTCCACAAGCCCGGGCAGCCCAGCCACCTTTCCAAACCACTAGAGCCAGCACGCCTGGGCCGGGATCAGAGCCCTGCGGGCCCGAGGGGAGGCGGCCACATCTCTGCCTTTCCCAGCTGGAGCAGAAAGTGCTGGGCCAGTGAGTGGCAAAAGGGAAAATGAGCAAGAGTGGCGGGAGGAGTAGGCAGAAGCCAGGCTGAAGATGGTGCACACAGCCCTTCGCTGCAGTCCGCCCAGAAATGCGTGGAGACCTGGAACTGGGAGTCACACCTGCCATTACACTTGAGAGAACCCCCACTTACACCTACACCCAGGCATAACAGGCACGCACAGCCGGCGGAGGGGGGGGGCCTTCAGGCGCCAGGCGAGCTGGCAGGGAAGGCGAAGGAGCCGAGATCCACAGGAAGATTTATTGGGCAGATCAGATGCACAGAGGCGGCTAATGAAGCAAATCCCGAGATGGGTATCAGAGCAACTCCCCAAAAGTTTATTTGCCTTTAAATTTCCGCAGGGAGGCGGGAACCTTGTTTGAAGTGTAAATGCCCCTAGGTTGGAGGGTGGAAGGGCCGCTTTGAAAACGCCAGAGAGAAAAGGTTCATTTAGAGGCAGACGGAAAAGCAACCAACCCTGACAGGTCGGAGCCGGGGTTGTGTTTGGGGTTGGGTTGTTTTCTTTTTTCTCTTTCTTTTCCTCTTCTTTCTTCCTTTTTTTCTTGCCTCCCCCCCCCTTTTTGCTAAACTCTATAGAAGAAGAAAAGGAAGAACAGGAAAGGGGGAGTCAGAGGGACATGCCAGTGAGTGCAGAGAAACCTGCAGGCCAGCCCTTCCTCCTGGAGTCCTGGGAAAAGGCAGAGCTTGGCTAACAGGGCTTCCAAATTACCAGGGAGTACTGCTCCTCCACTCCACAGACCAGGAAGGGCTGGCCCTGCAGGAGGGTTGAGTGAGTGTCCCTCCCCGCGCCCTGGGGGTGACTCACTCTGGAACTGGACTATCACAGAAGAGTCTCACTGCTGAGTAGTATGTACGACACTAGGTGTGTAAGCACAACTTGCAGCACACGTGTGCACTAGTCAGTCCCCTCTTTTACAAAATGTGAAAAAGCTCTCTGGCTCGATATGTGAACATGCCTGTTGTCCAAGCACACATGCCGTAGTAGGTGTAATGTAGGGATGTATCTGTCGAGTTCTAGGAAAACCTGAATGTATGTGTGAAGAGGGAGATTCTACTCAGGCTGTTCTTCCAATAGCTCAGACTTAATTTGCAGGATCACCAACATGTGGAGACTTGGGACAGGGCTTCCTCCTCCTTTAGTTGTGAGCTCCCTTCAGATAAGGACCCTTCTTCCATGCCCCTACTTGAGATTCTGCGTTAATTACCTTCCCGAAGAAAGCCCAAGGCTGCGCCAGCTGAAACCACCTGAAAGTCCCACCGTCTTTAGCTGTTCCCGTTAGGCTGCAGAACTCTTCCTCTTTGGCTCCCCGCATGAAGTTAGTGCGTGTTCGTGGGGGCTGCGAGGGCAAAGCAAACCCGGGAGCGCCACCTGCAGGCCTTGAGAGGAAGCGACTGACCTTCCGCAGCACCCAGCACCTCCAACCTCCCGCCCAGGGGAATCTGCTCGACACCCAGGGGAAGCGGAGGCGAGCGCGCGAGGGGCGCAGGTGGGGAGTTGTTTTGTGTTCTTCCTAGAAGTTACTTTACGGGCGGCTCAGGCGGGTCGGGCTCAGGACGATCCCGGAGGGAGAGCGAATGCTCTGAACTCAGTGGACCCGGCCTCCTAAGCAGTGAGACGCTCAGAAACCTGGGGGCTGAGCCCGGCCGGGACCTATCCAGGAGGAAGGGTGCCCGAGAACGGCTCGGGACGCCCGGCGAGCGTCAGGCCGCACCTGGCAGAGCCAGGCAGGTGTGTCCCACCCTGGGTGCTGCTAGGCTTCGGCCGGGTCCGGAGCATAAGTCCGAGGCCTTCACCCCGCGTTGCCAGGACTGCTGACCGGGCCGAGGAAGCCCAGCGCGGGCTTCGCCCAGCCGCCCTTTCGCAGACCCAGGGAAGGGGGAGGGAGTGAAGGAGGGAGAGAGAGAGTTAAAACATCAGCTGAAGTGCCAAGATGATTTATGAGACGAGGGAAAATATTTCATAAAGATCTCCCGGATATTCTGTACTTAACCAGTTAGGAGACAAAGGGCTTCTCCTGCCGCGCGAGGGCTGCGGAGGCCGGGCTGGCGGCTCCGCCAGCAGCCAGCAGTGGGGCCAGGCCGGCGTGGCGTGCGGCGCTCGGCGGCTCTTCTTCCCAGCCGGGAAGCGGCCTCGGTGTCCCGCATCCTCTGCTCGCGCCGCCCCGCTCCCTCCCGCTCCAGAGGGTCCCGGAGCCGAGTCCCCGGGTGGGCGGGCGCGCGCTCCGCCGTCGGTCGGGCCCCGCCGAAGCAGGTGGGTCCGCGCTGGGGTCTCGGCCCGGGTCTGGGGCAGGCGCTCCGGACGCCCGGACCGGGTGGGCGCGGGCCAGGGCGCGCAGGACGGGAGCGGAGGGGAAGACCTGCCGGGCGTTTTGCCCCGGTGGCCGGGAGCGCGTGGACGGAAGGCAGGAGGAGGAAGCCGAAAAGGGAGCAGCGGAGAGCGGGAAAGGGCGAGCCTGGAGCAGTGGGGCTCGGCGCCGGGCAGGCAGGACGCGGGGCGCAGACCGGGCCGGTCCTCCGCGCCGCCGGATAGTCATCAGCCCGGCCGCCCTTCATCCTCATCCGACGCTCATCTCCTCGGCGAGTTTCGCCGCTCGGCGCAGTTTCCACCCCGGCCCGGCCTCCGCCCGCCGCGCCCCCCCGCCCCGCGCCCCCGCGCCCCGAGTGACAGGCGCGGGCCTCCTCGCCGCGGCCGGGCGCTGGCGAATCACAGAGTGGTGGAATCTATTGCCTTTGTCTGACAAGTCATCCATCTCCGGCGCGGGGAGGGGGTCTGGAGGCTCTGCAGCTTTTAGAGAGGCTCGCGCCGGGAGCCGCGGCTGCAGTCTCCGGCCGAGGCTCCTCGCAGCCGCAGCCCACCTGGGGCCCGCCGCGCTGCCCTTCCCGGCGGGGTCGGCCGGGCCGCCGCTGCCCAACTTCGCCAACTCGCCGCGCTCCCCCCGGCGCCCGCTCCGACCGACGCCTCGGAGGACGGGGTCTGGGGGCGCCGAGCGGGACGCCGCCTTGGCCATGCGCCCCCGGTGCCGGCCCTGCTGACCGCCCGCCCGCGCCCCGAAGGTGGGAGGTGGCAGCAGCAGCCGGGCGCCCGCTCACCCGCCTCCCACCGTCCCTCCCTTTTCTCCTCAAGTCCTGAAGTTGAGTTTGCGAGGCGACACGGCGGCGGCGGCCGCGCTGCTCCCGCTCCTCTGCCTCCCCATGGACATGCACTGCAAGGCCGACCCCTTCTCCGCGATGCACCGTGAGTACCGCGCCCGGCCCCCGGCCCTCTCCGCCCGGCTCAGGCCCGGTGCGGTCCGCCCCCGCCCCGCGCGGGGTCCGTCCCGGAGGCCACGCCGGCTTCCCCCGCCCCTCTCCTCTGCCTCTTCCCCCGCCTGGCGATCCGAAGCCTTCAGCCTCTGTCCCTCCCGCCTTCGGTCACCCTGGCCCATCGCTGTCTGCCTTGCTATCTGCCTGTGCCGGTCGCCTACCTCGCTCCGAGCACTGCTGCTTCTCGGTCTCGGGTCCGCAGCTCGCCGGGCCCGCCGCCCAGCCCTAGCCGGCCTTTGCCCGGCTGGAGGATGCGTGTTTGGCACACAGTGCTCCGGGTGTTCTGTGGCGCTCCTCTCCTCTCCTCTCCTCCCTCCCCACATCTCAGCTTTCTCAAACTTAGAGTTGTGGGTGTCCAAGAGGAGACTCCCAGGCTGGGCACCCTCAGGCTGAGGACAGCTGGCGGGCGGGCTGCCCCTCGGAGCCTGAGCTCTCGGCGTCTCCGCCTTCCATCCCGGTCAGGGCTTCTCGAGGGCTGCTTTGAAACGTTTCCCCCTCCCCTGCCTCCCCTTCCCTTCCCTTGAGTTGAGGCTCCGGGGTTGGCAGGATGTAGCGGTCCTCTTTCCCTGCCTCTGCCCTGAGAGGTGCTCTACAAACAGAGGGGTTCTGAGGAGAAATGAAGTCGGGCAGGCGGCGAGCAGAGCAGCCCCAGGCCGCCCGGGCAGAGGCAGCTGTGCGCTCGCCCCAGCCCCATCCGGCAGGCTCCCCGCCACCTCCCGTGCCCGCAGAGGACTGGGGAGCCAGCCCCTGGCCAGGTCAGCAAGGAGCAGAAAAATGAGGGGGAAGAACAAAAGAAACGCAAACGCCAACACTAGGGAGCAAGGGAAGATCAAAGCAAGGGGAAAGAAATCAAAGAAAGGGAATGGAAAGGGTTTTACAGAAAAAAGAGAAGGGCAGAGAGGAAACAGGAAAAGGAATTATTTTAATTCAATTTGAATTTGTCTCATTCATGTTAGTTAATTCTTAAGCTTGAAAAACTATTTGTGAGATTTTCAGCAGGTGCTTTAAAAGAAGACAAATGGGATTCTAAGCAGAAATCCCTTTCTCTCTGTAAATTAATAAGGGGGCCGGGGATTCAGCTCAGTGGTTCCGCCGCCTGCCTCGCAAGCACAAGGACCCGAGTTCGATCCCCAGCACCAAACCAAAAAAAAAAAGAAAGGAAAAGAAAAAAGAGAAACAAATAATTAAGGATTATTTTGTAACTTTTCTCAAGGAAACTTTTTAGACCTGGCTTGGATCTGTGCTTAAAACCAGAGCGCAGGGAGGGAGAAGCTGTGTATTTGTCCACATCTAGCTTTTCGGGGGCCTTTAAAAACTACCACGAGCGTGTTTCCGTAGATAAGGTCCAAGCGCAGGAAGCCCAAGCCGGCCGGGGCCTCGGGCCGCCGCGAACCTCGCGGGAAGCCTCGCTCCCTTCGGAGGGAGCGGAACCGGTGCGCGCGCCGTCCTCGCTCAGTCGCCTGCCTCGCGGCCCGGTACCGGCTCCCGCGTTCCCGCGACTGTGCCTGGGCCGCCGAAGGCAGGCGCCCGCGGGAGCCGCTGCGAAAGCCGAGGGGAGCGAGGCCGGCGGCAGCGAGGCCCTGGACCCCGGCCCCCGCGCATCCCCACCCCCTAGGTTGGGGCCGAAGGGCTGGGCCCGAGCCCGGGGAGGCTGAATTATTCATCTTCAATCTGCCCGCAGCTGCCGCCTTTTCGTCCCGGTAAAGCGAGTTCTCCCGGGCCTGAATTATTGATGGTCGAGGTTAGGACGCAGGGGAGCGGGCGGAGGGGCCACCGCGGGGAGCCGGTGGGGTAAAGCAGGTCCCGGCTCCCGCGGCAGCTCGGAGCCGCTGCCCTGGTCCCCGCTCGCTCCGGTCCCTCAGAAGGGGCCGGAGACGCCGAGGGAGCGCGGTGTCCCGCTTTCTCCGAACCCTGGGGCTGCAGGTCGCGCCTGACTCGGCGCCTGGCCTGCGCTTGCACCGCTTTGAGGCTGCGGAGGCGGCCCGGCCTCGGGAAGCAGGCTTCCCAGGCTGCTGCAGGCCGGGGAGAACAGGGCCCCGGGCCGCGGCTCGGGCCTGGCACCCGGCGCCGCCTCCGCTCCGAGGTCGGGAGCCCGGCGGGCACGGAGAGGAACCGGCGCTCCCCGTGCGGGCAGCAGCGCCCTGGTGCTCGGTTTTCCGGGCGCCTGGAGAGACTCGAACTGCCGCGGGCCGGCTGCACAGGTCGCTTCCCGGGCCGGGCCGGGAGGCTGGGCCGGGACCTGGGCGGGCCGCGAACCGGGCCGTCGCGGCGGCGAACGGAGCAGCCCGCGCTCTTTTCGGCTGCAGCGGGAGCCGCCTGGGTCTCCGCCTGGGTCTCTGGGAGCGGGGGCGCGGAGCAGATCCTGGCTCGCTTTTCAGCTTTTCCCTCCCCACCGGGCCTTTCCCCCACTTTAGACCCTGGGGAGGCGAGAGGGAAACGTGGGTCCCGAATATCTAACGATAGGAAAGGTCAAGGAAAGAAAAACTCCTGATCAAACCAAATCGAAGAAACAAAACACGGGGACAGAGGCAGTGCGATAATGCCTGGAAATAAACACAAAGGATGAGGTGTGGAGCTAGAGTGTGTGTGACAGCCCCACAGCGCTGGGGCTGGGCTGAGCAGTCAGGTGGCCAGGACCCCAAAGCCGTGAGGCTCCCAGCCTGGCACCCCAGCCCGCCCTGGCGGCAGTCAGCCCGCACCGTCCCCACCCCAGCTCTCTCTCCTCTCCCCTGCGTTCAGTCCACTAGCACTGAGTCCCCCTGGCTGTTTTCTCCCGCTCCCTTCTTTTCTCCCCAGACCTCTCCACCAGTCCCTCACTTTCTCCCACATGTTCGAAGGGTCTCGCTGTCGTTCTTTCCCATCCCTCCGCCCTCACCTGTGCCTGAGTCTCTACCTGGCGGGTTCCAAACCCTGACCTTCCAGCACTGATCTATCTGCCTGCCACCATTTCCGCCAGTCCCTGCCTGCTCCCTTGCACGGGCTTCCGACCCTGACTAATGGCCGGTCCCTGCTGTGTGTGGGGCGCTGTCTTTTTCTTGTCTCTCCCCAGCAGGGCACGGGGGTGTGAACCAGCTCGGGGGGGTGTTTGTGAATGGCCGGCCCCTGCCTGACGTGGTGAGGCAGCGCATCGTGGAGCTGGCCCACCAGGGTGTGCGGCCCTGCGACATCTCCAGGCAGCTGCGGGTCAGCCACGGCTGTGTCAGCAAAATCCTGGGCAGGTGAGGGCTGGAGCCATGGGGAGACACCCCGTCTCCTTCCCCAGCTGAGGACTTGGCTAGAAGTTGAGGTTCTGGGTGGGAGAGAGAGAGAGGTTTCCCAGCACCAGGGATCCAGACAGCTCCTGCATTTGGGAAGGGCACTCACTTGAGGAGCAGGGTCCCCCAGTGCCTGCCC
The DNA here is from genome assembly GCF_000247695.1 of Heterocephalus glaber. The sequence continues at coordinate 388,405 of NW_004624831.1, forward strand.
TGCTCCAGGGCCCTTGAGGGGAGGCAGCCCCATTCCTGGCGTCAGAAGGGAAAGGACTCTCTGTCAGCAAGTTAATGTGGTAGTGGTCAGAGGAGTGGGTGGGTGGGGTGTGAAAGCAGACCCCACCAGAAGAAGAAGCCGGCTGGGCAGGCAGAAGGAGGGGCCTGGTTCCCGCAGGGGACCCCTGCATGCAGTAAGAAAGGGCCAGAGGTGATGTTTCAGTCCCAGGTTTTCACTCCAGGGGCTCATGCTCTGAAGACAGGTGTGCGCCCAGCCCCTGGTGTGACTGTCTCTCACGGCATCCTCCTTGACATCCCTCATTTTCACCAAGCTCTCTCTGGAAGTCTGCTGGGCCACACTGGGCCTTTCCCCTCCATGTTGCTGCTTCAGGCAGAGGGCGGGAGAGTGGCTCAGCGGCTTTGCAGCCTGCAGCCCCCCCACCCAACGCCTGCCACCTGCTTCCTGCTGACCCCGCGGCTCCCCGGCACAGGTACTATGAGACTGGCAGCATCAAGCCTGGAGTGATCGGTGGCTCGAAGCCCAAAGTGGCAACGCCCAAAGTGGTGGACAAGATTGCTGAATACAAGCGGCAGAACCCAACCATGTTCGCCTGGGAGATCCGTGACCGGCTCCTGGCTGAGGGCATCTGCGACAATGACACAGTGCCCAGCGTCTCTTCCATCAACAGGTGAGCAAGCTCCCTGGGCCTGGTCAGCAGGACTCAGCTCCTGGCTCCTGCGTCCTGGAGGTCTCCCCAGGCGTAGGCTCTGGCCTTCTTCCAGCTCCCAGTCTGACGTGCTTTGGCAGGGAGAGGGCACCTATAAGGCAGAGAGAGAGACGGACAGACAGGACTGTCTGCAGTTCAGAGCTGGGTATTCCCTGCCAGGCTTCGCCCCGCTGGCGTCCTGGAAATGAATCCAAATGTTTGTGGTAATTAAGACTCCAAGAGTACGAACCACAGCCCGTAGTGAAGCCTTTAAAATGACCAGTGTCTATCCATCACCTCCAAACAGACTTCCCTTTCTAAAGGTGTGTGCCTGTCCCCGGGGCCAGCCTCTGGTCCTGGCTCCCTTGCCACTCCCACGAAGCTTGCCTCCCAGGAGCCCAGGTCTCGCTAGCCAGCTCCAAACAAATTTCCGGTCTGGAAGCACTGGCATCCAGGCCTCTGGAGCAAATGCCAAACACCAGCCAGCAATTGGCAGGGAGCAGAGGAGTGGGCAAGGAGAGGGGTGCCAGGCAGGGAGGGAGAACTGAGCCTGGGCATGAGTGGTGCGGGCTGCTCCCACACACCTCAGGTGCCGGTGGAGAATGCAGGCTTTTTGAGGGTGACACGTTCAAGCATGTGGGGTGACACCGGCCAGAGTCAGCTGGACATATAGACAGGTCCCCAGAGGACTCCATCATGCCCTCTGGAACCCATGGTCACCTCCGTGCACGTGCACCCTGACAGTGTGCCAACACGCTTCTCTGGGGTGGCTACAGAGCACACAAGCAAAAGGCAAACTCAGAATTCAGGCTGGCTTCATAATTGCAGAACTGTGTAACCTGAGAGTTGCGCACAGACGCCTGTCAGAGCCAGGCCCCCACTTTAAAGTACCCTAAGCAAGAAAAGGACTACGTTTATACCATTATGTTTTGCACTCTTCACGGCTTCTTATAATCAGGACAACCAATAATTCAGACGGTACTTTTTTCTGAAATCGGCATCACCTATCACGGGTTTTTTTAAAAAAGTATTTTGCAAATGATATGGAATTATCCCAAATCATCCTGAAAACAGCAGGTGAGATTAGCTGGTAGAATGGACCTTGGCTAAAGAAGATTCCCTCTGCCACACTTGTGCTGTAACGTACTGTGAGGCGACCCCAGAAATTATCCCAGTGTGTGCCATCTGTATTAAAATGGTTATTCAGTTATGAAGAGGGTAACATAATACTGATCAGCTAATTATACACCCTCCAAACCCCTCCAGCTCCCTGGGTCTGGCTCAGCCACCTATTGAAAACATGTCAGTTTGACATTCAGACACCTTCCCAAGGAGCTGGAGAAACATTCTGGTTTGGGAGAGGAGTAAGTGCTTTGTATTTAAAAGAGAGGAGGCTGGGGCAGGCACGGCAGTTAGGAAGGGAAAGGGAAGGAGAGCCTTGCTTCCTGAACCATTGAGGACCGTGCCTCTCGCCTGGCTGCTGGTCCTGGCCGGGAACTAGATTGAGGTCATGTGAGGGGAGCGTCTGGGGCCAAGAGGGGCTTGGCTGAGGAGCAGTGTGCCGAACTGGGTGGTGCTGTTTGGCAGAGCACTCGAGATGGGACTTGGCAGCCCTGGAAGGCACCAAGCCATTCGTAAGTCCAGACGACTTGTTCTGAGTGGAGTGCAGAGGGGAGCGCAAAGCCAGTGCAGGGCCCTGCCTAGCAACCTCCATTCTCTTTCCCCAAGACCCCCTCAAGGACGGAGAGGTTTGGGGAAGCTGGCCTAGGCACAAGTTTGGGGATATGCAATCCAGAAAGGCCAGGAGAGCAGGACTCGGTAGCCCTGGGATCAAGCTCCAGAGGTCTTGAGTTGCACACACCCCCCCACACACACCGAGCTGGGGGGAAGCAGCCAAGTGGGCTGCCCAGAAGATGAGCAGGGGGAAGAGCAGCCTGGTGACACCGGTAGCTGCAGAATCTCCCTGCGCGCACAGAGGCCTCCCTGGGACGTGGAGAAGTCGCCGTCTGTGGGCAGGCGCTGCTGCCTTTGGAGAGGACCCTGGGCCTGTGGTTAGGCTTCAGGGCTTGGTCAGCAAGGCACAGTTGTGCTGTTCTCAATTTCACTTTGGGTCATTTTTGGAAAAACTTTGGGGAGCTTCTCAGAGGGCTACTGGGATGCCTCTGGCACCCCATCCTTAGTGTCCTTGCTGTGGGTGCTCTGTTCTGAAAGGAATGGTTTATCTGGGATGCATTGCTTCACCTTCACGCCCATCTAAGGGGCATAGCCTGTTATGTCAAGAATTTGGCTCTCCCTCAGTTTTGAAAATTCTCCTAGAGATTTTCCCCTATGCAGAAAGTGTGCTGCATCGGGAAACAGGGAGTCCTAAGTGCTGAGCTTTACGGTTCTGGTTCTTGAGGTGTTGGGTCCCTCCTGACAGTGAGGAGTCTTGGTGGCAGGAGCCTGCACTGGCAAGAGAGGAAGTCCACACGCGTCACCCACCTGAGCCAAAGGTTTTTCATCCTCCCCTCCTCAAAACAGATGCTGTCGCGCACTTGAAATATGCTGTTATGGCTATAAACTAAATTGCTTTTCATGCTTTAAAATGGTTTTGGCACTCTCTGATCCTGTCGAGATAAAGGCTTGGCCAACCAAACTGCATTCTCATTAGCAAATCCTCCTACCGGTAGAACTGCCTCTCTTGGCCAAAGGAGCAGGTCAGGAAGCCTCTCCACACCCAGAGTCTATGTCCGGAATCCCAAGAACTGACTGTGTTGCTTAGCACGTGGAATTTATCTGAATCCTTCTAAATATTGGGTTGCTGATCTTGGAGTTTAGAGTTGCTGGTTCTTCAGCTTGTGCACTGGTGCAGGTGGCGGGCAGGTGTTTATAAACAGGTGTCTCCAGATTGAACTTGGTGTGGGAATGGCCAGGGGAGGGGGGATTCGTGCTGCCAAAAGGGGGACAAGTCTCCTAGTGAAGTGGCTGAGAAACTGACTATGCAGGAAGGCTTTTCCTGAGTATGTGCAGGATCTTTCGGAGTCCTTTGAGAAGGGAGCACAAACTCCTGAAAAGTCTAGGGTTACCGAAGACCCCCCAAGGATGCCCGGGGATGAGCTGATGGTATAAGCATCACCTTCGGACTTTTGAGCCCACCCTATGCTGCCTGTCCTCGGATCTCTGGAAGGGACCCTTCCAGGGCCTGCTGCTCACTGATCACCATCCACCGATCCTCTCCCTTAGCCTGCAAAGTTCCAGGTGGCCACATTCCTTCTCCTAACTGGGGAGACACTGACTTTAAGAAGGTGGCAGCCGCGGCACTGGGTTAAAGAATTCCTGCCTGTGTCACCCGGTGCACCCGTGTCTTCCTCTGGCCTTTGTCAGAGGTCTGGCAGCGGGGTCGTGGTGCTCTGCCGGTCAGGTAATTGCCTTTCCGGTGGGCGGAGAGCCTGCAGCCCAGCCGTGGGGATGCTGAGGTGTGTTCTGCACTGGGGTCTCTTTCTTTCCTCTGAATCTCCAGTTTAGAATGTTGCCTGGGTTGACTCTTGGACCTGCTTGGCATGAGGCTGGAATGGTTTGCCTGCCGCGTCTCTGCACCCCGGAAGCTGCTTGGTCTCAGGGCAGCCAGGGCAGGCTGATGGTGAAGCAAGTGACTCTGCCCACGGGAGAGGCCGAAGGACAGAGTGTGTTCCTGCAGACGCTGGGCTGAGCAGACATGGCCCACGAACAGCAGTTTCTTCTCAGCTGTTTCTGCCCAGTCCCTTGCACGTCCTTCCCCAGGCAGAGCCTCCCTCTCCTGGGGCCACCCGTCGTGGCAGGAGGCACACTGTTGGTCTTCCTTTTTCCCATGAGCTGGATAGCCGTCCTGAAAAGTCTATTTCTGTTTCCTCAGTTGGTTGCACTGGTCTGTCTCCCTGGTGGCTGGCTCACAAGTGTCCAGACCACACAAAGGCCTGCAGGTGAGGGCAGTTGGCTGGAGGCCCTGAGTTCTTGTCTAAGCTGGTGGCTCTTAAGAAGAGGCAGACAGGAGGGGCTGTTCCTAACCAGAACTCCAGGTGGATTTTTGAGGGTCCTGCAAAGAAGAAAAGAGAGGGGGAAACCCTAAAATAAATAGTGTCCCAACTGTTCAGAGAACTCAATAAAACAATCACATTAAATATGAAGAGGTATAAATCTTGTGTCTGCACAGGTAACCTACTCAATTGCTTTTATTATTGCTGAAGCTGCCTCCATTTATTTCCGTCCATGGCCGGGGCAAAGGAGGCTGCATGGAGGGTGGTCTCCAGTGCAATCCTATACCCCAAGAAGCAACAATCAGCCCATACAGCCAGGGATTTTGATGGGAGCCGGGAAGGGCCCATCTGTCTGCATGAAAACCAATCAATAACTCTGTAACCAGAGCCCTTGTCACTGGGAAATGGACAACACAACAGTTCAATAGAGGGCCACAAGGGGAATTGGCCAAGTGGGGATGGGGCCAGGCAGGAGTGGCCCCTGGAGAAGGGAAACAGGGGGCTGAGGGAGACTGGGGTGCCTGTGGCCAGGGCAGAGTCCAGTGGCTTCCAACGCTGATCAGCACAGGTGCAGGGCGGTTGTGCAAAGCAGACCCAGGGAGTAAGAGGCAACACTGGACGTTTGAGCGGTAGGAACAAGTGTTTGGGGGAGCATTAGGGGAATGGTGTGGTGCTTGTGGGATGATGTGATGGGATGTGCTGGGGGGCTGGACTACTACAGTGTGAAGACAGAGCAGTAATAGTAGTAACTAATGCAGAAGATCAACCCCCCCAAAAGCTGAAGAGGGGGCTCCCTCTGAGCCCACATGTACTGAGGCTCATGCCTCCTAGTCTTCTCAGCAGGACTGACAAAGGAACTCCTTAGTTGAGGGGCCCATGGCCTGCTCCCAGCTCTAGCTGCAGCTTTGCCTGTAAGTGCTCGGGTCTATCCCCAGTGCCCCCTTATGGCTACCTGGGGTTGCAGTTCTTACACTAAAAGGAAAAAGTATGTACAGCTCATCCTCTACCTGCAGAAGCTGCAGGACGCTCTCCTGCATGTCCTGAAAGACTGTAGGATGAAAAGGTATTTGGTGTTCAGAGAGAGGGTGGGGCTGAGACTCAGGCGGCATTCTACTCTGGACAGGTTCGGGTTTATGATAGGGAAGAAAAGTGGTGCCCAAAGCTCAGCCCGGTGTTTGCCAAGGGCAGTGATGGCTACACTGTGGCTACAGGACTACGAGGAGAAAGCCTCTGAGGCTTGGCAGGGGGTGCACGACTCTAGGAGCTGGAGGGCAGGACCAGCCTCCAGGTACTGACACAGGAAGATGATATTTAGCAACTGTGACAGAAGGATCACAAGTCTGAGCCCAGCCTGGGCAAGTAAGACAGAAAGATCTTGTCTCAAAATAAAAAAGGACTGGGGATGTAGCTCAGTGTGAAGGCCCTCGGTTAAATCCCCAGTCCTGCCAACAGCAAAAACCACAGCTTTGGACCTGATTCTGTCTTGGCCAGTGGTCGACAGCCCCTGATCTATGTAACTCGACACACTGATCTCTGCATTAGGCCAGAGCAACCTTCGTGTAAGTGTCTGAGCCCCTTAGTCCAGAGGCTGCTGGAGCAGGGAAGAGAGGAGAGTATAACTCGCTTTGGCCAGGAGAGGGGCATGTGAGATGCACGTGGGCAGCGGATGGGAGGTGAGGATGCAGACTGCAGGAGTGAGGAGGGCGAGGAGCTGAGAAGGGACTGGAGCATGTGCCAGGGTACAGAGTGTGCAGCCACAGAGCTTGCAATGGCAGGTTGGAGCCTGCTTATCTGACCAAGGCTTTTAGGACCCTGCAAGGTCTTGAAAGGGGTCGGAGGGAGCCAGAGCCGCAGGCAGCTGGAGTCTAGGCTGCTGGGCACCCAAGGAGAAGCCTGGTTGGCTACAGGAGAAAGTGGGAGACCAGCCAGGGAGAAGGAAGACGGGCATTTCTGAGACGGCAGTGAAGGCAGAGAAGTGGCGCTGGGGTAAAACCTCAGGGCCACATGCTGACAGCCGGGGCCCCGTGAGCACAACCCTGCCACTGGCCTCTGAGCTGCAGTGTCGGTCAGGGAGGTGGGCTGTGTCAGCTCAGCACGCCTGAGAAGGGAGCAGCAGAGAGGCCGGAAGAAGGGGGCGGCCCCAATTACAAGCCCTCTACCTGGAGCCCTGGCTCTGGCTGCCCTGGGCCCTGTCCAGCCCACCACAGTGGTCTCTCTACACCCTGACCCAGGAACAGGGAAGCCAGAGGACAGGACAGGCAGCTCCGCAGCAGGCTAGAGAGGGGCACACTCACCTGGAAGGCACAGTGGAGCCAAGAAATCAGAGGGAAAGGGTGGGAGAGGACTGGGAGAGAAGGTGGGTGCAGAGAGACCCCAGAATGCAAGCCAAGGGAGTCAGCACTGGGGATACACTCCCCGATCGTGGTGCTCCCTCTGGGCCCCCAGTGTTTGCTGCCCTGGCTGCCCGGCCAGTATCTGGCAGGGAGGAGAAGGAAGCTGGAGGAGTCCAAGAGCCTTGTGGGCAGTACCAGGCCTAGGGCTCGTAGAGATGGTCAGGGAGGGATGCTCATCTTGCCTCCTCTCCTGCTAGCTTCCATCTAGTCTCTGGTCCTGTCGGTGTTGTCTGGCAGAAGCTGGGGAATGTAGTGTGTGTGTTTCGGAGGGCTCTGCAGGACCGCCTTAGAGTAGTGGCCTGGGGTGTCAGCTCAGCCTGGCTTTCGTGCCCTGGGAAGCTGTCTGATGGCCCTGGCATCCCAGGGAGCGCTCAGGAGTCAGCTTGCTGTTTGGGTTCTGGCTTAAGGGACTGTGTGGTTCTTGACCAGAGCCCCTGTTACCCACTAGAGGGCCTGTTCGCTGGGAGCAGGGAGTGACTTATCCAGAGGGCACAGAGTGCAAAGAACCACACGTGCTGTGCTGGGCCGGCGGGTGAGGCCCACCTCGTGGCCACCAGGGTCCCAGCGCTGCCTCCTGTGGGCACTTGCGTGTCTGGGGTGCAAACACAGCAGCTTGCATCTGCTCCGCAGGAGGTGAGTGTGTCAGGCTGTGCGTGGTGGCCAGAGGTGGGAGTGTGCAAACAGCACTCGCCCGAGAACCGGTAGCCGTCTCTCTGCTGTGTTTACCTGGGTCTGCAAAGTGAGCACATGCTTGGCAGGGCCAGAGGCCAGCACAGGGGTCTCCTGCCATCACCTGCTGAGTGGGCATCCCATCCCTGCCCCTTCTCCTCCGTCCTCCTCCTCCTCCTCCTTACTCAGATTAGCTGGCTGAGGACAGGAGTCCAATCTCAGCAGACGTGAATTAAAGAGTGAAGAGAATTTGATAAGATAGGGAACACCACACTTCCTCTAGGCGCTCATGCAGGCTTCGGGTTCCCTGCCTCTCGAAGGGCAGACGAAGGGCAGACGGCCTCCCGACTGACCGGCCGGCCCCTGGGAGGGAGCCCTGGAGTTGGGACACCGCAGCCTTCCAGCCAGGCAGCAGGGCTGAGCGCCCAGTCCCCGCCTGGGCCCAGCGCCTCTTCCAAACAGTGCTCACCTAACTCTGGCCCCTGCCCTGTCACCCACCGCACAACCTCGGGCTCTTCCCCTGCCCTCACTTCCCTGTGGCTTGGCTCTAGGGACCAGTGGCTGCTGGCCCAGGGAGACAGTGGAAGGTCGTGCAGAATCCTCAGGAGATGGCCTCCCAGGATGGGTACAAACAAAGTTGAGCGAAACTCATTTCATGGCCAGTGGCTGCTTAGAAAAGGTGATTCCAGCATACCAATGTGATAAATGTTAACTGAGCATTAATCGCATTAAAGAGGGCCCTATAAACTTTTCATTTCTAATTAAATTCACCCAGTGATGCTGCCCAAGCGAGTACTCTGGGCCTTTGTTTATGTGGAAAATTAAAATGCAAATACAACGGGATTTATTTCTAGGAGTGGTAGGATGGGCTGGCCCCTCTGGCTACTAGTCTCCAGGCCTGTCAGGTCAGGTAACTGCCTCTCTGCAGGGGCTGTCCCCTGGTGACAGAGTCCTGTGTGAAGAGACAGGCCAGAGTTTAAGGTCATGTCGAGTTAGGGCTGTGGAGAAGGTGTGGAAAGAAGGAGAGAAGGAGAAAAGGCAATAACTGGCCCAGAAATGCAGGGGGCAGAGTCTCCACCCCCCCACTCAGCCTTTAGGGGCTGGACTCTCAAAGCCTTGCATGTAGAAAGTATCGCAAGCCTTCTCTGCAGCTCTGAGATGAAGGGGTACATGGAAGGGAGAATTTGGAGGAGGCACCCTGCCAGGCGTACATGGGCCTGCTCCTAGAAGAACTGAGAGGTCCCCACAGGGAAGGCCTGTGGCCTGGATTTACTTCCAGCAGTTTGAGGGTCAGCTGCTGTCCACACCAGGGCTTTGCTGGCCTTGTCCTGCCGGTGCCAAGTGGCATTGACACAGGGCAGTGGAGCGTAAAAGCACAAACTGGGGAGGACGTTGTGCATGCACGCACGCAGCCTTCTCACACGTAGGGAGAGCTGGTTGCTCATAAGAAGAAACAAATGTACCTTGCAAGGAGTCCTTTAATGCCACAATCCCTTTGATAAAAGTGATAACCCTAAATGCTATTAAATGGAACGATCTAACGTGCCTATTTACTAAAACATAAATTAAGTTGAGGGGAGAGAAAGCCTGGGTAAGAAAAATCATTTGGGTGTATTAGTTAGAGACACTGAAAGATAGCTGTGCTGCTGTACGAGTGAGGGAGTTGTAAATAGTATTAAAACAGGGAGAGAGAAGATGTGGAGGTAGGAGCAATGAGAGAAGGCAGAGTGCTAAATCTCAAACAGAGGTATGTGGACAAAGTCGCAAGTCAGATTTACACCCAGCTTTGCAGGACCTTCACCCTGGACCGGCAGTGGGTAGAGACCGCCCGTGCCCGGCACGCAGGCACCAGAGAGCATCTAAGGAGAGAGCTGGTGTTGGTCGCACCCACTGCAGGCAGACAGCTCACTGTGCTGGACCTGGGATTGATCACCAGTTCTGCCGCACAGGGATCAGGTCAGTTTGGTGCTGTAGACGGCCCAGGATACAGCCGTATGAGGTTTTTAGAGGTCTTTAAGCACATGAGTCTCTTGTGAGCTGGATCCACATTTTAAGGCATCTCCAAGGTGGTAGCTCCCTCCCAGAGCACCGCGTGCCTGACTGATTTTGCGTATAACTGCTACCCTTGTCCTCTTTAGTCTGTTTTATTCTGGGTTACTCTTTTCCTCTTTAGTGTTCATTTATGTGTCTTCGAAATGCATGGGCACTTGCTGACAAACAGGCTAATGACCATGGCAACTCCCAAACATCTGGATGGAAACCAAAAGCTTCAGTCAAGCATCTATAAAGGTTGTCTATGTGATGCCAAAAATCTGGTGATTTAGAAACATCCACCTAATTGGATTTCTCCATTTTCATCCAGGCACAGAATCAACACATTGAGAAACATTTGTTTCCAGAGAAAAAATATTCTTGGAAACAGCTTTTCAGTTAGAATGCATGTTTTGTTTTGTTTTTTGGTACCGGGGATCGAACTCAGGTCCTTGTGCTTTTGAGGCAGGTAGCAGAACCACTGAGCTAAAGCCCTGGCTCTAGAATGCATGTTTGATGATGCATTTGGGTATGATTTCTGCTCTGCAGGGAGGCTGGGCTGGCCAGTGGTGAGGGCAAGCAGCATCTACACAAGCGAAGCCCAGGGCCCAGTCCCTCCCTGAACACTGGTCAGGAGGGAGATGCCTTTGTCCAAGTACATGTAAGCTGTCCATTGGGCCTGGCTTCCATCAGGAAGCCCACTTTGCCATCTTAAGGGAAACTTATCAGGTTCTTGATAGACATAGCCATTCATTTTTTTTCATTTATCTGTTCAGAAAATCTTTACTAAACACCTGCTATGTGCTAGGAAATTCACATAAATCTGTGCGGCATAGTGCAAGAATAGAGGAAGGCTCTGGAGATAAAGTGTTAGACTTCGCATCTGGCTTCCCAGACCCTGGCTGCATGGTTATGGACCAATCTCAGGTCCCCTCTGGACCCAGTTTCCCTACTCCTGTAACAGGGGATACTCATGCAGGGCTTGCCTGTGTTCTCTGGAGGTTAAATGAACCATTTCCATGTAAACCTAGTTGGAATTGCACCTGGCAGATTCTAAGGGCTCAATAAATGCTAGTTATTCTTACTGCAATAGTAACAATCAAATGTGTATTTGTTGTTATGTGTCTGTGTCAATGTGTGTAATTTGTGCGTATACAAATATTGAAATCTTTTAAATAAGACAGCTTGAAGAGCCAAAAGGATATTCTCTGAACAGAGTTGTATGTGGTGCACACCAGGGAGGACTATGGTGTCTTGGGGGCCCAGCTGGACTTAGGAAGGGAGTCTGCTCTGTGTGTTCTCCAGGGAAAAACATCTCTGTAACTCAGTTCTCTGATCATTGAGCAGAATTGGTTTGTCCACTTTGTAAGCCCAGGCTGGTGTGTGTGTGTGTGTGTTGTACAAGTACACACCCTCCTCTGGGATGAGCCTGCTGTTTCCTGAGGAGTTGAAGGTTGGCATTTTCCAGGCTTCATGGCATTTTCATGGTTGTAGTGCTTTGCATTTTGGAGCTTTTTTTTAAAAAGATAAAATGAAATGGTAGTGGGGAAAAATCCTTATGTGATAGGTTTGAAGGTTCCTTTGATTCTTAAATGCCATCGAGAGGGAGAGGAAAGAGAGGGAGCAGAAAGAGGCAAGGAAGAGAGAGAATGGAGATGGGATGAAGATGAAGAGAGAGCCGGGAGCAGATGTTTGATGGATTCAACCAACCTGCTGGTGGTTGTCCTGCGTGTCTGGGCATTCCTGGGAAACATGGGCATTTGATAATCCTTGTTGGTACTCCTGTCGCTGAGGGGAAAGTGACCTTAAGAAAAAAATGTAAGAAGCAAAATTTATTTTGAGATTAATTTATCCGGTGCAATGTCTGAAAGCAACTGGACAACCACAGATTCTATTCACCCTGTGCTTATTAAGAGCAGAGATGAAAACCCAAGTTGCCCACTGGACAGAGACCTGCCTGCCACCGCACTGTGGAACCCCCGGGACCAGGCTGAGGAGGTCTCGTTCCACTCTTGCCTGTGTCCTCCCTGCCCCTTTGCCTTAGCTCAGGAACCAAGCTCAGCTCGGTGAACTTGTGAAGATCCACACCCAGCTGTCTTACAGTCGCTTACCTGGCAACTGAACAGTCCCTGCCTTACCCTTCTTTAGTTCTCAGACTTAGTACCTGCACCCCGTTATTCCTTGTTTGTACCCATTAGCTGCTAAAGGTCGAGATTTTTTAAATTAGAAAGGACAGTTTTTAATAAGCCAGATCAGGATCCTGAGAGCTCAGTCATCCTCGAAGTTTGTTTGTTTGTTTTCCAATAAGCGTAGAACTTGCAGAGGGCTGCTGTCTTTCTTTCCGGCCCTGCACCACCACAGAGCTGGCTGCTGCCTTGGGGTGGAGCTGGGCAGTGGGGCCTCCACCAACCCCCGCCCTACACAAATGGATGGAAGCTAGGGAGGGAGCTGCCCCCGGCCAATGCTACCAGGCAGCATCACACACATGCACACACACCTTGATTTATTTTAGGGTTTTAGGGACTTTACACACTTCTGTACATATATTCGCCCATCAAGGCTGCAGTGTGTAATAAGCCCTTCTATTCATCACCACCATCATTACAAGCAGAGCTGACCAGTGCTGGCTCCAGTAGGAGCTATTAGAAGCGTGTTATGTGCACTAATTGATCTAAGCCTCATGAACAACCCCACAGGGCTTTATAGGATTGCTCATAGATAAGGCAGCTGGAGTGTTGAAAAGTTAAATAACTTGCTCAAGGTCCCAAGCTTTGAACCCATGAATACTGGCTCTGAAACCCATGAGCCACAGTTCCACTTCACACTTCACAAGAGAGTGTGGGCACTCTCTTGGAGAATTCATGTGTTTCACAGTCTCATGCCTCACTATGAATTCACATTGTTACTTAGAAGCACAGAACAAGGCCCTAGCACCCCAGTGGATGGTCACAGCTAGTACCTGTCCCTGCATCCCCCGTGGTATGTGGCCTCCGTGCAGGCTGCTCCTGAGCCACATCATCAGGGACACTGGGAGGAAGATGCATCTGGCCAGTGCCACGGGGCGGAGAGGGGTAGGAGTTCTTGGAACTAGAGTTCCTGCTGTCATCCCCACTGGGACTGGGGCTCTGCTCCCACCCATCCCCCCACTCTCACTGGGACCTGAGCTTTGCCCAGGGCTCCGCCCCTCAAGTGCATGTAGGGCAGGCAGCCCAGCCCTAGTATGGTGGAGTCAGAACTGTTTGTGGAGCGGTGGCAGTTTGCCAGCAGGAGGCCTAAGTGTTCCTTTCGTCATCAGAAGAGATCGCTGTGCATTTCTGGAACACCCCACTCTGGACCACCTCCCAGTGACTGGCCAGAGAGCGCTAAAAAGTCGAAGCGTGGGCCCACTCACCCACGAGCACCCTGCAAGGAGATGACGGCAAGTCGCAAGACTTGAGCCACCACCCAGGCCCAACGTCATTACTCAGCGCACGTCGGCTCGGAGACACCGCTGACCTAAGCTCTGGGACATGCGTCCTGAATGGAAAGACGCAGACACGATCGATGGACACAGTGATTCAAGGCGGAAACACGGGCATTGCCACCAAACAATACGCCAAGTCCTCCCGCTCAGTGTTACACAAAGCAAGCACCTGGAGGACACAATCCCACGAAACACCAAGTCACAGACCTGCCATCCGATGCCAGAATGTCAGCACACCGAGCTGCACAGCGACACACAGCACAGTCCAAGCTGCCATCCCCTAGACCCCCACATGCAAAGGCACAAAGGCGCAGCCAGCACTGAGGCACCCAGCCTGCCGCACACCCCAGGAAGTGACCGGCAGCAGCTCCCCCAGAGCAGCGAGCCCGCAGACAGCACCAGCCTGCTGTCTGACCATAGCCAGGCTTCCGATGAGGCCTCGGGGCTGTGGTTGCTGGTAAGAGAGTAAACTGTCCCCTGAGCCTGCTCCCTGAGATGGGACAAATCAGCTCTGTCCTGGCTAGGGTTTAATAAGACCTGGCTGTTACGCAAAATGACAGAGCTCCAGGGACGAGGGGAAAGATGGGTGGAGGAGCCTGCCAAGCTGGGTGCAGGAGTTCCCCTCCGACTCCTGCCTTCTGTGGCCATTCCAGAGCCGAAGCCCTCTTGCTGGGCATTCACTGAGTATCGATTCAGTCTGCAAGCAATTTTAATATTTCTTCAGGGACTTTCCAGCAACAGCACAAGTCATTAATTCACCCTCCCAAATTGCTTATTCAATAGCAGAAACATGGCTCCTGAATAAAGTCCCAGAATTTATGTGACTTGCACGAGTCAGGAGGTCAAACAACTGTTATGGAGCGAAGTTAAAAATCCAAATAAAATATTGACACTCTTTTGGGGAGGGGGAATGAGGAAGCCAAGGTATTTAAAATAGGTTTTTGTTGCAATGCCCCCAGGATAAAGAATGGAAGGAGACTGAAGACAAGTTGGAGTTTATAAAATCAATGGAATTTATTGCACATCTACTTGGCATTTAATAATTCTCTCATTTCCACATCCCCACCCCACCCCATCCTGGCCACAGAGACACACAGGTACACAAGTGCAGAGTTACACACATAAGAACTGGTGCAGGGGCCAATCCGAAAATACGGCTGTGATGTGCGACTCTCAGACACCCTGAGAAGGGCACAGGGGTGGGTGCCAGCCTCACTGAGACTTACGTATTAGCCCGAAATGGGCATAATCTGGTGGCTGATATTCATGAAATAGATTTTGATAGATATCTCCACTATAAATCTTGGATCAATGCATTAGCGCAAGCGTGAATATAAAGATGCGCGGATCATAGAAATAGTTTCTCAAAGCAAAGCAACAGACGTATCTACATGCAATATTGTCATGTCATTGTGCACACGATTTGAAAGTTATGGTTTATTTGTTATGCAAACATGATGTTTATCGAATAAACTGTGGCACACACACTGGAGAAGGTACTCATGTTAAGAATCAAAGCCATTGTCGGGGATTTAGCTCAGTGGTTCCAGCGCCTGCCTTGCAAGCACAAGGTCCCAAGTTCGATCCCCAGTACCAAAAAAAAAAAAAAGAATCAAAGCCTTGTGTCATATCAGCTAATTGTCTACCTATACATTTGCTCGGTTGTCCAGATGGGGGAGGTGAAAAGACTGGAAAAAAATTGTTCAAGCTCAAGTAGGTAATAAACACCATGAATATGAATATGAATATGAATATGAAGGTGTCAGAGAGGTCTTTCAGCTCTGGACACTGGAGTCCCAGGCAGGACCCAGGTCTGGCCAGTACCTGTGACCATGGGCAAGTCACTTCACCTTTCCATGTCTCTCGGATAAAACAGAGGCAAAGCAGTGTTGACAGAGTTGTAGTTAGGATTTGAATGACAAAATACATTTTATTGCAATGCCCGTCATATAGTGGATATGAAGTAAATGATAGTTATTACTTTAACTATTATTTTATGCTGCTCTTCAGCTGAGGCTTAGCATCTCATGGATTCTACCATCTGTTCTTGATATGACTGGCTAATTCTACATAGTGGTTAGCAGCATAGTTTCTGGAGTGGTTCAAGTAAAGGTTTAAGTACTGCCTCTGGGATGTAGCTCAGCAGAGGAGTACTTACCTAGCATCATATCTCTAGCATTGGGGAAAAAACTTCTAGCTCTATTACTTAGCAGCTGTGTGACCAGAGGCACGCTCCCTAACCTCTCTGGGCCTCTGCTTCCATGTCTGTAGAGCAGAGATAACAGTCTTCATCGGTACTTATGAGAATTAAGTGGTCTATGTAAAGTGCTTAGCATAGTTCCTGGTACACAGTGAGCATATGTTACTGATAATAATATTTATTTGTCATTCAACAAATAGCTACTATGCACTTACATTATGCCAGGCCCGGGTGCTAGGTGACAGGAAAAGTGGACGTGACGCCTACCCTTGCAGAGCTCAGAGTCCAGGGAGACTCAGTGTGAACTGAGGAAGCAAAGAAACACTATTTCAGCTCCGTGCAGACTGTTCAGGGAGGAGGGGATGGAGGAGCCAGTTGGAAAGCTGTGGGAAGGGCAGGCTGAGGACTTCTGAATGTATCCTGTAGGCAGGAGGAGCCAGTCCTGGGGTTTAGCCACATCACATTCTTTCAGGAGACAGAGAGGGCTGATGGGCTGTTCTGAGCGTGGGAGTGACTAACTGGGCGGGGGGAGCCCAGTGCTCTCGAGGGTCCTACGACTGCTGCTGCAGCAGTGGACGATCCGGTCTGCGGGGCGGAGAGGGATGGCCCAGCCTGAGTCTCCGGCTGCACCCATTCACCATTGTATGGGGAAGCCCTTCAGCCTCTGCCCCCAGGCAGGACCATGGGGTGGACAGCTGGTCACCTCGACTCTTGTGGGAGCCCTGACAGATGAGGGCAGGGCTGTGGCACGAAAAGCCAGTCTGGTCACGCTCTGGGCTTGGCATCCACCACAGACTGGTTTCCAAATGGTTAGTTAAACACATTGCCCCTTAATTTTTAAACCTATGCATATCTTGAAGTTAAATCAATCCATATGCTTACCATTCATCATATAAACCCTCACTATTGCCCCCTTGGGCCAGCCCCATGGCCCATCTAGCCTAGTAAATTGTCCCTGCCTGGGCTCCCAGGGATGGATTTTCACCTCAGCGCCAGTCTTAGAAGACTAAGTCAATGCAGCAAATATGCCTGGTATCCTAGAAACCACTGGGAATTTGCCATCCTGGGATGTACAAAAACTAAAATGATTTTATTTTTAACCTCTGGCTTAGTTTCACAAAGAGACTGATAGTTTCTTGAATTTGGGTGATAGTGGGTTGGAGTCAGGATTAGCAGACCAAGAGAAGTAAGGGTCTTCCTGAGCTCACTGAGGCCTCCTCAGCTTCTCTCCGAGGGGCTCCTGTACGCTGATAGCCAGCAGGGTTATTCTCACCTCCCAGCTTAAGTGAGTCTTCTCATTGGAGTGTTCAGAACAGAACATCTAATTCAGGAGGTCACAGGAGGGACCCGGGGGTTTGCGTCTTAGCAAATACCCATGTAGGTAGTTCAAGGACAACAGTTTGAAGACACCCTTCTGCAAGATTTTTGGTAAGGTTCTCATTTCTTGGAGGTTTTTCCCCCTTAGTACTGGGATTGAACCCGGGGCCTTGCACATGCTAGGCCCAGCCCTCATTTCTTGGAGTTTAATTGTGACTTCTGAGAGGCAACAACTGAGGCAGAAGCCTTGGGCATGCTTGGGAGGAACCTGCTTACCTGGAACCTGTGTGTTCCAGCTGTGTCCTGCTGCAGCCCGCAAGGAAGGTCCTGCCCCCAGCTCTGAGGAATAGCCTGGCCCTGGTCAGTGGCTCTTCCCATGCACAGGACCCTGACACATGCCAGTTGTCCAATCTGAAGCTGCAGGACCTGTGAGCAAGCCCGGGAAGACACTGCTAACCTCAGCACCCACAGAAGCAGGGTGTGCACCAAGGCCCCCAGGGCTGTAGGCAGGAGGCCGGTGCAGGAGGGTGCTCTGTCCTGTGGGTCCCTGTGGCAGGAGGAAGTACATTTCAGGTTTTCAGTTCCTGGGATGTATGAAGTGGAGATTGCAGTTCCTTAGAGTTTCTTGGAGAAGAGACCATTTTCAGGAGAGTTAAAAACTTCTTGGGTATGGGGCCGGGGATGTAGCTCAGTGGTTCCAGCACCTGCCGCACAAGCGCAAGGTCCCGAGTTCGATCCCCAGTACCAAAAAAACAGCTTCTTGGGTAATCTATAATGTATCACTAGAAGTTCTGCTGTGGAAGGTCCCCAGCTTTTGTGTAGCTGGCCTGTCTCAGGGCCAAGCCGAGGATAAAAGTGCCTGACACAGACAGCTCTCAAAAACTCCAGCTTGAGCAATTACCTGCATTAATTGGGAAAATGTCCTTTGCTTAAGCAAATATATCTGCTTTCTAGAATGATTCAGCTTATGATGCCCAGGCAACTCAAAGTCACTGGCAGAGTCTCACCCCACCTGCCTGGCTCAGTGGGCAGAGGGGCAGCTACCTGAAACCTTTCCACCTTTGAGTTCCTCTGATTTACCAAATCAGGACAGACCTTTCCCATACCAGGCTCTAGTACATTCTGCTGACTGTAAAGTAGGCCGTCCAGGACAATTTAAGGTGATTTGTGCTTATGTAGTAGGCACTTTACATCTTTCTTCTGAGGCCTTTTGAGCAGATGTGACCAGTCTGGGGCCAGCGTGCCATTCCTCTAGGAGTGATTCCAAAGTTGGGAAGGAAGTCTGGTGTAAGCAGCTACACAGATTGATGATTGATTGATCTTTCTTTTCTTTTCTTGGGGCCGGGATTTAGCTCAGTGGTTCTGCTGCCTGCCTCGAAAGCTCAAGGTCCCAAGTTCAATCCCCACTACCAGCCCCCCCAAAAATAATTTCTCTTCTTTCTTCTTTTATTCTCTTTTGGCAGTACTGGAAATTGAACCCAGGGCTTTCACATCCATCTGCATCTTCAGTCCTTTTTTGTTTCTCATTTTGATACAAGGCCCCTTATCCTTCTTTTCACGCAACATGGAACTGGAAGTAGAACCCAGGAGCTTAGATTCTGGGCTTTTGATGTCTTTCCCTGCAAGCAGTACAGCGTAGTGATGAAAGGTGTGGGCCCTAGGGTAGTCTGCTTGATTCAAATTCCAGATTTGGCATTTTTGCAATGGACGACCTTGGGCAAGGTACAGCGCTCCGCATCTGCAGAACGGGCTCCTGAGAGAATGAAGTGAACTACTTGTTTCAAGCACTGAGAACGCTGCTTAGCACATAGCAAACACCCAGTAGACAGCAGTGGTTACTGGAGACTCTGCTGAGGAAGCACGGGCCCCAGAAACCCTGGCCAGCCCAGTTCTGGACATGCTTATCCCTTCCACGGTGAGCTGTCTGAGGGCACCAGTGCCAACTGGACCTCTTCTGCCACCACCTCGGGGAGTTTCTGCACACCGTTCATTATCATATAATATAATGCACCATGATATCACACGCAACATAACATAATATGATGGGTAGGTTCACGTGGAAACCCTGAGGCAGACCGTGGATGGATGGATAGATGAATAGATACATTTGTACTAAGTATACATACATTATATCATTCTATTGATTTGTAAAAAGTTCCCGGTCTGCCTGGCTGTAATGAGATTTTTGAACTTTGCGTGGCGATCAATGAGAGGAATATTATTGGCCTGGAGAATTGATATACCTGCTCTCAGTGCCTTGTTCTGCTCCCAGGCTGCCCCGGCCCCCAGGTGTACGATTCCAGCAGACACTTAACCTTTTTTACAGTGTCATCAGGCTAAAAGGAATCTAATAGTGACACAGGACTTGTGCTCAGCACTCTGCCACTATTGCTTTCCTGTCACAAATAATTTATAGCCTTCTATTTCCATCCCTGAGCCTGCACCCCAGCCCTGCCTCCTGCTTCCCCCAGCTCCCAGGAATCAATAAACTCACACAGCCACAGTGGGACTTCAGGGTGCAGGGAGATGGACAGACAGACAAAGGGGACAGAGAAAGAGGGAGAGAGACAGAGAAGGAAGCACAGAGGAAGCAATGCCAGGGAAGGAGGAGGAGCAGGAGGAGGTGGAAGCAGAAGAGGTGTTGGGGTCTCTAGTGCCTTCTTGGGAGGTGGAGCGCTCCTCTGTCTTCATGAGCGAACAGCTTGCTGGGAGACTCCCTCACAGAAGCCTTCCAACCCACAGAGCCTTGAGACTGTTGCAGTCCCAAGCTAGTGAGAGGGGGCTTCCTGGGAATTTAACCAAAGAGCCTGTGACCTGTCTGTCCACCTCTGCTTCAACATCCTTTGCTCTAGAGCCTGCCTCCACCCTGCCATTGCTGTGTGCTCTGTGGGTCCTTCTTGCAGAGCTCAGGTGGGGTTTGATCCAGTCCCCAGTCTGTCTTGTCAAGTCTTTCTGAGATAACTTCTCTTTAGGGTGGCTCTTGCTGCTTCCTGTATATCCAGTGCTCTTTCCAGCGTCTCGGTAGCCCCTGCAATGCCAAGCCAGGGCATATTGGGAGGGAGCCATCCTGCCTACCAGGCTCAGCCCCTAAGCTGAAAGCAGCCCGGCCTAGGGGTCACTCATAGGAATAATAATGCTAGTGGGCATTAGTGAGCCAACTATCATACTAATCGTTTACATGTGTTATCCTACTGAATCCTCACTGTAGTCCTAGGGAGTGCAGAACAGTATTATCATGTTTTATAGGTGAGGGAATAAGAAATCACCAAGGGTTTCCTGGGCAGTAAGTAAGAGAGCTGGGGTTGCAACTTAGGAAGACTGAGCCCGGAGCCAATTCCCTCTGCCATTCTCACACCCTTGTGGATGGGGCGGTCTTTAAGAGCCCGGGAGTCCCCATGGTGGGCACAGGCCGTCCGCTGGGAAGGCACGCTCCCATCTGAAATGGGGAAGAAAAGAGCACCCTGTGGAGGAAAGCTTCCTGGGGAGGGGGTGGGGAGCAGTACCCAGTCCTTCCGTGAGAATGGGGAATGACAGCCAGCACCCAGGTGCAGAGGTGGCCGCCAGGGCCCCTGTGTGGGGACTGGACCTCCAGCTGGGGCCATGGAGGACCGAAATGTGTTCGGCCGACTTGTGGAGCCACGCACAGCAAAGAGCTGGAGAAGCAGGAGGAGAAGGAAGAGGACGAGGAGGGCTGGGAGGGGAGGGACGTGGGCAGTAGTGTCATCTTGTCAGGCAGTAGCATCATCTTCTGCATCTGTTTCACTTCCTCCTTCAGCCCCGAGAGGGAATTCCCAAATCCCCATGGGCCGAATAGTTGTATGCGGGATGCAGGAGTGCAGGGGTGACCATCGGGCTTCCAAGACCTCAGCTCTTAAATTCCCTGTGGCCCCTGCGGGACGTGGCAAGTGCCTGCCGCTGGGATCCTGGATGAACACAAGTGCATTAGTAACTTGCAGCAGGCGCTTCGCCCAGCCCTGCTCCCGTGCACCACCACGCCGCTGTCAGGGAGTAGTGATTTTCCATCACTTGCTGCCTCAGCTAAATCTACAGCAGTGCTCCAGGGGTCAGAGGCTCTGGGTAACGAAGACAGAAACCCCAGCAGCCCGCCCAGTTATCTGCCCCAGCCTGCCCCAGCCAGGGCTCTCCTAATCCAGAGCCCATGCCCTCAAGCAGAGCTGCCGCAGGCCCTGAGGCCCTAGAAGCTTGTGCTGCCACCAGTCAGAACAGCTGCTCTGGGGCCTCAGTGCCTCTAGATTTCTGTAGATGTGTCTCTGCTGCCCTCAGCTACTGTTCGATATTTCCTGGGCTGATCAGGCTCCGAACCTTCTCCCCCCCTCTTCTGAGGTGACCTCACCTTCCGCTGGCTGAGAGCTACAAGCTCGGAAGCTGTTTGCGTGTGTGTGTGGTTGGAATGAGGAGTGCTGGGGGTTGAACCCCGGGATCTTCCCTAAATCTCGGTACGTGCCTACGTTGTCAAGGCTGGGCTCAAGCTTCTGGTCCTCCCGCCTCGGCCTCACAGAATGCCGGCCTTGCAAGCGTGCCCACCACACCCCTCCTTTGCAGACCTTCTGTCCCCCACTCGTTCTGCTTTGCACTGGTTTTTCCTCCTCAGCCGCCAAACTCTCCCGGGTCCTTGCTGCCCTGGAACACCCTCCCTCCAGTCCTCAGCCAGGACTGTCCTCTGACTGACATGCTGACCGCTCCTGCTCGCTGACTCGTCCTGCCTGGACCCTGTGCTCCTCTCTTGGTCAGCACGTGTCTGTACTACACAGCATCACGCTCCTTGTGTGGAGTCGCTGTATGTACATAACACATGTTAATTCCTTTTTTCTTTTTGGGGGCTTTTGAGACGGGGGTCTCCCTTTGCAGAGCAGGCTGGCCTCGAACTCACAGCCATCCTCCTGCCTCTGCCTCCCCAGTGCTGGGATTCCAGGTGTGCGCAACCACGCCCGGCTTCTTCATCCCTCCTTCATCCCCTTCCCCTCCCCCCTTTTCCCTCTGTTGGTCTCTTCCCATTTGAGAAAGATTTACTGAATCTCTCTACTTCCTATTCTGCTCTTTACTTATATTTTGGGTTTCTCATATGAGAGAAAGCATGTGATTTTAAAGCCTGTGTGTCTGATTTATTTCACATTATGGTCTCAAGATGCATCCATTTTCCTACAAATGACTCATTCGTCTTTCTTTATGGCTGAGTAGTACTCCGTTGTGTGTAAATACCGCGCTCTCTTTTTCTATTCATCTCTCGCGTTCTTCTTAACATGTTCTTTGTGACTTAGGTGAGAGCACTTTGTACCATACAGGCTCTGCTGCGTCCGCCCTGTGGCCTGTCAGCCCTCTCGACACACCTGTGGGAGACTCCTCCAAGGCCCCTCTCTGCTGTGTGTCATGCTGGCTGTGTGCGCCTCACATGCGCATGTCTAAGACCCACACCACCACTTCCTACAAACCCAGTCACCGCTCCAGAGCCTTTTCCAGTGACATGCAGCTGAGGTTGTACAGCCTGGTTTAGCTCCTGTTAGTTGTCAAGTCCTGACCCTTCTGCCTCCGTGGTATCTTGCAAATTCTTCCTTTCCTTCCCTGCATGCAGCTCCTTATTCCACACTGCCCAGACACAGTTTCCTGGGATCCGTGTGCTCAGCTGTCCTCTGGTTTGAGAAAGTGCTCGTGGTTTAAGACGCCCTACACCCGGCTCTTATGTTTTGGAAGGAGTCTGAATCCAGATTCTGCCACTAGCGGCAGTGCGAGCCTAAGACAACTGTGGCCTCACCGGCTTTGCTTTGCCACCTGCGGAATGAGGATGAGCACCCTGCTGTGCAGGTTACCATGAGGGCTAAGGAAGGTGCGGGTCAATGAGGAAACACACACAGCACTGGGCCAGGTCGCTGACTGACACACGGGAAGCGGCTGCCTTCACTTTCAGCCTTGCCGCCCCTCCCCCCACACCGGGCCCCCGCTGCCAAGGCCGGAGCCCTGCAGCCCTCCTCTCGCTTGGCCCCAGACTGCCCTCCACCTCCCCAGCACCTTCGACACAGCCCTCCTCTCCCTGGTCTGCTCCCCTCAGAGCCGGAGCCGTGTTGCTCCTGCTGGAGAGAGAGGCCTCAGAGACCCTGTATTCCAGCCCTTGGCTTCACACGTGAAGAGACTGAGGCACAGAGAGGCTGAGTGATGAGCCTAAGGCGATGTGGCCTCCCAGTGGCAGAGGCAGAACGGGGCGCCCTCCCTCCCCACGGCGCCTCTGGGTGCTCTGGCGCTCTGTCAACGCCCTCCCTGGTGACCCGCCCCGCCCTTCCATTTCCCAGGGAGAGCTGTTCCTCACCCCTGTGGCCAGCAGGCTCTCAGGCAGCGCTGGTTGAAGCTCCAGGGGCCACAGTGTGCTGCTCACCTGCCCAGCAGGGGTGAGCCTGGCTTGAGCCTCTCTGTGGGAGGAGCGGTGCTGTCGGAGAGGCCGTGGGCCAAGCACAGAGGGTGCTCCCTCAGCCGGGCCCCGGCGCAGACCTCGAGGGCCCCTGAGCCCTGGGTCTTCAGCGTCACTGGAAGGCAGGCTCATCCCAGTGGGGCCGCGTGTGACTTGACTCCCTGCCCCTCAGGCACCGAGCCCTTCTGCCAGGCAGGTAAAGAGGTTGGGACCGAGAAGGGCTCCTGAGAAGGAGGCGGCAGATGCACGCGCGGGGCTCTGACTTCAGGGCAGTCCTGGGCTCAGGAGGAGGCTGTGTAAGGCGTGGCCATGGCAAAGGGACCCCGACCAGTGTCCCCTGGGCCCAGCCTTCCCCACACTCCCTGGCTCAGGAATGGGGAAAGCACACCTCTCCCCAGCTCTGGAGGAGCCAGCTCCAAAATCATCTCCAGACCCAAGAAGTCCTGGCACCCAGGGCTGCATGTATGCAGCTGAGGAGGGAAAAATGGAGAACCGGGCTCCACATCCCAGGCAGGGAGAAGACGCTGTGCCCCGCTAGGCCCGCTGCCCCAGTGCTTGCTACCAAAACCCTAGCTACAATTCAATCAGCGCACAGGGCAGGAGTCAGCTCTGCCCAGAGCTCACAGGGAAAGCTCATAGCTGGCAGCAGTGAACACAGGCACAGGGGACAGACGGGTGAGGACAGAGCCGAGGCTCTGCAGGGTGTGCGTGTGATGTGTGACGCTGTGTGGTGCCATTGCAGGATCATCCGGACCAAAGTTCAGCAGCCTTTCCACCCAACGCCGGATGGGGCGGGGACGGGAGTGAGCGCCCCCGGCCACACCATCGGTAAGAGGGCTCGGGCCGTCGGGAGGCTGGCCCTGTCCGGGAAGCAGGGAGTGCAGACCAGCCCTGGGCACGGCCACTCCAGCGAGGTCCAGGCCCCATGTTCCCCGAGCTCCTAGAGGCATGTGTCTTCCTGAGCGAGATCAGCTCGGGCCCCGTCTCTGCCGCTCCCTTGGCCTCTGCCCTGCCTTAATGTCCTCCCTTTCTTTCTCCACATTGCGCTTGTAGCGCTTCTTCTCCTTCCCTATCGTCTGCATTTTATCTGATTCTGTCTCCCTACCTGTCCCTCGTTCTTTGATATCTATTCTCACTCCCTCCTCTCTCTTCTTTCTTCTCTCTGCCTCTCCTCTCTCTCCTCCCTCTCCTCTCTCCTCTCCTATATGTGGCTCTGCATCTGTTCCTCTCCTCTCGAGTCCCTCCTGTACGGCCTTTCTTCTCTTGGTGTGTCGTGATCTCTTTAACTACCTCATGTGCTCTGTAGCTCTCTGCCTCCTCCAGCTGTGCTCAGGTCTCTCCTAGACATGCCCAGGTCTGGAAGAAACCTGCCAACCCCTGTGAGCCCCAGGCTCACACCGACTAACTTCTCTTTGGGGTACTCGGGGCTGCCGTGGGGGGGTTGAGGGACTAGGACCTCTTAGCAACTGGCCCCTTCTCTCTTGGCCAGCAGGAAGTAGAAATGGCCAGTCCCAGCCCTCCTGGGGTTGGCAGGAAGCCTTGTGTACCAGGCCCGGGTTACAGTGTGTCCTGGGACAGAGGGTTGGGCCAGGCTGTGCTTGAGCTGGTCACTGCACAGTTAATGGGCTCAGTAGTCCATGTCTTGAGGGGCAACTTAGGACCTTCAGGACCAGCCTTCATCTCCCAGAGAATCAGAGAGAGAGAGAGAGAGAGAGAGAGATCTTAAAAGGGCCAGAGTCTAAATCACAATTGTTAAAGACTCTGCCTTGGAGACAGGAAAGTGGAGCTGCTTTGCCAGCCCCAGGGCTGGAGGGCCCTCTCCAGGAGACCCCCAAGAGCCGTGCCCTCCAGATGGCTCCCGGGCAGGGTTGGATGGAGTCAGCGTTGGTGCAGAGGAGGCCTGGGCTAACAGGTCCCCACCTCCTGCCGGCTGGACAGAGTGGAAAGAGCCTCAGTGTGTGGCAGTGTGTGCCCCCTCAGGCCGCAGAGGCAGGCGGGAGGAAGTGGGCTTCTCACCCTGGCTCTGCTCCAGCCTTGGGGCTTTGGCGTGTGATCCAAACCACTGTCCTCATGGTGTCTCCTCCTTCCTCTCATCCAGTTCCCAGCACGGCCTCCCCTCCTGTTTCCAGCGCCTCCAATGACCCAGTGGGATCCTACTCCATCAATGGGATCCTGGGGATCCCTCGCTCCAATGGTGAGAAGAGGAAACGTGATGAAGGTAGGAGGAAGGAGAGCCTTGGCTTCCCCTTTGCGTTCTTTGTCCTTGGGCTCAGAGCTCCGGTTTCCGCTGGCCTTGCAGCTGCTCTGCTGGGAGATCAGTTTTAGCGGCAAAGCCCAGATCCCCCCATTGCCCTGCTGGCTCCTGGAGAGAGGAGGGAGGCGCTGGTCAGGATACCAGCTTCACCATCTGCTCAGCCTTCACGGCCTGGCCTTCCAATGGGACTCACCCAGCTACCCTGCAGGATGCCAGAAGAGGCACGAACCTTTACCTTGGGAGGGTCTGGGAGGCTGGGGGACAGCTGGTCTGTCACTCAAGGATGACAGGTCAGCCCACTGTCCTTGCTGGCCCCAGACCACCCGAAGGTAAGGGGTGACGTCACATGCAGCTGACCCGGTGTCCTCTCTCTGCAACACACGGACGCAGCTCCCACTGAAATGACCGGGGAGCTGGGCGTGGGGCTGCTTTTGGCTGCTGCTGTGTCAGAGCAGACACCACTCCCGCTTCCTCCTCCCCAGAGGCCTCAAGGTGTGGCCAGGCTGTTAGCTTCGAGTTGAGGGAATAAGGCACGAATCGAGGAGGAGGAGGAGGAGGAGGAGGAGGAGGAAAGACAGAAAGGGGAGCATGGCAGGCGAGCGTGGGCAAGCTGCTTCTCAAGTGCTGGGACATCAAGGGTCCCCTGGTGACTGCTTCCCTTCCAGTGCACGAAGCCAGGACATGGGGCTGGCAGATTCAGACAGACACCAGCATCCGAGACCCGCTTCCCGCCCAGGCTGTCAGTCCCCACCGGGGAAGTAGCAGCCTCCTGTCCTTAGCGGGATGCAGGGTTATTTTAACGGTGTCCCCCAAACCAGAATCCTCTAAGGATGAGTGGGAAGGGGCAGCTCTGGATCCCACTGGCCCAGCACAGTCTCAGCCACACCTGCTGTCTCTGCATCTTGGCCGGGCAGCAGCTCCTTTTTCTTTCAAGAATCCAAGGGTGGATGAGCCCTGTGGAGGGGACTGTGAGGCAGTAAAGATGGAGACAGAGACGGAGCTGACAGTTCCTGGGCCACCACCTGGACTCCCTGGGCCTGGGCAGAGGGCAGAGCGCTCAGCGTCCGCCTCCAGTGCAAGGGGCAGAGTGTGGGAGAGGCCTCGGCCCGGTGAGACAGCGGTGACCTGCCGCTGGCCTCCTTCCAGAAGCCCTAATGGCCTCGTTTCAAGGGAGACAGCTTGTCTGGCTCTATTTCTCCTTCCCCCAAAACACGCAACTCATTTGGCAGCCACGGCCTTTGCCACTCACTGAATCTCATTGGGCTGTTTTGCAGCCCGTGATGAGCGGGGCCTTCGTAAAAGGCCCGAAGTCCAGCCTCTCCCTGGGGCTTCCCGTGCTCCGCCTCGGCCAAGTTCCCTGGCTCCCTGGGAGCTTTGGCAGAGGCTGCCTCACACCCTAAGGTTTGTCGTCAGCCACGGGCATTGATTAGAGTGTGACAGAGCCAGGGCTCCAAGGAGGCCACAGAAGCCTCTGTCCTCTGTCCTGGTGGCCCACATGGGGCCACGCCTGCCTCCCACTGCCAGAGGTCTGATGGGTCCACGGTGAAGGGAGGCTGGGTGTGGTGGGGCACTGGCCTGAGGCCATGGTCACACAGGGCAGGGCCTGGCCGGCGGAGAGTAGTTGCTCGCATTCATTGCTCTGAGTCCGGTCAGCTCAGGGAACCTTCCTGAGCAGTGGCTGCAGGGCTCAGTGAAGTGGATTCCCAAGCAGGGCAAGTCACGATTCTGGGCCTCAAGGAGCTTACAGCCCAACGGGGCATGCGAAGTGCCGAGCCCACAGAGCAGAGAGGCCCATCGGATACCATTCTTGACGGAGGTCTGGCCACAGGCCCGGTGCTAGGCGGGGAGCTGGGGGGTTCACCACAGGACAGCCTCTCCGAGGAGGGGCCTTGTGTGGCTGAGGAGAATTGCCTAGACAATGGCGGCCCGAAACCCTATCTGACAGAGCGACCTTGTGACCAGAAGGCCCTGTGGCCATCAGGGCAGGGTAGCTTTGGCAGGCAGTCTGGGCAGCAGGACAGTAGCAGAAGGGAGACTAAGTAGAGGGGTCGGAGTTGCAGGAGAGCAGGCCAGGGCTGGGCCAGGGAAGGATGGCAGAAGTTTGTTTTGTTTTTTCGGTACTGGGGAGCAAACTCAGGACCTTGCGCTTGCCAGCAGGTGCCGGCACCACAGAGCTGCATCTCCGGCCCTGCTTTGGTTTGGGTTTTGGTTCTCCCTGGAAGCGAGAGGAGCCCTGAAGGGATGAGGACAGGAAGGGACAAGCGCAGGGTTGGGTCCGGACTGCGTCCCCCAGCAGTGTGACAGCATGGCCACAGGGAGACCATGCAGGGACCCTTGAGTCTGGAGGGCTCATGCAGGCCTCAGAGTCTCCTCCCACCTCTGGGCCCAGCCAGGTGGTAAGAAGGAACAGGCCCGGCTGTCTGTGGGCCTTCTCTTGCCCTGGCCACCCTGCGTCTTGACCAATCCCAGGCCAGATCGAGCTGTCCTTGCCCTGGAGGCCAAGCTCGTAAGGGAGCCAGCTCTCTCTGAGCACTGCCCCATCCTGGATCCAGGGACCGGGTGGTAAGGGACAGAGCAGAGAGGGAGAGCAGGCAGACCTTCGGCACCTCCGCCCTCCCCCTCTTGGATGCCTCTAAGCAGCCAGGCCCGGTTTGCATTAGGGAGCAGCTCGGATGATTAAGAATAGGGAGATAATTATGTGTCAAGATGATGTAGCCCAACTCTGTGATCAGGCCAAGGTAGCAAAGCAGCTGGCAGGCCAGTTGCAGGAGGCAGCCTCGGGCACAGGCTGCACAGACACCCAGGTGTGTCCTTCAGCTCTTGGGCCAGAACTGCAGGGGAAAGAGAAACTGACGCCGGGGCTGCAGGTGTAGGGCTGGAACAGGAGATGCATGTCCAGGGACTAGAACCCAGAGACAGCAGAGGCAGACTGTCTCCCTTGAGGAGGACCTTGAGGGCTCCATGGACTGGCCTTCCTTCCACCTCAGGCTCTGGCATCTTTATAGCCGTGTCCTGCCCTGAGGGCAACAAGGCACTTCTCTGCCCTCCAGGAAACTGCTCCAGCTCCTGCCTCTGGGGACAGCATGGCCCATTCCTCAGCTCTAGCAGTGTCATGGTGGTGGGCATTACTGAGGACAGTCACTGTAGGGTGTGCTGCATTAGTAGAGACATCTCGGCAGTGGTTATTGGTGTTCGCAGCCATAATACCCAGAGCATTACTGGCATTGGCACTCAAACATGGTCAGCATTGTGAGTATCTGCAGCGATCGTGTCTGTGGGGATTTGCTGTGACCTGGGCTGACAGTGACCTTCGGCTGCTTGAGATTCCTCCTCATGCCCTGGCCTGTGGGAGTGAGGGAAACCGACTTTCCTTGGAGAAGTGTGCACTCAGGAAGCTTCGCCCTTCCTCCCAGGAGTGCAGGACTGCCCAGAAGGAGACAGGCCAGGGGAGGATGAGGACGTGGTGTCCCAAAGCATCCAGAGGACAGGCTGTGCACCAGTCCGCATCCTTCCCCTGCAAAACCTTCTCTCAGCTACAACTCTGGCTGGGCAAATTAGGGCTGGTTTCCCAGAACACAGATAGGACTCTGCTTCCCTGAATGTTGGTGCCCTGGCTTCTGTGGCTGGAGAAGGAGGCTTGTGTTCCTTATCCGTAACCAGCTGAAGAGCCAAAGTCTGGGCTGGAGGTATGGCTCAGTGACAGAGCACTTGCCTAGCATGCATGAGGCCCTGGGTTCCATTCCCAGCACCACAAAGAAATGAGCAAAACCCCTAAAGTCCTTTGCCTTCTCCTTATTGATTTGGGCTACAGCCCAGAGCACTGCTGTCCTCCACAGGGTGTTGGAGCACAGAGCAGTTACATAACTTGTCCAAACCCAAATAAGTCCTGTGGTGGGAGTCTGCGGATCTGTGTAAGGCACGTGCTGGTAAGCCCTTGATGTGTGGGATTGCAGGGCCGTGATCTTGCATTTCATTAATGAGGTACACAGTGACTTCTGCAGTTGAGTGGTGCCATGCTGGTGCAGTTGTGCATTTGCAGGCAGGGTAGGTTGTATGGCTGCAAGTGGCCGAGTCCCGTCACTGCCTTTAATAGTTCCCTTCTGCTTCTGTAACTAGAAGGAGCAGTTTATTTCCTTGGTTAGCTTCTCCCCTAGAAGTCCTCAAGAGGGTCGCTCAGGTTAGACTTGGAGCAAATGAAAGGAATAAGCTGTGGAAATGAGCAACACCCATCCTTGCCTGGGAGCCCTGGGTTGAGGGGAGGGCAGGCTGCAAAGGGAAGGTTGCTGGCTATAGGCAGAGAGCAGGCGGGCAGTGCAGGGTGGAGGCTGGGGTGCAATCTCAGGAGCCAGCTGGGATGGGCAGAGTGGCTCAGGGGGAAGAACGGGCCCTGCTCACTGGCTGTGTGACCTTGAGGGATCACTTAACTTGTATCGGTTGGTTTTCTGCTATGCACAGTGGATGTGGTAACAACTTTCTCCGTGAGGACGGTGAAGAATCCATGAGGTTGTGGGCCTAGTGTCGAGCCAGCTCCATACTGGAGTGTGGTACAGTGTGCATCTGGGAGAGGAAGCCTAATGCTAGGTTAGGTTTTTTGGGGAATGAAATTGTGTGTCAAGAAATAAATTTGTGTGGGCACAGGCTCCCTCCCCTTGGTGCTCTCCTTGTGACCGCACTGACCCTCACCGGATGCCGGGTAAGCTAGCCTGGAGCCGCCGGCCCCACCCCAGTGACTGGGACGGACTTTGCCCATCTCTACCTGTTCGTTGCTCTTTGGCTACCCGTTGGGCCACATGTCACCCTTCCACCTCCACAGGTACTGCCTAGGTATGCAAATAAATAGAAGACCTCCTTCTTTCTCCAGGACAGGAGCATTTCTCCCTCTGTCCATCTGTCCATTTCTGCTCTTACTCAACTCATCTCTTTGCTTTGGAAAATGAATGCTTGTTTTACGGACCTGTATGAAATTTTCCCCATGGTTTATGCACATGTGAGTCTATGTATATTCTGCACCTCTGAGATCTTTGGGTGCAAGGGGATGCAGAATGTCGTGTTGGAAAAGTGTGCAGTTTCTAGGTAGTGTACAAACTCGGGGAGAACCAGGGTGACTATGTGTGCATCCACAGGCTCCAGTGACCAGAACTGAGCCGGGCCTGAGCATGGCCAGGATCCGTGGTCCTGGCTTGGGCATGCATATAGTTTGGCCCACCAGTATCACCCTACGTCTGTTGGCAAATGAGCACTGCTCTGAGCCTGCCCCCCGGGCTGGCTGGGCCCCAGGCCAGCGAGTCTGGGGCTGGGAACCCTATGCTCAGGCTAGGTGGGACTTTGAGGAGGAGCTTGGCCCCTGTGTTCTGCCCGCCTGTCTTTCGGGGTCTCTGTGTTCGTCTCTCTCATTTGCCCTAGTCAAGGCACACGCTGGTGCTGCCCATAGTGGAGGAGGTGGAGGTGTGCGTCTAGTCTGGACTCTAAGAGGTGTGAGGGGCAGAGGGAACACAGCGTGGGAGTTAGGGAATGACCAGCTTGAGGGGGGGGCAGCGGTTAGAGGCCGTTTAGAGAGTGGCTTCCTACAGACAGAGCAGGAAGGAGGCAGTGGGCCAGGCTTCAGTGGGGAACACAAGAGGCCAGCGGAGCCTCAGGGCCCAGGTCACTCTGCCAGGGCCCACTCAGGAGGTTTGGGACCGAGGCCCCATGGCCCAGTGGGCCAGGGACGCAGGGGATGGGGCAGATTTTCCACCCTTGGAAAAACAAAGAGTAGATCGGGTAGTAAAACAAAAGCAAAGGAGACCTGGAAGCACCTGACAGCCCTAATTCATCACGGCCCAAGTTTTTTCCTGTGTTCCCATTATATTTGTTTGTAAAAGTGGAAATCAATTTTGAAGGTAATTTTCTGGAAAGAATGGAAGGGAGGTGGGAGGGCCGGATAAGGCAGAGATGGTAAAAGGAAAAATTTAGGCCAGGCACAGCCCAGGGGCAGCTCTTGGCAAGGTGAAAGAAAATTGCATATTCAATCTCCATCCATGAATCTCCCTCACTGCTGCCCGCCTCCTGCTTGAAAACAATGAAGGCTTTTTCCCAATGCTGGGCAGGGCCTGGGTATCAGCCTCACTTTAACTTCAGGGCCATTAATTCCCTGATTATTGAAGGAGAAGAGGGTTGTAGCATGACAATTCCAAAGGCAACCCCCCGCGATCAGGCCTGGGGTGGATGGGGGCAGCCAGGGTGGGTGGCTTTCTGAAGCCTAGGGCAGGGGCAGTGGGGAAGCCACCTGGCCTGGGGGGTAGGAAGCCGGGAAAAGGATAGAAGCGTGGCAGTCATTACTGCATACCTCTGTTGTGTTGTTATTGCAAATTAAAAGTAGCATGTTCCACTCCACAGCTATCTTTGGGGAGGGAGGGCCACCAAGGGAGGTGGGGGATCTTATCATTGCTTCTTCAGCAGACCAGCCATGGTGTCACCGTGTGAGGTGACATTTGAATTTACAATTCCGCTGAGAAAAGCCATTAATTCACAAATTAACATTTCTCCCTCTCCCTCTCTCCTTAACACTCTCTCCCTCTCTCACATGGATGTGCAAGCAATTGAAAAGACAAAGGGAATAGCCTTAAGGAAGAGACTTTACTGCCAGTCTGTCTGTGCTCAGATTGCTCCCCCTGCTTCCAGACAGATAAACCAATTACCTGAGCGGCTCTGCTCCTGGCCCCACGATCCCCTCCTTTTGCAGGCTGCCTCCGTGGCCGGATTTCACTCGCTCGTCTCATTAATGGAAAGCAGGCCTGCCTTGGTCACCAGGCTCTCCTCCTGGCTTTTCTTGGCGGGGCAGCAGATGATCCAGTGTCGGAAAGGGCAGGTGAGGGGACCCTGGGTGTTTGGGAAAAGGCTGTGTGGTAGACAGGCCTGCCCTGAACCAGCAGGCAGGGCCTGGGCCGGCGTTCAGAGGTACAGGCCAGAGCCCAAGACTGACCTTCCAGTGGCTTTGGCCCCATGCAGGGGCCTGGAGGAAGCAGAGAGGGATTGAGTTGGCTCTGCCTGGGGAGAGCTGGGGGGTTTTGCTGAGCTCTCACTACGGCAGTGGAACGGGGTGCACTGAGGGGTGGGGCAGAGGCCTGACGGTGGGGCTGTGCTGCTCTGGACAAGCTGACAGCGTTGGACGGATTCTCTCTGCAAGCCCAGCACGTGGCACAGCTGTGTGTCTTGCCACAGAACCCTCACACATCCATCAACGCCCTCCACCCTCCCTGTCCACGGGGGTGCGATCCAGGACCCCAGGAGATGCTTGAAATCATGGTGGTGCTCAGCCTGATGCATACTTTTCTCCTTTACGTGCACATATATGATAAAATTTAATTCGTACATTAGCCACAATAAGATGAGCAGCAATGACTAATAATAAAATAGTATAAGTACAGCAATATATTGGTGCTGTGACACTAGTGTGGTAAGCGAGACACCGTAAGTGACTAACAGTACAGCACAGGACAAGAGGATGATTCACATAGGGGGCGGGAAGAGCAGCGTGGCTCAGGATTGCATCACGCTACTCAGAAAGGTGCACAATGCAGCATTTACGAACTGCTTGTTTCTGCAGTGCCCCACTTGAGATTTCAGGCTATGGTTGACCACAGCCAACTGAAACCACAGGAGCAAAACCTCAGATGGGGGCCAGGGTGCTCTGTGGATTGTTGCTGAAATTGCACGTGCTACGGTCCCGGTCCCACACATGGTGCGCTGTGTGACTGTAGCACATCACACACTGCCACGCAGGACGGGTCCTGCGAGTTTCCAGGAAGAAAGCAACACAGAGGCGAGTGCCTGAGTCTGACTGCATTGACCAAACTCAGCCTGGGTCCCTTTCCCAACTCATATTCAAAGCCTGGCTAATGTCCCTCTAGTTTAAGAAAAAGTTAAGGTTCAGGGCTGCAAATTCAGCTCAGTGGTGCCGCCGCCTGCCTTGCAAGGGGAAGGTCCCGAGTTCCATCCCCGGTACCAAAAAAAAAAGTTAAGGTTCAAAGGTCAGCATTTGCTAAGATGTCAGACAAACCAAGCAACCGAAGAATGCACATTCAAGGTCATGGTTGTATCTTCCTAATATCTGGAGAAATTAGACCAGCCGGGCCTGAGGGGGTTTTCTATCTCAGGCAATCCCACTCTCGGGGGTGCTGGCTCCAAGCCCGCTGGCCGCTGACCGGGTCACTCAAGGCGGTGGATGTGGGCTGTGTTGCTGCTTCATGGAGACCTTCAGCGTGGCTCTGTTCAGGTGGCTTGTGTTTTCTGTGGGGGAAGTGCTAGAGTTCAGGCACAGCTCTGCGTGCCTGCCACAGGGTCGTGAATGTGTCTGTCAGCCCTGTGTTCTTACACGAGGCAGCACTCAAACCGTCAGCCATCTTTGTTTCCCAGCTCTCTCATGTTGTGGTGGACAGAATAGGTTGTTTGAGGAAGTATTTTGAGGTTTCCCACAAAAGATGTATGTTTTTTCCTTGCAGTTCCAGAAAGTCAGACTAGATAGCCAAGCACCGCAGGAGAGCGAGTGCAGGTTTGTTGTAGAGGGGCTGCAGGGTCTCCGCCCTCGGGCACGGGCAGCTTTCCTGCAGGATTGTGCATTCTCTCTCCGAGACCCAGCTTCTCCGCCCTCTCATGTGTGCACCTAGCGGGAGCACTCGTCTGTCAGAGTGAACCCTGGCTCTGGCCTTCCTTCCTGCTCTGCAGGTAGGCACTTTCCCCTTCCCGTCCCAGCAAGGGCACCAGGCGAGACATCCCCCAGCATGGGCTGTGAGGCAGGGGAGGAGCCAGGTGAGGGGCTGTCCCCACCCCTCCTCCCTCAGGGCCAGGGGCATCAGGACCCTCTGGGACCCTCCACTCTGCCCTTGGGGTTGGGAAAACCAGGCAGGGTGGAAGGAGGTGGGGCCTGGCAAAGGGGTGGGAGACGGGTGAGCCCCAGAGCCTGAGCCACAGCAGAGCCAGTAATTCAAACCACCCTGACCCTCCGGTGAACTCGGCCTGCTGACCTTGACAGCCCCGACAGGAGAGGCCACACAGACCTCAACCTGCAGGCGGCACCTCTCCCTCCCTCCTAGAGGCCTGCGCCGGCCTCCGGGTGGCTCCTCCGCTGGCATCCACCCGAAATGCCAGCACCCCCTCCCTGAGGCCACCTGCCTGCCTCAAAGCAACTCTGCGCCCACGCCACTGCAGACACCGAGGCACCTCCTGGGCCTGCCCCAGCTGTGGCACCTACCCCTCCCCTTCTCCTCGGCCCCAGGCTTCGTCATCTGCGGTCTGATGTGTGTGTGTGTGTGTGTGTGTGTGTGTGCGTGCGTGTGTGTGAAGTCCGGCGCACACAGGAGCAGCGACAGGATGTGACAGAGGCTGGACAAGCAGGGGAGACTAGCCAGAGGAGAGCGGCCCCAGGAGCCTGCATTAACGTAAATGCAGTGTGTGAAGTTTATGCTCTGTTCCTTGGGAGAGCTGGATTCCGCCCACCAGCCCCCAGAGCCTGCCAAGGGACTGAGGAGCAGAGGAGCCAGCGACAGGGAGGGATGCGCAGACGCCTCACGCGCACGCATCAGCCTGGCCCTCAGCAGCCCAGCACGGACCGTACAGACCGTGTGCTTGTGAGGAGAGGCTGCAGCAGCTACTCTTTGCTCCTCCCCTCCTTGCTGCCTCGGCCCTCTGTCCCCTGGGGGTGAGTGTCCGGGAGCCGGGCTGGGTGGTCTTGGGGCAGTGGGTGTGAGATCAGGACAGTAAAGGGACCAGAGTGTTGTCCCCTTAGGGGCCCCTGAGCCTGCTTTTCTTCGGCCAGGTGCCTTGTAGCCACTGAAGGGAGCCAGTGGAGTCTCTCGAGGGTCCCTTTTCCTTTTCTTCCTGAGAAGGCAAAGGGCACACGTGACTGACAAGGCCAGGGCACAGGAGCCATCAAAGGCGCTTGCAAGCAGGTTGGCGTGAGTGGCCTTGCAGATGGGATTGCACGTGTGTGCCCCAGTGATGTGTAAGCGAGCCAGGGTCCTTGACTTCTGACCAGTGGGGACCTGGAGGAGAAAAGTGACCCGAAGGCGCTGGCCTGAGGGTGAGGTGACCTCAGGTCACTTGCCCCCTGGCTGCTGTGACAAGCCTCAGCTGGGGACAGAAAGCAAGGAAACTTCTCACCTCTTTCTGAGAACTTCCGTCTCTCCTCAGATTCCATAGGAGCTGGCGGAGGACAGCAGAGCTGGAGTCAGGCAGAGGCGGGCGTGGAGGGAGAGGGAATGAAGGGTGATTGGGCAGGGCTCGGTCCCGAGCAGTCCGAGATGCAGGCCAGGAGCAAGGCAGATCGGGACGTGGCTGGGGATGGCCTTGCCGGAGCGTCCCCTGGCCTCTGCAGCCTGCCCCAGCCCTGGCCTGCATGCATCCGCGCCGGCTCTGGTGAGAGGGGATTTGCACAGCGGCAAAACCTTGCTACACACAGAAAGCAAGCCCCGGCCGAGGCGGTGTGGCAGTGTCAGCTCTCGCTGTTGTTCGACAGTGTAAAATTAAATTAATAAAGCCCCCAACACAGGAAAACATAACAGGAAATTAATGGCCTTTACTGTCGCTCTGATGCAGTCGTTTGCAACCCTGCTTTCCGCACCAAAGACTTCATAAATGCAAGCAGTTTCTCTAAACAAGCATACTTAGGGCGGCCTGCTATGTAATTTCTCGCCTTGCTTGTGTCCTTTGAGCTAACAAAGCCCCTTCCCTCCCAGCTCCGAGAGCTCGCCGGCCAGTTCTGGCCCTGGCTGGAGACCCTTGGGCAGCACCAGGCAGAAGGGCCCTCGCCTCCCTGAAAGCCCAGGGAGGCCGGAGGAGACCTGTGGCGAGCCTGCCTTGCCCATTAGCTCTGGGCAGGCCAGCAGGGAGTCTGGGCACCCAGGACACTGCCCAGCACGGTCAGGCCCCCATCCCCACCCTCATGTGGGCCTCCCACTGCCTTCCCTTCCCACTGCCAAGGCCCCGCTTCCCTTCTCCCTGGCCTGTGCCCAGCCAGCGCCCTTTACCCCCCCACGAGAGGGCCACACGTCTGGCTGGCTGTGCCTGGGCAGCGAGGAGTCTGGAGGATGTGGACAGAGGAAGTTACCTTATTCAGCCTGGGAGCGTTCGTGGGAGGTGCTGGTGCACACTCGCAATCCCAGCACTCCAGGGCCGAGGCAGGAGGATCGCAAGTTCAAGGGTGACTTAACGAGACCTTGTCTCTAAATAAACATTCAGAAATGGCGGGGCTGCGGCTCAGCAGTGGGGAACTTGCCCAGCCTGCACAAGGCCCACGCGAAAGCAAACAAAACAAAATGAGAAGAGCAGCTGTGCTGTATAATTCCTCGGGGTCCTAGGTTTCCCCATTCTCTGTCTTCCCCACTGGTTGGTTAAGGAAATAGGAGGGCCCTCGTGGTCACTGAAAGCATCCTCTGTCCTCGGGGGCAGATTCCGGAGCTGAGAGTCTGTGCCTTTGCTGTCTGAGTCCGCAGGATACTGAGCGCACTTAGCTTTCCTCCCTGAGGATCTGTGGGTCAGTATGAGGCCTTCACATCACACAGCTGCCTGTCACTGAGTGCTGGACCACGGGCCATGTGGCCAGCAAGCGTCCAGGAAGGGTGAGAAGAGCAGGTGGGAGCTAAAGTTGAGCCTGGGAGCAGCCAAGGTTGGGAGGAGCTGTCCTCGGGGGCACCTCAGCTGTGGGGGAGCCAGGGGCTGCTGGACAGTGGTGACAAGCATCTCAGGTTCTTGAGGTCGTCTGAGCTTCCCCTGCTAATAAGCCACTGCCCAGCCTGGATGAGGACGGGGCGGGACAGTGACCACTGTGTGCATCTCTGCCTTTACGCTGAGTCAGTGTGGACAGAGGGCAAAGCGTGGGACGTGGAATCCAGATGTCCGGATGTGGGGTCCACCTCCACCTCTCACTTGCCGTGGGGCTTCAGCTAGTTCCATAATCTCCCAGAGCCTCAGCTCTGTCATCTTTAAAACACACAGAGATCAGGACATTTACTGCCGAGTGCTGGGCAGTGGTGAATATCTCCATCTGATAGCCCTTCCCTCCTGGCGTCCTCTCACTCACTCCACCGTAGCTGGGCTGAGTGCCAGGTGGATTTCGCTTCTCTCGGAATGTGGTTCCGGCCTCCGTGGAAATGCTCTCCCCTTCCTGGTCACCTAGCTCTGAACTCACTCTTGCAGGCTGAAGCCCCTCTTGAATGAACTCCAGACCTAGAGACTGTCCGGCCAGCGCCAGGCACAGCAGTGTCTCTGCCACTTCCCGCCTGGAGACTGCACCCGCAATGTAGCCCAAGATCACGTTTGATGTTTTAGCAGCTGTGCCAGACTCAAGCTCGCGGAGTTGGTGGTCAACAAAACCCTCGAGATCCTTTTCACATCAAGTGCTATCGGGCCAGGCCCACCCCATTCTGCCCTTGTGTCATTGATTTTCTTTAACCTAAACATAGGGCATTCCATTCATCCTCGTTGAATTTCATCTTGCTGGTTTGGATTCTTAATTCTGATTAAGGTCACAAGGATGTCTCCTGTGTCACCCAGGTCATTTCTTCTTCTTTCTTGAAGTTCTTTCCCTTTAAAAGAAAGGAAGGCCAGGGGTCCGACCGTGCAGACTCTCCGCTGGTCGCAGCGAATGAGAGATGAGCCCGGCACCAGCCCATCTCACTTGGCTGCACCGAGTCTACAAGGTTGGGCAGCAGATTCTTTGCCATGTGCTAATATTCGCTACAGCCGAATAATTTCCCAATCAATGACAAAAAGTCCAGTTTAGGGGCTGAGAAGTAGCTCAGTGGCACCCCACCTGCCTGGCAAGCGCAAGGTCCTGAGTTCGATCCTCAGTACTGGGGAGGAAAACAAATCCAGTTTAACTTGCTGAGTGAATTGAGTGCCTGGTGTGGAAAGTCTTGGTCTCAAGAAACTTACAATCTAGCATGGAAGCAGATGTGCGCGTCATCACAGACAGAAGGTGATCGATGCTGCGACCAAGGCTGGAGACTAGGAAGAAAAGGGAAGTCGGTTCTACCCAGGGCAGGTGGGGAAGTCTTCCGGGAGAGCGCTTGACCCAAACACCGATACTGGGTCAGGGCGCCACAATTTATTCTTGGCAAATACTGCAGACTCTGGGCCATCCCATTTTCTTTTCTAGTGCCCACAAATTAGCTGTGTAATAATCACATCTAAAAAATATCCAGAGCTGATGTTGAATTTATTATAGCTTCGTTTACACAATCAGCCTTTCCTTAGAGGCAGGATGGCATTGGATTTGTTGCTGCCTCCCTCTTCCCTATGACTTCTTGGCTCAAAGATTGTCCACCTCAGTCTCGGGTATGCTCAGTATGCGAATGGTCTGGAAGTCAGCCCAGCTGAAGGGCTCAGAGCTGCCTGTCGGCCAGGGTGCCAGTGGCCTCCTGCTGGTGCATTTGAAGGATCTCTTCCTTGGTGAAGAGAACAAAGGCAAGCTGGGGACTGAGCAGTCCTCTCTCCCTCTCTCCCTCTCTCCCTCTCTCTCCCTCTCTCCCCCCCTCCCTCTCTGATCTTTCCTCTCTCACTCTTACCTCTTCTTTCCTAGGACAAAATGTAAACCTGTCTTCCTTTTTGTTCTTTCTCCAGCTGTAGTGACCAAGGCCCTTTTTACTGTCTCCGCTTGCTCTGACGAGCCTTTGCCTTCTTGACAGACTCACGTTGCGTTCATAGCTGTGCCCTTGCTCATGGTCCCTCCTTCCGTCTGCCCTGTGTCCTTTTTGAAATAGAGATGATGATACATGATAGACAGACAGACAGACAGGCAGGCAGAACTTCTGTCTGATCATAAGTACATTATATGATGTCTGTAAAATATTTGGAAGAGATGGGGCCGGGGATGTAGCTCAGTGGTTCCACCACCTGCCTCGAAAGCACAAGGTCCCAAGTTCAATCCCTGGTACCAAAAATATATATATATATTTGGAAGAGACAATAAATTTCTTAAAAAATCCATAATCTCATCACTAAGAGATAACTACAATTGAAATTTGATGTTTTTTCTAGTCTTTTTTCCTGTGCATGCATAACTTTCTATATGTGATTTTAAATCAAAATTGGAATGATGTTGTATATGCAGCTCTGTGTCCACTATTTTCTCTTAACAGTATACAGGACCATTTTCACATATCATTACATATTCTTTGAACGCATGATTTTTTAATGGCTGCATAATCTTCCGCTCTTCGGTGTACATGTCCTTTTAAAATCTAGGCTCATCATATTTTAAAGCTTAGCCGTGTGAAACAAGGTGATTTTCCTTAAATGTCTTCTCTTCCCACCCCTCCTCTGCTCCCACGCACTTTACATAGCCAGGTTGATTCTGTGAGCTTCTGAGGCAGCCATCCCTGTTAGAGCCCTGGCCCTCTCTCCTGCTGTTAGGCTCTGCTGCGGGCTTCTGGCCCCTGTTTGCCCCATGGCTGTCGTTTGCTTTCCTTGGTCACTTTCCACCCGTGCCCTCGCCTTCACCCACCAACCCCAGCTGTGGTCACTCTCCACGCATCCCCACCTCTACCTTTCTCTGTTTTCTTTCCTGGTCAGAAGTAAGCAACTTGCAGTAGTGGAAAGGTCTCCTCAGTCCTCATTCCAGCAACGCCAGCTCTATGGCAGCATTAACTAACCACCTTGAGCCTGTTTTCGGTTTGACTTGGTTCTGTTTTTGCTTTAATTTTAAATCTCTAAGAGAATCAGATTAAATTAGCTCCACGATACTTTCCAGCTATAAAATGTGCATGACACTGAATCCGCTTCTTTTTCCTTCTTAAATGTAAAAAGTTGAGCAAGGAAGGCTAAGAATTTATCAGTCTTTGCTTTTAGAATTCTGTTCAACAAACCAGCCAACATTTGGGATCGTCTGCCATGTGTGGGGCCCCATGCTAGGTTTACAGATGAAAAAGATTGAGTCCCTGCCCACAAAATTCACAGTTTAGTAAAGAAAATGAGCATTGAGAAATAACTATGACTCGTACAGAGTCTGTATCTGGCTGGTCGCTGACCCGTTGCAGTGAGCAGCTCTGGGCCCGTCACCTGTCTGCGCCAGCCCTCAGTTTCCCCAGGTTATATGAGAACCAGATTGCCCGGGCTTGGCTGTGTGTCCTGTCACTCACTGAGTGCATCTGTGTGCCATCGGGCCTGGTCCTTAGCCCCTGCTCCTCCCTGTCCTCATCCACGGCACAGGGATGACAGGAGAAGCTTCCTGCTCGTGTTTCTTGTGAAAAGTGAACGAGTTCACATATGTAACATTCTTACACGAATGTCTGGCACATAGTAAGTGCCTACTGAATGCCAGTCGCTATTTTTCTAAGGATTAAATCAGTGTGTGTATGTTAAGCATGGTGTCTGGCACCATAGCAGGAACCGGATCCGTGTTAGTTGCTCTTGTTCCTACCGTCGAGGTTTGGAAAGATGGCTGTTGGAACAGAGAAAGGAGAAATTAATATTGCTGGTAGCCGCCTTGTGTATGTCGGAGGCAGTTCACTCTGGAGAAGCTCACAGGACTGGTCCAAGGCCATGCAGAAGCGAGCATCTGAACTAGGGTTTAAGCCAGGAGACCGCACTGCCAGGTGGCGGGAGGCCCGGCCCCTTGCTCTGTGAGGAACTCAGTGAGTGCTGAGAACATGGGCTCCGTCAGGGAGAGCGGCTGTTTTGCCAGGACTGGCAGGCTGGGCAGACTTGGTCCTCCCCAGAGCCAAAGCTTTGAGTCCCGCCAAGGTTGGCCAAGGGCACACAGGCAGGCCAGGCCCAGAGGCCGTCCAGCTGAGGTCTGCCCGTCGGACATCCCACCCAGGCTCCTTCGCTGCCTCTGTCTGCCTCGCCCGCGCCAGCCCGCACTGGCCCTCTCCTCCTCCTCCCGCCGTGCCTTTCCCCAGTCCCTCTCTCCTCAGGCTCAGGCTCCGTCTTCCTTTCTGCTCCACACCACCCTCTGCCCCTTCCTCTTCCCCTCCCCTGCAAGGCGCCCCAGCTCAAGGCAGCAGCCCCACTCAGCCCTCAGCACCCAGAGCCTCACCCGGTCCCCATCCGACCCGAGGCCGGAGCGGCAGCCCAGACCTGCAGCCTGGCCTTGCTGCTGCGTGGGGGTGGGGCTGGGGCGCCACAGGCCAGCTGCCCTGCATGACAAGCGGGGATATTGATCGCGTTCTGAACTCAGCCCAGCCGATGGAAGGTAATTAATGACTCCATTTGCCTCAGCACCAGGAGAACAATTGAGTTTGAACTGCAACAACTGGCAGCTGGGGAGGCTGGGGGCTGCAGGGGCGAAGCCCGCAGAGCGAGGGCACCCGGCCCAGGCCTGGCCCCAATACCACTGTGGCCCTCTCTTCCCGTCCCACACCACTGTTCCAGGCCGTTCTCTGCCTGCGAGTGAAGATTTGCTTTCCCCAAGGCTGAGGCCGCTTCTTGCCAGCAGTGGGACCTTGCACGTATTCTGCACCCCCTGCGCTGGTCTCCTTTGTAAAATGAGCTGATGGTAGCCCTCCCACAAGGGAGGCCTGGGACGGGCAGCGTGTGAGGTGCCCAGCCTGCCTGGGACCGGGCAGCTAAAGGCGGCTGTGATGGCGTTGCCAATGGGACAAAGGCAGCCCGGATCGACAGAGGGCTTTGGTGTCAGACCTCTCCGGGTGTAGATCCGAGCTTCCTCCTTGCTAGCTGTGTGCTGTTGAGCAAATAATTTTGCCTCTCCAAGACCATTTCCTCATCTCAGAAATAAGAAGAGTAATTCTAAGTACCTCACTGCATGTGCTGTAATACTAGCACTTTAGGAGGCTGAGGCAGGAAGATGGAAGTTCAACCCCAGCCTGGGCAACTTAGTGATTGAGCAAGACCCTGTTTCCAAAATAAAAGGGGCAGGGGGTGAGTCAGTGTGAAGACTGGGGCTTAATCCCCAGTAGCCCTAACAATAATAATGATGATGGTAACGAGGAGGGAGGCCTCATAAAGTTACCAGATTTAATAAGTGCAGCGGAGACCCTGGCTGGGTCAGTTTCTCCACAGACACTGGGGATATCTGTGAATATCTGTATTTGGGCTTAGGACACTGAAGCAATTTGTGGATATCTGTACTGGGGCTTACAGCACAGAAATTCATGTAGATTCTTGCTGCATTAAAAACATTCTTCACAACGGCCTGACCCTGCTTACTAGGGTTTGGTGAGCAGCCCCTCTCTTGTGGAGCCTGATTTTGTAGACTCTGAAGAGCCCGATATTTTCTGACCAAGGAAACAGCATGGTTCCTTCCGTAGCTCCATCCGCACCTACCTTTTGGCCATTCCAGGGTCCCCATCTACCTCCTAACCTTTGGAATGACCACTTTGGGAGTTGAGCTAGCATGCAGACACACGAGGAAGGAAGCCCTGCTGTCCCCTGCCCCTAGCTCGAATTAAGACGTGGTCTCCACTGACCACCCCTCCGCATGCTCCTGTGAGCTCAGACCCTCAGGACAGAGGTGCAGGGCTCTGCCCGGGGTGAGAGATGTGCGGTGAGGCTCTGCCCCAGGGGCCGATGGAGAGGGCACAACTGAGGGAAGAGATCAGATCTGTCTGCTCGCTCGGGGGAAGAAGGCTTTTGTTTTCCTTTTCTTTTTGTTAAGGATGCTAGGAATCAACCCCGACTTGTTTCACTGTGCTACACCCAACCCCTAGGCATTTTTAATGGTGACTCTACAAGTAGTACATATTCACTGCACAAAGCCTGGACAGTATGAAAAGACTTAGAGAAGAAGAAAATAAAAGTCACTTATGATTGAGAAGTAACCACTGTCACCATGTTAGTGGCTGTCTTTCCAGTCAAGATGGCCTTTGCTTTTATAACTCTGTTTGCATAGCAGCCAGGGCCCCAGTGCCAGAGCCCCAGCCCCTGGACATTGGCTGAGTGGGCAGTGCTGCTGTCCTTTGGCTCAGTCCACAGCTGTTTACTGAGTCCCCTCCCTGTTCCTGGCTCCCTACTGGCTGTGCCCTTGAGCCAGCCGCTCCCCCGAGCCTCAGTGGCTCTAAGCCTGAGTCCTCTCCAGTGCAGGGCATTGTAACTCCAGCTTCCCTTGGATAGCGGCTGGGAAGCCCAGATGACCTCAGATCTATGAAGACTTCGTGTTAGGTTCTAGGCAGATATGAAGCAGGCAAGGGAGACATGAGCTTTATGCCCCTTGAAAGAATATATGTCCAAGTTTGTTTGATTAATTAGCTTATATCATCTCCTGTTCCAGAAAAGGGCTTGTGGAGCTTGTCCTCCTTGAGTGTGCAGACTGCAGTGGATGGAGCCTGTGCAGTGGCCTCTGGTCCTGAGTCCTGCCACCTGGTGAGCCGGGCTGAGGAGCCTGCTCTCCTCTTCACCCAGCCAGCTAGTTTCTCTCTGTCACATGAAGAATTTGGACCAGATGTTCTACAGTGATTGGGCAGGCTTCACACAGCAGCACCTGTGCTGCGGGGTTCAGCTGCAGCCAGGGAGGGTGTAAGGCAGAGACCTGGGGACACCCCCAGGCAGCAGAGTGAAGCAATTCGGGAGTCTCTGGAGTTAGGCAGACCTGGGTTCCACATCTGGCTCTCACTAGCTGCACAACCTTTGATAAGCTACTCAAACTCTCCCTCCCTCAGTTTTCTGATCCTTAAAATGGGTATCAGTACTAACCTCATGGAGTTGTTGGAAGGCTTAAACGAACTCAGAAGTATAGCAATGGCATGTAAGGAGCTCTTAATACTTGTATGCCACCCAGGTAGCTGGGCAGGGGGCAGAGGAGACAGAGCGGGGCCCTCCAGAGATAAAGACTGTTAGACTAGCCTGTGGCTCTCCCTAGCTCCGGGTGGCAGTCACCCTTACTAAACCTACAGCAATCGTGACTTCTGAACTCTACCTGGCAACATGGCCTGAGCTTGGGAATGAACACTGGGAATGAGAATTGTTCCAGAAAGACCAGAACCGCAAGGCTGGAGGGCCCCTCCCCTGAGAAG
Organism: Heterocephalus glaber; assembly: GCF_000247695.1. Next base: position 432,792 of record NW_004624831.1, read on the forward strand.
CCTCAGCCATCTGCTTGGGACGGCAGCTTCGGCTCCCAGTCTGGGCCTGTTCCTCACCAGGAATACAGCGGCCCGTGTTTGTTGACTTGAGGCCCGAAGGTGGGCAGGATGGGGTTGCTGGAGAGGAGAAATGCCTCCAGGGACGAAGGGATGCTGTTAGACGAGCTGGCCACGAGGGAGGCATACCTGATGAGGGCTCCAGGTCTAGACTGACCAGGAACAAAAGTCCAGAATCTCTGCAGGGGTCTGATCATGAGCCCACCCAGGAGTCTCATTCACTCATCAGTCTCTCATTGGACAACCACTGTGTGCCAGACCCAGCACTGGGTTGCAGAAATGCATCAACTGTGACCCCGTCCACAGGAGCTCATTGCCTGCCTGGCTCTTCGGCACAGGGCTGCTGGGAGATCTTCCTTGGTGGGTGCTGCAGTACCCAATTTATTCCATGCAGCCCTCCCTCTTGGAGGACATGCCCCACCCGTGGCTCTATTCCAGGCTGTCCTGCCAGCGAGCCCTCTGGCATCGGGCCCAGCAGGGCCTCTTCCCGTCCCTCAGTGTGGCCTCAGGGGCTCTGCCTTCGGGAAGCGCCATGCTGAGCAACTCTCTGGCGTTCTGGGAGGGCTGCCTAGGGGTTGGCACTCTGTCAGCCACTTTGTTTTCCTTTTATGTTCTCTCTTTCCTTGCTTCTTTCTCTTTCTCTGCTACTCTGTTCTTTTCCTCCTCTTCCTGTGCCTTCTTGGCCTGCTCGATGCAGGCCTGGGCTGCCCTTCGTAGCTGGATGTCCAGGCACTCGTGACAGGGTAGCCAGCCGATTCCACCCCTGCGCCCAGCGTCCTCACCCTGGCCACACCTCCCAGGCTTCCGGTGAGGGCGGCTTCACCTTCTTCTCCTCGTTTGCCCTTCCTCTGCTCCCTGGCTTCCTCCTTCCAGAAGCTGCTCCTCGCCCCTTCCCACCCAGGGCCTCTGCCAACCTCCGCTCCTCCTTTCTTCCCTGTCCTCTCCCTCACTGCCCCTCCTCTGGAGAGAGGGGTCAACCTGTGGCTGCAGGAGCTGGGGAGGGGTGCTTTCCGGTCCCCACCAGGAGCACCCTGCCCTCTCCCTGCCCCTGTACCCTGCTCTGTGGTCCTTCGACATCCATGGTGACTGAGCCCGTGGCCCGCAGCCTTCCTTTCCCCCCAGCCCCTCAGGCCCCTCCCACTGGCGGAGGACTCTGCCTGCTGTCACCAGCCACTGTGTCCCCGGCTCCTCCGCCCCTCCTTGCTGCCCACCTCCTCTTCCTCGTCCTGTCCTCCCAGTCTCCGCCTCCCGCAGCCAGCTCGTCCAGTAGCAGGCTTCCTCTGCCCTCCACTTTTGTGCATGCCGCCTCTGTAACCTGTCTCCCCACCAGGGCCTGAGTGTGCAAAAAAATAAATAAATAAAAAGGTCAGCGAGTGGAGGGAGCAGCAATAACCCCTAAAACAGTACTATCAGTGGAACATGATTGATCAATTGAATTCCATAGCGGCTGAAAAATGTGGGATTAAGTAGTGTATTATACGCACAATGAGTTGAGGCATGATGTTCATTTCAAGTTCATTTCGCCGGCCTCTGCCACCAGATCAGGCAATCAATAGGGGCAGCAGATATCATATATCACCTCTCTGCGGGCTGGGGAGAGAGCACCATAATCTCTCGCAAATTTAGAGTGACAGATTTGTCAGGATCTGAAGGGCCCCTGAATAAATGAAGGCAAAGAGACTCCTCCAGCCAGTGACCTGAGGACAAAGCTTCAGTTCAGCCCCCCACACACACCACACACAGAGGTATGATGGGAGCCTGCCATGCACACACATGCACATACCAGGACCATCATGTGTGAACACCCTTCTACAAACAAACGTGCATTCTCTCCCAGGACCCATTTGGTGACATTCAGCGACCACACACAAAGACCTTGGATGCCACCGTCAGCCCTAATAACAGGGCTTCCCTAAGAGGCAGGGCCGCAGGAGGAGAGGCTCGGTAGCGGAACACGCAGAGAGCTACCAGGAGTGAAATCAGGGTGATGCATCCTGGAGAGAGAAGCACTCACAGGAAGCCTGGGGACACGTGCCCTTTCAGAAAGGTTCCCGCTCTGTCCTGCAAGTACACTCAGTCCCTTTTTGTCCAGAGAGCACACGCACAAAAGGAAAAACTGTGCCACATCCCAGGATCTCACTGTGGGGATGCCCACCCCCGCTAGACTGAAAAGTATTCCAGAACTTTACACTGAAAAGCACAGCCACCAGGTTCTGTGTCCATGGGAACGCAGAGCCCACCGCTCCCGCTCTCAGACTTGACCCAGCCCACTACACACTGGCTTCACCCTCCCCTCCAGAGCAGAGTATGGAGGAGAAACAGGGTCCCTTCAGAAAAGCAGAGCCCTGTGCCCCACGCCGGAAGCCCTGAGGGTAGATGGCTGCAGGATGAGGTTAATCAATATGTAATATTTTCTATGGTCTCCCAAACGATACTGTATGGTGTTACTGTATATAATGCAGTATTGATTATATCATATCGTATAATCACCTATAAACTGATATATATAACAGTCCCAGAGGAGCACCAGGCCTGAGCCTGGGCTGCCCCAGGCCCAGGGCTCCCCAGCTGGTCATGGGCTGAGGGACCCAAGGACTGACTACTGGGGCTGGGCCCGAAGCGTTGCAGGGTGGGGGTTCAGGGAGAGGCAGCCCGGGCTCTTTGCCTGCTGTGCTCTGAAGGCCCCAAGGGCCCTGAAGCTGGGAGACAGCAAGCCAGGAGCAGGGACCCCGGAGTCCAGAGGATGCCGGATGGAGCCCGCCCTGGAGGCAGGATTGGCGGCAGCCCAAGGGAGCGGCACTAGCAGGGCACCGCCAGGCCCACACTTCCCAGTGGAGCCTCAGCTCCTCGTGGAAACCCACAGCAGGGTCAGGGGCAGAGCAGTGGGCTCAGCACGGAGGCCTGAGCCAGAGATCTCTGCGAGCAGGCCTTCCTGTCCTGTGCCCGGCGGGTGCTCTCGGGTCCACGTGACTCCTCTGACAGAGCCCTCCTCCCCACCAGGGGACAGGTAACTGCTTCACTCAGCCCCAGAGACTTGATGATTTTCAGCCCCTGGAATCGGTGGAACTGGAACTCATCTTTGAGCCACGTTCCGTTCTCTACAGGCTCAGTAATGCCAGTCTGGGAGCCCAGCTCCCGTCCAGGCTCGTCCAGCCGGGCGGGCAGCGAGGTGGGCCTGGGAGGCAGCCCCCAGGGAGTCTGTCTGCCTCCTCCTCTTCTCAGGTTTCCTGTCCTGGGCTGTGCCCCTTCCTCCCTCCCCTTGCTCCTTCAGGGCTCTGGCTTCTCGGCCAGCCCTCTGAGGTAGCCTACAGCGGGAAGAAAGAGGTCCCGGTGGAGGCCAGAGCCAGACCCCACCCCTCTGTTCACCCTTGCGTGCTCTGCTAATGCCCAGGTGTCTATGTGTTCCCCAGATGTGTCGGAGGGCTCGGTCCCCAATGGAGACTCCCAGAGCGGTGTGGACAGTTTGCGGAAGCACTTGCGAGCTGACACCTTCACCCAGCAGCAGCTGGAGGCTCTGGATCGAGTCTTTGAGCGCCCGTCCTACCCTGATGTCTTCCAGGCATCAGAGCACATCAAATCAGAACAGGTGAGGGCGCAGCCTCCTGCTCAGAAGAGGAGGGATGTGGGATGAGGCCTCCTGTGGCTCCAGGCTGCAGGCACAGTGGACCTGGCAGGGCGAGGGCCAGTGGGGTGTCGTGGGGTGCCGTGGGACATGTGCTCATGCCAGGCCCTGAGGCTGCAGTGAAGGAAAAGCACCATGCTAACGACAATTAGGAGAGCGCTCTGGGGCAAGAGGCCGGCCTGGGCTAAGTCTTAGCCTTCTGGAGCCTCAGTTTCTCACCTGCAGAGCGAAGGCTTTCGACACAGGTCACCGGGACCCTTCTAGCGGTGTCCTTCTGGGAGTCCTGGCGTGATCACCTAGGAGTGTCCCTCGCCCCGCCCCGCATCTGTCCGCTGGCCCTGCAGAGAGTCTGTGCCCACGGGGGCTCCTCTCACACAGCCTCAGGACGGGCCGCCCCGCCTGCCTCCTGCGCCTGCACCCAGCCATCAGCGTGGCCCTGGCAGGCTGGTGCCCACCCGACACCAGCTCCCTCACAAAGCACACAGCGTCACCGCCCCAGCCTCTCTGTGGAGCCAGAAACATGCGCTGCCCCAGGCCCGCTTCCACTCACCCAGGGTGGCCCCCCACACACCAGCCCGGGCACACCGCCAGCCCCATGCACGTGCCTCGGCACATGCACACACGCGTGCACACATGCACACCAGCAAGGCCCCTCGGGCTGCACTCGGCACAGCGCTGCTCTGCCACTCATCTTTCTCCCCGCCCGTCCTCTTATCCCATAAGCTGTTTGTCTTCATAAAACAAAAATCAAAAGTCTTTTTAAGGTGCCCTGAGCCATAAACCAACAAAGGAGGAGCTGGCCGAGGCGGGCGGCTGAGTGCACCTCCCGAGTCCCTGCTGTATTACAATGAATAACCTTTATTTACTTTCATTAGACTATTAAACACCAGCACAGTCATTTTTCCCCCTGAAACTCGGAGCAGGGCCCATAAAGCAAATCCGAAGCCTAATTGAGTTCATTTTAATTTCTCTCCGATCACAGCGAATTACTCTGGTGATAAATCAGGGGGCAGCTTCACCCCCAGTAGAAGGCCTAATTTGCAGCTAATTACAAAACTGATTTCTACAGGAAGATCAATACAAGAAGGAATTGGAAATGACGAGGCAATCCCGTCCAGCCAGGGAGGGGAGGGGTCCGGGGTGGGGGGCGCCAGGAAGCGGAAGGGAAAAAAACAGACCTGAAAGAGCAGAAAATCAGTTTTAATTTAAGGTAATATTAATCAGAGCAACTTTTCCTGCTTTATGCAGGCTCCTGGCCTGCCCGGCTCTGGGGTCTGGCTTGGCGGTGGCTGCAATAAAAAGGCAATTACCCGAGTGTTTCGGGCAGGACACCCTTTCAGAGTCAATGGCTGGCCCCCTCCCACCTTCTGTTAGCCATGTGGACTCTCCCCTCCCAATTTCATACCCCAGTGCACAGGCAGAGAGCGAGGGGCCCGTGGGGCTGTCTTTGTTTGTTTTTTAAAAAGGGGCGCCCATGCCCAATCAGCCAGCCCAGCCGTGCCAGGCTGGAGGCCCCACTAGGCCCTTCCCCCAGCTACTGCCTCTGCCACCCTGGCGAGGTCCCCCCGCCAAGGCTCCCCATCCCCAGGACACCTGAATACCCAGCACCTCTCAGCAAGAGGAGCTCCAGCGCAAGGCTCGCCCTGGAGCTGCTGAGGCCGGAGGTGCTGCTGACGGGTACAGTGGTGGGAAAACGGCGCGATGTGTAGACTCGCGTCCGACTCACCGGGTCAGGTCTACCCTTGCCTGCACGAAACCCCACCACTGTGCAGCCTGTGCCTCCCGAACTCCCCCTTCCGCCCGTCTGGGGCCCCCGTTCCTCCTCTCCATCTGCACACCAAGCCCGTTCTCTGTGTGCGCATTAATACAGAGCTCTCTTTTCTCTGTCCTCACAGGGGAATGAGTACTCCCTCCCAGCACTGACCCCTGGGCTTGATGAAGTCAAATCGGGTCTGTCTGCGGCCGCCAACCCCGAGCTGGGCAGCAACGTGTCAGGCACACAGACGTACCCTGTCGTGACCGGTAAGGGGGCTGCCAGGAGGGTGGGGTCGCCGCTTCCAGTCAGGGCCCCTCGGCTGTGCCGTCTGGGGCCCGGTGTGGCAAGCCGCCTGCCTGCCGTGATAGCTGCAGAGAGGCGGAGAGGGAGAGCGTGCCTCCAAAAGGACAGGGGTGGGAAGAAAACACCGCGGTCAGAGGGTCTGAGCTTCAGCCTGGGAAGGCGGAAGCTAGGGAGCCGCTTCGGTCCTCCTGCTCATCCTCTGCCTTCTGGCTCACCTCCCCCAAGGTGCCCAGACTTCCGAGCCAACGAATGCAGAGGGCCGGTAGGCAGGTGTCCACTCCCCACGCCCCCACATCCCAAGGCTCCTGGGAACCCTTGCTCTCACTCTTGGCAGCACAAGCGACTGGCTTTGGGTTTGGGGGCACCCAGGTCTCTGCTGGACCACAGTCACTGCAGCCTTCCCTGGCTGCCAGAAGTCATGGAGACCAAGGCTGGATTTCAAGGCCAGCTAGGGTCAAACGCAGCAGCTCCTGTTGCCCAGGAGCTCCCATGAGTCAAGAGCCACTGGGGCAGCTGGCGGAGCTATGCGGGAAGGGCTGCGGGCTGCAGAAGGGTTTGCAGGCCAGGAGAGTGCCCAAAGTGGGTGAGACACATCGAGGTGTTACTAAAGTTCACCTAACTATCCTGGAGACACTAAAGCCAACGTGCTGTTTGTCCCCTGAGAGGCAGGGTGATTGAGAAGGGTCTCCGTGGGGACTGGGAGACACTGAGGCAGCCCGGGGACCTGGCAGTGGAACCGCAGCCAGTCGGCAACCCAGGGAGCGGCGGGCCTCGAAGGCCAGGGCTGGTCTGAGCACAGCTCCAGCTGGGATGGGCGTGGAATAAGCACCGGCCCCCTAGGGTAAGGGAGCCCCCATCCTGCTGAGGAGGGTGTTGGCAGACAGAGGGGAACAGTCCTTGGCAGGGACCCTGAGCTGAGTTCTGGACGCGCTGGAGAGCTGACTGGGTGAGGGAGCGATGCCTTTGCGTGGGACACAGCCTAGATCAAGTGGGCCCGGACAGGAGCCCTCTGTGGCCATCCTTGGAGTGCTCGCACCAGACCAGGCCAGCCGTCTCCTTCTCTGTGCAGAGGCCCAGTGGTCACCTCTGGAGGTGTCTCCCCTGGCACCTGGAGAAAGAGCACGAGACTTTTCTGCAGTTCCGAGGTGCTGCCTGGTGCTCTGGCCCAGGCCCACAAGGCAAGGACTCCCTGGAGGTGGCGATGTGGGTCTTTGGCTTAGGGCCCCTGCTGAGGGGCACACTGGGGCTCTGCAGAAAAGCGCCTCCACCTTGAGCAGTCTCCGCCACCTCCCCCTATGGCCCTGGAACGGTCCCAGCTCAGCCTGGGAACATCTCCGGCTGATCCATCTGGATCCAAGTGTGAGAAAAGTTCATTTCAGACCCAGCTTGACATTCCCAGGTGGCAAGTTAGCACTAACACCTCAATCTGTATGCGACATTTCAATCAAGCGAGGAGTAACAAAAGCAGAACCATTAACATTCGGAGCTGTTCACCAGTGGTAATGACGGGGAAACTCGCTCAGAAACTGGAAATTACCAAAAAGAGAGGAGTGGGGGGGGTGAGGAACAATTTTTCCTCAGTTAGGCCAGGGTCTAATGTTTGGATTAATAGTGCCATTACCCGAGAAAGGGCTGCAGATTATGCTCACTCTTAAAATGTTTTTGCTGGCAATTAAACGGCTGCAGCTATTGATCTTTGTTGATTTTATGTCCTCCTAATTTGCATAATCTATTAAAGATGAATGATTCATGACATAATCATGGGGACAAACCGAATTTGCTGGGGGTACTGTCAAGGTGAGAAACGGGGCCCTGCCCAGAGTCTTCATAGGCTACCCAGCACTGTGGGCATCAACTCGCAGGACACAGGGACAGCCAGGAGAGATGGGCCTCAGGAGAGTTCTGGAACAGCGTTGGCATCTGTGAGAGCTGGGTTCCAAGCTGGGCTGAGGTCTGGAGAGGCTTTTGGTGTGTCTGTAGAAACTCCCCAAGATGCATTAGCAACTCGTTTCATTGGAGAATCCCAAGAGCTTTGGTGGAGAACGAAGAGGAGTTGCTTCCCGGGAGGTGGGTGGTTGGGCAGGTGGGAGCAAGAATGACGGGGGAGCGAGGTCACCCTTTGCCAGCAGTGTGGCTCAGGCTGCCTTGTGCTCAGCTCTTTTGGTCCCCACAGGACAGGCACCCAGCCCAGCTCCCTCCCTGGGGACAGCCCACAGGGGCTTCGCACCTGCAGGGTGGGTCCTGAAGAGGCTGGCCAGGAAGGCCCTGGCCCTCCCTGCAAGGCCAGACCTTGTTAACATTCCTGCCACCTCCTGGCACTGGGGGCTGATCTCAAACTTCACCAGCCCCTTGAGGCAGCTGTTCCACAAGGTCAGGACTGAGAGGAGAGAGGCACCTGGGCTACTGTGCGGGGAGGGAGCGGGCCCAGTGGGCCAGGACACAGCTGATCCTACTGCAAGCAAGGGCAGCTGCCAGAGGCTAAGCCCAGCCCGAGCCTCCAGCACCCTTCTATCACGGAACCACAGCTAGACACCGATTTTTCTCAGAGATGTTTGCAAGTTTGCCGAGATTTTTAATTTCACTGCATCACAACTCAGCAAGCTGCCAAGTCAAGCTGCTTATTTAAATTTATCACCCACGCTCCCTTCTGCCGCTGGGCTCTCCAGCTAGGTGGCATCTCTTCTCTCTGGCCCACTGCTCTGGGCTGCTGGTCTGGAACGGAGCCGAGTCCCTCCTTAAGTGATAAGGAGAAGGAGGCCTGCCAGGTGGGGGAAGGGGCCAGGACACTCTGCCCCAGGCTTCCTCGGGTTGGCTTCAGCAGCTGCCGCTCGGCACCTTTGTACCCCTCCATCAGACCCCACAGAGGACCACCACCAGCCCCTCAGCAGCTCGGGGCTCTCTGGTCAGTGTGGGCTCTGGCTGCAATTGTACGCTGGAGTTTGCATTCCTGAAATGCCCACCCATGGGAGAAACAACAGCCCCTCCTCCCCTGGCTTCCTCACCCTGCCCTGCCTCCACGGGCCTAGCCAGGCTACAGCAACAGGGGAGCCTGCAGAGCCCCGACGGTGACCAGTGACGCTGATCTGGGTGGGGAAAGTGAGGATGGCTTCCGGATCCCCAAAGTCACTGGGGATGCTTTGGAGAGTTCTTTGGCTTGAGGAAAGGCCAGCCTGAGGAGAGGGCAAGCTCCCTACCCCAGAGGCCAGACGGGTCAAGCTAGGACTGCAGAACTCAGGGATCGCACAGCCTATACTCTCTTTAGAAGCCAGGACACTCACCTGTCTCAGAGCCGGGCACCGGGCGAGCGTCACTGGCCTCTAGTGGGCACTGGCAAGTGCTGCAGGGCCACCCTCCCTTCAGGGTGCAGAGGTAACGAGGGGCGGAGACTGGTGTCCAGGAACAAGGCAGGCTAACTGGCACATAGAGCTGGATAAAATACAGCCGCAATAGTTGTTCATACACAGCCAAAGCTCCCTCTCTCATACTAGAAAGGAAGGCAAAGTAAGAGCCAGAGCAGTATGTGAGAGACACCAGACAAGACGGCCTGAGCACGAGAGAGGCAGTAAGGCAGCTTGAGCACTACCCTGCAGAAAGCCAGGCTCCACACCGCCGAGGGACAGGAAGCACACAAGCTTGTTCTGCTGGCCCAGAGAGCAAGGGAAATGAAGACCGCTGACCTAAGACTGAATCACAGTCCAAATTCATGCCACAAGTGTGTTGCAGGAAGCCTAAGTCGAGAATTTACATAGCAACTGGCCAAGACAGTGACCCACTCAGGACCCCCATAATGTCAAACCTTTTCTGTAGAGACGGTCTGTGATCCACAGCACAGGGACTCCACAGGGCCACCACTGACGATGAATTTACCTTAGGGTGACACGCCTCCTGTGAACAGGAACTGTCAGGAAGAAGAGTTAGCAGAAGCGATTTGTAGGACAATTAACAACCCCAAGAATTGGAGGTTACAGAATAATCCAAAAGCAACTATGAAGTAAGCATGTTTGGTATTCTAAACAGATCAAAGAGAAGTAAGAGTTTCATATTTATCACAGATGCAGATTCCCAGGGAGCCTTCCTCAGCACAGCCAATTGTGGGGTAATGGAGATAAAAGAGGCAAAGAATGAAGACCATACCCTTAGCTTATTGTCTGGGGGGTCTAGAGCCCCTGGGAGTGTTGAGCCTCAGGCAGCTCAGAAAGTAGAGCAGACTGCTGAGTCCTGGTAGAGAATCCTCCCTTTCTTGGGGGGAAAACGTGTGAATGCTGGGGAGCTGTGGACAAGGGGAGCGTGTGGGTAGTTCCCTACACTAGCAAGTAGTTTCTTTCAAATCCCTGGGAGAAACTCGCCTTAATGCTTAGAGAGCGCAGCTTTGGTGGAAGCTCTAATAAGGCCCAGAGGAGCTGTGGGTGCTGCTCAGGGGGAAAGGTCCAAGGCAGGAGGTGCTGGCCCGTCCTGGAACAAGTCTGAACAAAGGTTGGGAGGCCAATGAGCCCAAGCGCACAGCTGAGCAGGCCTCTGGGGGTGAAGGAGAGCAGGGTGGGCTCTGTGTGGGAAAGAGGGTGCCACCTCTCAGCACCTCGGACTCTGCCCATCTTCGTGGTGGACAGCAAAGTGGCCTTTTGATGGACTAGTGTAGACCCTGGGAAACCTCCTCCTGCTCAGGGAGGGAGTCCTGAGGGCCTCAGGGACCGCCCCTTTCCTGTAGTTAGCAACCCCTTCCCATGCAACTGCACTTCCCTCCATAAAACACTTAGCCTTCGGCTTGCCCCTGGGGGAGGAGAGGGCCATAAAGGCCAAAAAGTGTTGCTGAAGGAGGCCGGGAGTCTCTTCGTCTTGTCTGTTGGCTCAAAGCCCCTGATGAGCTGGAGGAATTTAGGGCACAGACATCAGAATTCTTCTCCAACCTTGAAAGGAGAGGCTGAGGGCCCATGACAGTCAGGGAGTGCTTTACAGCAGAGGCCGGCTAGAGCCAGATGGCTTCTGCTCCACATCCACAAGCCCTGGACCCTCCGTTCATGCTGAAAAGGCCCCCAAAAGAGGCTCCTGCAGATACATCCCCCAAGGACTTTTAGTCCCTGAACCCTTTGATTTAATTACGGGGCATTTCCATAGCAATGAGACATTGACAGATACACGGGTGCCCAGGCCTGAAGACCAGGGAGCCTCACAGCCAGCTCTCCCTCTTCCTGTGTCCTGTCCACCTGAGGGAAGTGAAGGGTACACGCCCACTCCAGGGCTTGGAGAGGCCGGCCGCCTTTGAGCAGGTTCAGGTCTGTGCTGGCCATCCCAGCAGTGCAGGCTGCCCTCCCCAGGAGGCTGCACTGGCAGAGGCATGCGGGCTGACGGTGCAGGGGAGGGTCTGGGGCGTCTCAGTAGAGTTGGGGTTCTGTGCTGTTCTTCGCAGATCCCGACTGGCCCATACCATGGGCTTTCCCCCATTTCCTCCCTTCGCCTCGGCCTCTGCTGGAGACACCAAGAGGCTGAGCATGCCAAACGGGCTGCACTTGTTCCTCCACAGTACGGGATCAGGGACAGAGGCCAGTCCAGATTTGAGTAAAAATATTTTCAAATCATCAACAATCACTATATTGTTTTACTGCAATCACTATAGTGGCCAACTGAGGCTAACAAAGGCTTGCCTAGTCGGGCACACTGGACACTGCTTTCATGACCAGCTAGCTGGGGAGAAACCGGTTAGCTGCTGTAGACCTGTGGAGAGGCTTAGGGTGTCCGCAAGAGGAACTCTCCAAAATGGGAACCCCTCATCCCTGTGCTTGTTTTACTGCATTATCCAGTACTTCCTACAGAGCAAAGGCTGTCTAAGGAAGCCACATCTGTCAACCTCACCTTTTCGGAATAACCAGAAGTTCTTAATAATGGTGTCCATGTTACTCTTATAGGTACATGCTGTGTGGGACCAAGGGTTTGGAAATGTCTCAGGGGCTTCAAAGCCACCTAGGCAAGACCTGAAAACCTGTTTGCCCCAGAGCCACCCCCAAGGTGACAGAAAACCCCCTCCTGCTTCCCCTGGGAGATCATAATCCCCACCAGCACCCTTCGAGTAGCCTCAGGGCAAAGGAGCCAGTGCTTTTGTAGCCCTGAGCTTTGGGAGGTAGCTCTGCCACTATTGTCACTTCTGAGAGGGCTTTGCTTGCCTTCAGCCTGGAATCCTCCCCTCTGGGCTGGCAGGTGGGGAGGGAGGAAATCCTGCAGCAGGTCTGAGAGCAGCCTAATGCTCCAGCAGCTTAAGTGGCCGTTTTCCTTGGGATTAGGGTTTCACTTACACAGAGTGCCTGAAAAACGCTGCGCTTTCAGAAGGATTAGAGTTGACAATTCATTCCTCTCAGAAAACAAAATAAAGCTAGAGAGGAACTGGGAGACCTGGAGTATCAGGAGACTGTGCAAACAGGCTTAACCTCTGCCCAACCAGCATGGGGGTCTCTCATGCACTGAGCCCCTGCTGAGCCTGGCCCCAGTCTCCCAGCACCAGCAACTGGCCAGCTCTGCTCTTCCTCTGCAGCTTGCTGATGAAGCCAGAGAAGGCACCATCAGGAGGTGAGCTGAGGAGCGCACTGGAGAGTTCTTCTGCTCTCCCCAAGTCAGTCTCCTCCTCCATAAATGAGGGAGCGATGCTCCTTTTCAGCCATCTGAAAACGTAGTTCTCCCCTAGTCTTGCGCCAGGACCTGAGGCTGCCACTCTTGTCTGTGGTCCACCTCCATGGGGCCCTGGGCCAGCAGGCTCTCAGCCTTGTGAGGGTCACAGCTGCACGACCAGCTGTTTGGCTGCTGAGGAGCAGAGTTTACTGAGGCCATGCAGATGTGGGCAACATCCCTACCTTGGACCCCCGAGGGACTACAGGTCCAGCTGTCAGTGGGCGGCACAATCAGCTGGAGCAGCCACCCTGAGCTGTGGGCACAGCCCCCTCTGCTGGAACCTGGAGCAGGCAAGCCCCAGGCTGCATCCACCCAAGACAGCAGCAGGGCTGGGCTTTCCTCCCACAGACACTCACACAGTGCCCCAGAGGACGGACTCCGGGGGGACTTAGAAACCTGGGAAGCAACAAAGAAAATGAAATGTGCAAAATCTCCTTCCTGATCCTTTGATCCAAAGATTCAAAGATTGTCACTGTATTGTGTAACTGGGCTTGGCCGTAAAGGGATCATAATTGGTATATAAATGCAAATATAGAGTATATTTAGGCAGTGATTACTAAATTTAATAACTATATTTCTGTAATGTTATAAATGCTTGTGTCAAATGCAAGCAGACTGCCAACCTTGAAAGAATCTAATGTCTTCATTTTCACCACCTTATGAGAAGCAGACAAAACTTGAGGATAGGATAGTAAAACAAGAGTTATGTTTTCTGGCCTTAGGGTCCTCCATAGTGTCAAGTGGATAGCAAAAGTGCTCATTTTCAGAGAAAGATGCTGAGGAAATGTTTCCCTAAGCTCACTGGGCATAAATTCTGCTGTATAAATCTGTGTCTAAAAAGCCTTGTTTCTGAGGCCATCACAGGCAGCAGTTTCTGCTTCTTGCGAAGCTTCCTTTTTATTATTTCCTTGGTCTTCTGAATGCTGACATCTTCCTGAACTGGGGAAGTATAGCTTCCCTGCTGTACTTCACATTTTGCTGGTTTGTTGGTTTTGTTTTTCAAGGTACTGGGGTTTGAACTCCGGGCCTCTCCCCCTGAGCTGCATGCCCAGTCCATAGTTTGCTGTTTCCTGTATGGCCTGGTTTATTGATATTATTCAAGTAGTTACAAACAAATCGGTGTCTTTTCCCAAAGAATAGACGTCCTCTTGGTTTTTATAAGCATTGGTTATTAATTTTTGAGACATGAATACTTTTTAAAATAACAGAAGCCACATACTATCCACCCAGAAAGATATTCCTATATATTATCTATAACCTTTTATGTCCGGCTTTCTATGGACCCCTGGAATGATCCTATGGGACCATTGAACCCCAAATTAAAACCCCCATGTGGAAAAGGAAGCTGAAACACAAGAAACAAGTAGCCACAAGATTCTCCGCTACAGGAAGAAGTAGCTTAACATGACCGCAGGCTACTTGCCTGGACCAAATACCTATCTGTTTTCTAGCTCTGCAGTATTTGAGAACATCATTCCAAAATAATTCCCAGTTGTACTCTTTGTTTGTACTGTAGTCAGCTGCTGCCATCTAATCCCTGTGAAATCTTGGACATAACGCTTAGCTCCTTGGAGTTTCCATTTTTTATGTCTACAACAGGGATTAAAAATAGGTCAACATCACAGAGTTTTTGTAAGCATGAAATAATACATATAACATATTAAGGATATTGCGTAGCACATAGTAGGTGCTCAGCAAGGTGAATGGAGAAACACAGCTCTGCCCTGGGATCATATGCCTGATGATTCAAGTAGCAAATTATCTAATGACTAAAATTTTCCAATTTCTTAATAAAGCATTTGCTTTTCTCTGTACTTCAGAGGCTGTGCTTAGATTCTCCAAAACAGCTGATTTGCTCTGGCCCATTTGCTAAGGAATGTCTGACAAAAGTGCACTGTCTGATTCAGAGGTAGTGATTGCTGTAGAAACTGGCTTTAGACTCTTCAGGGACTTCTGCAGTTGGACTGAGAAGACATTCTCATCAAGTACAGTGCTTCCAACACTTCTGAGCACTTTACGCTTCTCAACTACTACTTTTTCTTGAAGTGCTTTTTGTTTTTTAGAGAACTCTCAAAGGAGATTAATATTCCACACCATGGAGTTTTATTACTGACCTTCCATGTCAGTTTATTCTTTGTGTCCTTTTCTTTTTTCTTTCTTTGGTCTCAACTCAGCAGCAGTGTGATGGTGTACAATTCTGCCAGTCAGCTGACTCCTTTTCTTTTTCTTGGGCTCTTCCGTGGAGTATCTGGCTCCACGCTGTCACTCAGAGCAGTGCAGTGTACACAGTGCGTCAGACTCTGGCTCTGTCATGTGCTAGCCCTGTCGCCACAGGAAGTCACTGTGCCTCTCTGAGCCTTCACTTCCTCACCTCTAAAACAGGACATTAATTGAAGAAATCTGACGTCTTTAGATTGGAAGGCTCTGCTCTCTTGGAAAGCTTTGTAACCTTAGAAACCAAGCAGCCACGAAAATGCCCATCCTCTCATTGTGAGTTTCTATCCATTTTGTGATTCCTGGTGCTGTTTTCATGTTCCTTGCATTGTCAGTGAGCAAAACCAATACTTTACAGCTTGCTCTCTTCTGTTGGATGGCACATATTTTACAACTGACACATTCTGCCATGTAGCATTCTGCCACTGTGCTTTGGCTCGTTTGTGTAAAGGAGGTGGCTGTGCCATCTTACAGTCTGAGCATCCACACCTGTCTGTCCATCCTGTACCTCACCTGCCAGTGCTCTGTCGAGTGCTCCCTGCACAGGTCCCACTGCCCATTCATGTTCCCTCACTGAAGGAGGGTTCCTCAAAGAATGCTGCTGGGCAAATGGTATGATGATCTTAGTAATTTGAAAACTTCCTGCAATATGTGTTTTCCATTGTTGACAATGGTGTTCCAGAATACGTGGCTCTGGCGTATATTCTTGGTCAATGTTTCCTTGCTCTTCAAGTGTCACCTGTATACTAATGAAGTCATTGAGGGTGTTTTGTACGCAGTGGCTTGCACCTCTGTCTGCTCAGGGGTCCTGAGCAGACCATCTTTATGGTGACACTGATGTTACAGAACTGAGCACAGCTGTATACTAGACCCTAGAAGTTCAAATGCTCCTTCCTCATCATGGGCTCTTCTCCCACATTTAAAAAACTGCCACATGGTGCCTCCCAGATTCAGTTTGTTTTTAAAAATAGAATTTGGAAATGTGTCTGCCAATCAACCATTCAGTGGATGACTTTCAGCATGCAAAGGTTTCTGCCTGCTGGAAGTTGACCATCCCATTTTGCAAGAGAGAAAGCTATTCCAGTGGGAACAGACTGCAGGAGGAAGGCCACCAGAGCCAGGTTAGCTGTAGGTAGCTTTCTAGTTGCCCAGCCTTTTTTTCTCCTGAAGCTAGGGGGCGCGATTTGTGGGGGGGAACCTCTTAGATTATGAGGGATTCCTGAGCAAAGGGTTAAGGGAGCCAAGCTTCTAAAAACCAGAATTCAAATGCATTTAAATTTGTTTTTAAGAAAAAGGCACACTCCTCTTTCTGGTTTGTAGTTAGGACCACAGGGCCAGGAAGAACTTGGCCTCTGTATCTGTCTAGCCTCCAAACCTCTACATCCTCTCTAACTCTCCTCTGTCTTGGGCCTTTCCTGACCAGTAAGTGCCATATTATTGATCTCCCTAGGAATTCATAGAGCTGTTACCATAGTGCATCCCTGCAGTCCCAGCTACTCAGGTGGCTGAGGTAGGAGGCTCACTTGAACTTAGGAGTTTGAGGCAAGTGAGAACTGCATCTCAAAAAAATAAAATGTCATTGCCCACTTTGGGTCCACTACACTGAGATGGTTGGGAAATATGCACTTTCTATTAAGAACAGAAGTCAACAGAAAAATGGACAACAAATCAAACACAGGTTCTTCTGTCTCATAGTCAGAAGTGATCTTTTGTTTGGCAGTTATGCTTTGTTGCATTAGGTTTTGGGAATGTAAGATTTTAGCTACATTGAGCAGCTATAGAGGAAAATCATTCTATTACATGATAAAGCTGAATCATAACAGTCTTTCACTGTAGATCTTTTGCCTTCCTATAAAAACTCATAAAATACTGTGTTTAAATTGTTTTTAAAGAAAAAGCAGGTTCATTTACGTGGCATCCCAGTTTTACCTCTTTGTGGGAGATCAACATTTATGAAACAATTAAAAAACAATTATGACCCATTAGGAATTGGCTGTTAAGTGCAATGGAGACAGAGAGAATTAATCAACAAGTATCTATCTACCATGTTCTCTTCTATGCAAGAGACAAGTCTTGCCCTTGGCTGGCCTATGAAGAATCAAGTCATGATACAAAGCAACAGGGCTGGTTGTGCAATATAATGACATGGTATCTGTGCTCAGATGCTACAGAAGTTTAAAAGAAAGTTTCCCGATAAGTAGGACAGGAAGAATTTTGAGGCTTGAGCTAGAGGAAGGGGAAAAGGTCATGGTGAAAGCTTTTACAACACACAGTGTAGAGTCAACTAAAACAGGCAGGGTAAGAATCAGAGCTGAGAAAGTTGGGTGGGCAGAGTGCTACAAGTCTGCAGAGGTTTGATTCTGACTACTGCCTCTGGAGAATCAATGATGGTTTTAAAGGGAAGTGGTGTGATAAGAGCCAAGAGCCACCCAAAGGGCCACATCTGGGATGAACGGAAAGGGTGTGGAGGCAGGAAGTGCACACAAAGGAGAATCCCATGGCCAGCCAACGGCAGGTGCCTGAGTCCAGAGCTATGGAAGTGCTAGAGGAAATGGAAGCCAGCCAGATGTAAGAGACATGGCTAAAGAGAATCAACAACACTGATGCCAGCTTCACGTGGGGGGAGGGAGACTGTCAAGGGTTCCAAAGTTATCGGTCTTTCAGTCTTCAAAAGACTTGGTAGAAATGATTGGAGGGAAATGAATCTGCTTTGATTTCTATCAGGTCTGAGGTGACAGTGGGACAGCTAATGACAATGCTCAGCAGGCAACTAAACATGCAAAGCCTCAGCTGTAGCTCTGTTGGACACTTGGAGAAGGATGAGTCACTCAGATGTGTCACATCTCAGGAATGGAGGAGGTGAGGTCCCCTGCACGGGGACAGTGGCCAAGAAAGCACTCTGGACCAGTCCTGGGATGACGAGCAGGTGGGGACCAGCTGAGGAAGAGGAAGTAAGCCAGGCACAGTGTGCATAGCTGTTTGAGCTTCTCCTGCCACACCTTGCCTCCCAGGGCACGAGAGGGGTAGAGCGGCAGCACCACTGGTGACAAGGATAAGGAGAATCTGCAGAGGACCTATGGGCCCCAGCAGAGGATGGAATAGTCTGCCATGTGCTGGGTGTGGGAGAGGGGACAGAGCAAATGTCGTCAGTGCAGGATGCAGCCTGCTTCATGATTGCAGAGGGAGGTGGTATCCCCTTCGCAGCAACAGAGGATAGGAAAGGAAGGGAAGCCAGCTGTGTGCAGCCAAGAGCTAGGGGAAGTGCCTGTGGCTTAGGGGCATCTCCCGGATTCGGACTCCTGTGCCTCCACTGCAGGATACTGGCCAGGAAGCCCTTCCTCCCACCTTCCAGAATTCCAGCAGCTGCTGGAAGTGAGGATGGATTCTGCTTATTGGAATTTGATCTGATCCACTTGCATTGTTGGCTCAAAGCTCCTGATTCACATCAGGGATGGTTTTCTGCCATTTAAATGCCATACACACTAACAGCAAAATAGCTCACTGGCTGGTCCCCGGCCCTCCACACCTGCCAGGCCCAGCACCTGCAGCTCCACTTGGAGAAGACAGGACATGCCCCTCGGCCCCTGTAGGGGTGATGGTAAGGTGTCCTTGGAGCCGGAAGGCAAGACAGGGTGTTAGGGAGGGGAGAAGTAAGCAAGATGATAAGAGGTCCACTTGGCTACTGGAGAGACACAGAGGAAGATCTTGCAGAGGAGGAGTAAAACCAGGTCATCCCCGCCCACCTCCATCTGGGTTTGGAATGCAGAGCCGGGGAAGGCAGGACACAGACACAGACACAGACACAGGAGCGTACGCACAGCGAATGCAGACACACGCAGACATGCAGACGACAGCTGGCACCCTGCAAAGGCACTTGTGGGCCTGCCTGTCCCGGTGCAGGAGGGTCCGGTGCGAGCAGAGCCAGGCCCTCTGCCAGCCCTCACCCCTTCCCCTTTGTGTTTTCCAGGTCGCGACATGGCGAGCACCACTCTGCCTGGTTACCCCCCTCACGTGCCCCCCACTGGCCAGGGAAGCTACCCCACCTCCACCCTGGCAGGAATGGTTCCTGGTAGGTGACAACGCTGCAGCTGCCTAACTGAGATGGGGTAACAGGACAGGGGCCGAGCTTCTGAGTGGTCTGTAGTCTGAGGCTGGGGGTGGAGGGGACCCAGCACTCACTCTCTCCAAACGCTGTCATTTGGCTCCTCTCTCTGCCGAGAGGCTGCAGGTGGCCCCACATCCTCCCTCATGGGCGCCTCAGACAGAGTGCTTGAGGAGGTGCCCTTCACTTCACATCACGGCCCCTCCCCAGTGCCCACTGGCCAGAGGCCAGAGCCAGTAGCCCAGGACCCTCAGCCTCAGCTCCACCCTCAGTGCCAGCCCACCCCAGCCAGCTGACTCCACTTAGAAGAGCCTGCCCTGGTCTCCATGGAAACTTGGAGCCAAGAACCATTTCCAGGGCCACGTCACTCAGTGAGACAAAGCCACACTGGGCCACGCCACGCCTCAGGGAAGACCAATGTGGAGGACCAACCCAGTCCAGAGGGGAGGGAGTGACGCCCTAAGAGGAGCAGAGACCAGCTATGGCAGGAGCCAGAGAGGTTGGCTGCAGAGAGATGAGCTAGAACACCCCCACATCTCTCCCAAGGACTTAGGCCCTTGCTGCTCTTCCGAGGCTCTGAGCCACCCTTTGCCTGTGAGGTATGGGGTTTGGGTTGTACAAGTTGGAAGCAGAGGCTGGTGCCTGAGGCTTGTGGTAGTGCTGTCCTAGCCTTCACCCGGACGGGAAGCAGGGCTTCAAACCCACAAACTCTGTCTTACAGAGGGTAAGACTCACCCCAGCCTGCTTCTAGGGGCGGTCTTGTGTGCCCTGACCCTGAAGTTCAACTGTCATTGGTATGGGCAGAGGGAGAGGATAGAAAAGGGTGATTGGCTGCCTCTATCCAGGGACAACCCTGGTAAACAGAGCTTAGGGTGGGAGGGCCGCTGCAGGGTGCTAGGAACAGGGCTGAAGGAAGTGGCAGGTATCAGCGAAAGGAAGGGGAAGCACTGTTGGGGGAAAGAGACGCTTGGGGAAGGTCCCAGCAGTGAGCAGGTGGAGGCTGGAGGTCTTGGAGAGGGGGAAGAGCGGGAGGTGGGTGTGGGGAGTCTGCAGGGAGGTGGGGATGGGGAGCCGCAGAGAGCTCGAGCTCCTGGTGGCACGGGGGGGGAGTCGTTAAACAGAATCTAGTGCTGATGAGGAAATTACACTTGTTTCATTAGCGATGGGGAAGGAGATAGCTCAGTTCCTCTTGGTCACAGTTGAGCTCAGAAGCTCATTATCCTGCTGCACGCATGCTTTCCCTCCTCGTCAATAAACAGGCTTTCCAGTGGCTGCGTCGCCCACCCCCACCCGGCTCCCTCTCAGAGAGGGGCCCTTCTCCTCTACTTAACCCGCGGTTAGGGATCACTGTAAACAGTCTGGGGTCAGCACACAGGAGAAAGGGCGAGGGGAAACCCGGAGGCCTGGCCTTTCTGCCCGGAGGGAGGGGGAGGCAGCTTCCGACGGCTCTGCCCGGACCGGTGGGCAGTCCACCTGCTTCCGGCCCGCATATCCCAACTCGGGGGACCCCAGCAGATCACCCCACCTCGCACTGGCACGACGCCGAGACGCCGCTCTTAAGACTTTCTGGGACAAAGTGGCCCAAGGGCCTTTCTTGGCCACCTCCCCCGTTCCCACCCCGTGAGGCAATGGCTCCTAAGACCAGCGTCCACTACAGCAGCTCTTGGAGCCCGAGTTGGCGGGGTAGGCGCCCCTTCCCAGGTAGACAGAGGGCGCCACCTGGGGAGCCAGACGCGCGCTGCCCGGAGCGTCGTCCGGAGCGTCGTCGTGAGAGGGGAGCGTGGCGCCTCCGGCCTCCTCGCCGCCTAGCGGACCTGGGCGTTGCTCCGCCTCTCACGGGCTCGCAGCAGCCACGGCCGGCCTGCGACACCCACGCCAGGCTGGGCACGGGTGGGGAGCCCCGCACCGCACCGCGCGTCTGACGCCGCTCCGCCCTCCGCAGGGAGCGAGTTCTCCGGCAACCCGTACAGCCACCCCCAGTACACGGCCTACAACGAGGCATGGAGATTCAGCAACCCCGCCTTACTAAGTGAGTCCGCCGCCGGCTGGCCTGGCCGTGCGGCCTGGGGACGCGGGGACGCCCGGGGCAGCCCGCCGGGACCGGCTGGTTCTCGGGCGCAGAGGCCCGGGACCCGGAGGTCGAACCCCCTCCCCGCCCGGCGCCCCATCGGCCCCGCCCGGCCCCGACCCGCTGGACGCGCTGGGAGGGCGCGGCTGGCTGTCTCCTCGTGGTCCTCCTGTTGTCCTCTCACCCAGCCCATTCTTCTCCTGTGTTAACTTCCAGGTTCCCCTTATTATTATAGTGCCGCCCCCCGGGGCTCCGCCCCTGCCGCTGCTGCCGCTGCCTATGACCGCCACTAGTCACCGCGCGGACCACGTCCGGCTCCAGGCCGACGGCTTCGGCCTGCACATCGTCCCCGTGTGACCGCCGCCGAGGAGCCTGGACGCGCCCCGCCCCGCCCGGCCCCACCCCGCCCGCGCCTCCGCGCCCGGCCTGCGGGACTGGGGGGGCGGGGAGCGCGACCCTTAGGCCCGGCCCGGCCGTTCGCCCGCCGACTCGAGATGCCCCGCGGGCGCATTCCTGTGACACACAATCAGCGCGAACTCCGTGCGTGCGGGGCTTCGCCGCAGGGCCGGGCGGAGGATCGGGGACACAGCCACCAGCTGCGGGCAGGGACGGAGCCGCCCCGGCGAAGGCTCCCGGGCCTCGGGGCGGGCCGGGCGCTTCAGGCCGGGACCCCAGACGGCGCAGCCCCGCCCCGCCCCGCCCCGCGGCGCTCCTGGCCGGCCCTCCCCGCAGACTGCCCTCGCCGCCGCGGGGCCTAGAGCGGACAGAGCCGCGAGGGGCCGCGCTGCCGAACCGCACGGCCGCTGCCGAGGGACGGCCGCGCCCCTGTACATAGCCCCGCCCCGTAGAGCCCCGCCCGCCCCCGCCCGTAGATGCGCCCCGCGAGGTGCCCGAGAATCGCCGCCGCCGGGAGGGCACAGCTGCGCCCCTGCGAGGCGAGGCGCAGCACGATGGGGGAGGGGCTTTTGTACGTTACAAAAATTACGAAAAATCTCTATGCAAAATGACGAACATGGTCCCGTGGACCCCTCTCGCCTGTTTTGTTGGCTCTTTCTCTGTACTTCCGCGTTTCCGCGCTCCTCCTGCTGGCCCCTCTCGTCCGCGTCTCCGTCTCCGTCTCCCTCTCCCTCTCCGTCTCCGTCTCCGCCTCCGCCCCGCGCCCCCCGCCCGGTAGTTGCCCTCGGTAGCGGCGATGCGCCCTGCATGTCTCCTCACCCGTGGATCGTGACGACTCGAAATACAGAAACAAAGTCAATGAAAGTGAAATAAACAAATAAAAGTCCTTGAACAAATCCGAAAAGGCTCGGAGTCCTCTCCCAGATCTCTGCCTTTCGAGCCTTTGTATTTGAAGGAAAAAACAAACTGAAGAAAGGGAAAGTTTAAGGGAACTGCGGCGCCGGCCCAGTCCTGCGGGACCCGGGGAAGATTTCCCGTCGACCTGGGTTTCCGTAGCCACTTTCAGCGCGCCGGTTCGTTCTGATTTTTTTTTGTGCACACGAGAAAAAGAAATAATAATAATAAAATTTTGTATGTCACTCCCCGTGGCTCCGGGTTTGTCTCTGCCTGTCTGTGGCACCGGCCTCTGTCGCACCGGTCGGTCCCCAGTAATCCTTTCACTGACCCTCTCAACTCCACTCTCCCTCGACCCCAAATTCTTGACCGAGACCCCTCCCGCGCAGGGGATCTCCTGCCCGCCCGCCCTCGCTCCTCGCTCCTCGCTCCTCGAGAGGAGCTCTGCTTTCGGACACTGCAGTGGCTTCCGCCGTGTCTCCACCCCAGGCCGCGTCTGCGGTGCTCCCAGTCCAGGGTGCAGGCTCTCCCCACCGGCCTGCTGGTCTCCGTCCTGCCTCCTCCCCTGCTCGGAAACCCGCGAGGTCACTTTGGCTCCAGCCCCCACTCCGCCCCTCTGCGAGGAGGCCGAGGAGGGAGGCCGCAGACACCAGCCGCATGTCCTGGCTGTGTTCACTTCTGGACGGGAGAGTGCCAGCCTGGCGGGGACTCTGGATCGGCTCAGGGCCCGGTAGCCCGCTGGGTCTGGCAGAGTCCAGGCACTGGGCGGTGGGTTGGTGGCTTCGGGGATGTGGCTGGATTCCTCTGTGCCTGCCTGAGTCTTGGGGCAGCGGGCGGAGGAGATCTGTCTTTTCAGACAGCCCTGTGGTGCCCGGGTGACAGAGAAGGCTCTGTGTCCGTCCTTGTGTCTCTGTTCCTGCTTGGGGAAAGGATGTCAGGGTGCCCAGGGTGCGGGTGCTGCTGCTGCTGCTGCTGCTGCTGAGAGACTTAGACCTGCCCCTCGCCTTCCTTTCTACAGCCTCCAGTTCTAGCCCTCCCTGCTCTCGCCAGCAGAAGCCCCAGCTTCCTCCGGCACCCCACCCTGGGAGACTTGCCTTTTCCAGCTCGGGAAGCCTTCCTAGCTCAGGCACCGCCCAGCCTCCTCTCACCTGAAAGGCTCTGGATGCTCTGCTTCCAAGAACGATGAGCCCCAAGGGCCTGGGGCAGCTCAGGAATGACCTTGCCCCTTGGCTGGGGCAGTGTCTCCTGACACCTCCTTCCCACCAGCCCCAGACACCTTTCCCCAAGCCAGTTTGCCCAGCCTTACCTGCCTTGTGTCAACTTAGGGACAGGCAGGAACCCCAATAAATCAGCAAGTCCCCAACTCCTTCCCTCTTCTTTTCTCCATGCCAGCAAACGACAATCCTCCCTTCCCCCTTGCCTGCCGTTGCCTCTCTTGACCACTGGTCTCCTCAAAGGGTAACCATCAAGCTTCCTCAGTCAAAAGGGTTATGAAACTTATCTGCAAAAGGGTTATGAACTGAAACATTTCATATATATATTTACTTCTACATTCCACACATGTGCTACTTGGCTGACATTATGAATCTTATAAAATAGAATGAAATTGGAAGGCACAGAAATTAGAACTTCTGTTTAATGTTTTCTTCTCACACCCAAATGGATTATATTGTACCCCTGGAACATGTGCACCCCACTTTGGAATCCTGCTTAGAACTCCAGAAAGCCCAGACTGGCAGAACTGACTACTGCCTGCTGTCGAGCAAGGAAGTTCCTAAAAGTTGCCAGGGACTGGGCTGGGCCAGGGCGGTTCCCTGAGCATGGCCCTCGTCATATGTAGCAGGTGCTTGGCCCCCAGTGCCTGGCTTTGCCTCAAGCCCCCCAGACAGTCTTGCCCTGCCCAGTCCATCAAACTGGGAGCCAGACCACTTACGAGGGTCCCCCAGAACCTCTTCTCTTCCATTCTATTTCTAGTCTCCCTCCCACTGAAGTGGACTGCATGGGCTGCACTGTTTATAGTGGCCACGTCATACAGAACCTTTTGTGCTGTGACCTTCCTGGGGTACTGATTTCAGCGGGAATCGGCCCGAGGGCCCCAATACATACCAACTGCCTCCTCTGACCACAGCCTCTTCACCCACCCCAACAACACGAGGACCTATTCTGCAGCTTCTGTTCACTTTCCCCAGAATTTGTCTGGACTCTGCTAGTCCCATTCCAACCCCACAGAGTTGCTGGCTGAGGTACATGAAATATGACAGATCAGAATACATGTCCCAGGCTGAGGGACCACAGGCGCAAAGGTGTAGAAATAGACCAGATAAAAATATTGATGGAGAAGCAGGTGTCTGGGGAAGGATGGAGACGGGAGGCGGGAGGTAGCAGGAGAAGATCAAGTCATTGGTAGTCAAGACCCTGTTGTGAGACTATCAGAATGGCCCCAGACACACAGCTCCTCTAAGGAAAATATTCCACCCATAGGCACTTCCTGTTCATGTAGACCAGTTTGTACCAGCGATTGTATTACCTGTTCAGAATTGGACTTATGCACAAATCCATGATGCACCAATCCATCCTCCTCTCTCAAGAAACAGAACTAGGAAGCCTGGAGACAATGAGGCTGTTCCCCGGCTGCCCTCAGATCAGTGAGGGATAGCTCCAACCCACCCAACACTCAAGCCCCAAACCCAACTCTTCCCAGACTCTTCTTTATCTTGTGCATCCCACATCTGATCCATCAGCAAAACACGGTTCCACCTTTCAGTCAGATCCAAAGTATGGCCGCTTCCAACTCACTGCACTGTACCATCCCTTTCCAGGCCACTGTGATCCTTTGCCTGGACTTGCAAAAAAAATTCTGATTGGTCTTCTGTTTCCAACTTTTGTCTCCTTCCAGAAGCCAAAATGTATAGCTGATCACTTTTCTGCTGTGCTCAGTCTCAGGTAGTTCCTTGTTGCCCTCAAAGTCAAGGCCAAAATGCTGAGACTGCTACCAAGCTCTCCATGCTGTGCTATCCCCCTGCTTGCCCAGCCCCATGAGAGCTTGTGCTCCCCAGCACCCCTGCACCCTGTTCTCTGAGCCTGCTGGCCTGGGGGCTGTGCTGGAGCCACGCCAAATGTGTCCCTTCTGAGAACATGGACCAGAAGTGCCCTTCGCCTAGCCGGCCTTCCTCTGGGCATCCCCAGGCCTGGCTCCTTCCTTTCCTTAAGGTCTCCACGCCAATGTTATCTATCAAAGAGGCCTTCCCGGGCCACCGTAAATAAAATAGCCCACATACCCCATGCTCTCTAAGCCCTTCCGTGCTATTCACAGGTGACATGTATCATTTGTCCTCTCATCCTGTCCTCCCATTACAGTGGGAGCTCCATGAGGGCCGATTTTTGCTGTTCTGACTGCTGTAGCCCCCACGCCCAGGACAGTGCTCAGCACACATACCATGGGCACATAAGCTGATGCAGTGATGAGGAAGGAGTAAGCAGAGGGTTGAGGCAGGGAGAGGCACACAGAACAGAGGTGAGAGACTGTGAGAGCCCTCAATCCTGTGAAGAGGAAGTAGCTGAGTTGCTATGGGGAGGTTCTGGTGGGAGATGCTGTTCTGCTCCCCCTGCAGCCCAGTGGTTTGAGATTTGCAAACACCAAGCTCCTGGAATAACTCCCACCAGCACCTGAAGACTGTTCTTTCTCAGCCAAACTATCAGCCATGGTCCCTTCCCCTTCCACGTGGACATCCGGTGTAAAACTTGTGGGACTGTCAATCCTGACCACATACATGGCCCATGACTCCCAGCTGGCCAATGAGGACCCCATGTCCCTGGTTACAGTGCGTGGACCCCAAATTAGAAATAATGGGATCCTATTGGGTGCTAGAAGAGTGAGGGTCTCTTCTTTCAGGCTGTGAGCTGTGATGAGGGCTCGGGACTCCTGAGACCCCCACTATGTGGAAGCGTCTGCCTGCAGGGGAAACCACGCTCTCAGCATCAAGCAGAGACCCGTAGAGCTGAGAGCAGAGAGAAAGCGAGCTTGGCAGTATCTTTGGAGCCTCTTGGGCCAGCCAGACCTGAAGACCTATTTTTGGATTTTCCAGGATCAGAAGCCAATATACCAGTATGTTCTCTCTTTTTTGATTTAAGCAAATGTTTTGGGTGTCTGACACTTGCAACCAGAAAAATTCTGATCTAAACAATTCTGAGAGCTTGAATGCCCTCTTAAGGGATTTGGTGATTTGTTTTATTTCATTTTGTCTATAAGCAGTGAGAACTATGGAAAGTTTTTGAGCAGAAGAGAACAGCTTAATGGTCTGCATGTTTGGGGCAGGCGCGGCGCCATTGAGCTAAATCCCCGGCCCTTGGTCTGCATGTTTAGAGGTGCGCTCTGCCCATAATGTGAGGCAAGGTGCACAAGGAGAGGCCAGGGACAGGTGCGGCCATAACCATGTCCGCCGTCCAGGTCAGCTCTGGAAGGAGACAGATACGGAGGCATGACAAGGTTCTATTTTTAAATAAAAATAGATAAATAAAGTGCAGGATAGGGCCTGGATTTAGCTCAGTGGCGCTGTGCCTGCCTCAAAAGCGGAAGGTCATGAGTTCCATCCCCGGGACCAGGAAAAAAAAGAAGTGCAGATCGCCGCCTACTGCGCAAGCGCAAGGACCCGAGTTCGATTCCCAGTACCAAAAAAAAAAAAAAGTGCAGAGCAAAGGACACATCGTGCAAGAAAGAGAAATCAAGAAGTTCTTCACGTTTGCATGTGTATATGTGAACAGAAAGATAAACAGCAATCTAATAAAAGTCATCTCTGAGCAGGGAGCAGGGTGGGTGGGGTCACAGCAAGAGGGAGATGTCTGTGAGTGCATTTTGAAACAGAATATAACTTTGAGTTTATTGAAAAATGAATTTAACTCTAAAAAGTAAAGAGAAAGCCAGGTTGTGGACACACAGAAGCATACTTGCTTCACAAATAAACCAAATTTGGTTTTTGGTTCTGCAGCTGAAGGAAAGGCCGCTGGGTCTGGGGCTTGGCAGGCACCCGGTGATCCCCAAACGGTGTGTTCTGAGGGAGGAGGGAGGGCTGCTGAGACGGGGTGTGGCTAACACCAGCAGGCAGGAGAAGACTCAGTGACTCTTGAAGGCTGGAAGGGAGGAGAGAGGAGAGCAGTCAGTGTGCCCAGGAGATGGTTCTTCAAGCTGAGGGCTGTGTGGACGAGCCTACAGCTGAGGTAGAGGTGGAGACAGGAGGACGAAGAGAGGCTGATAGAGGTGGACAGGAGGGTCTTATGAAAGAGGCAGGAAAGAATGAGGTGGAGGCATAGGGCTGAGGGGTGGGAAGGAACAAAGAGCCCTACGAGGGAAAGGCCACCAGGCAGGGGAGCACTAGGGTTGCCCTTGGGATACCCCAGGAGATACAGCTGGGTCCTGTCAAGGGAGAGAGTTTTGGGGACTGTCTTCTGGGACATCAGAAGGAAGTGTGTGACAGCGGACGCGTGTTGCTGGCCAGCTGCAGGGAGAGCAGACGCTGGGGTCCCTTGCCCTGCCTCCATCCTTCAGGGTACAGCAGCCGGGTCCCCCGAGAGTACACCACCCTCCCTCCTACACGAACCCTCTCGCTGATCAAACCCTAGCTGCCTTCCGCTCTGTTCGCACAGGCTGATCGCTGTCCTGTTTCAATTGCCCAGAGCCCGAGCACAGTCTTAGCTGCCTTGTGTGGGAGAGCCACACACCAGCATGAAGGAATTCCCAGTCCCCTCCAGCAAGCTCGAAGCAGAACAAAAAATGTGGGGGTGTGGTTGCCACTCCAAGCCAAGAGCAGAAGGACCCAGAAGTTGGCTCACAAGATCACTGTGACCATCAACAAGCCGCTCCCTCTGCCAGCTTCTGGATGTGTGAAAGCAGGTGGCCTCTAGGGCCCCTCCCACTTGGATGCCCCCAACTTCCACGGTTGCATATGGCCAGTCCTCAGTTCATCTCTGTGGCCGGGAGACGTTCAGAAAAGTTCTGAGTCGGTGGACTGGGTACCCTGGATGAGGGAGAGATTAGGGAGCCTTTTTAAACTGGAGAAGGGGCATGTGGATTTATTTATTTGTTGCCCTTCCGCATCTGGAAGTTAGTGCTGGATTTTTCTCCCTCTCTTCCCAGGTCAGCCTGGAGGACTTGGTAGGGAACAAGGCGGAGGATGATGGCCTGAGGAGACCCTTGAGGATTCAGGATAGGGTAGGAGGGGAGGGAGACAAAGGAAACAGCCATTGGGGCCAACTTCACTTCTGGCCTGGTGCTGCACTTCCGCCTGCCCAAACCGCTCCAATCCCCTAATTAGGCAGTCCCCTAGGCCCTGTTAGCCAGGCCGGCTGAGCGCCCAACTCCCTGGGGACGAGTGCCCTTCCCCAGACTAATCAGTCCCTAGATCCCTGAGAACATGAGTGTACTCCCCGCGCGCGCCGCACACACACACACACACACACACACACACACACACACACACACACACACAAGCTCCCTTATTCTCTCCCAGAGCCCGGTGCCACTCCAGACATTGAAGGGTTAATGTAGGGTGGTTCTGAGCTTCCCCCAATGAAGACGCTCCCACCTGAGATGACTGAAGAGTTGAGGAGCGACCAGACAAAGTTCAGGAAGTCTCTCCAGTGTGGGGTTTTCTCTCAACTTGTGGGATCAGGATGCATAGCAAAAGATGAGCCATTATTAGGGTGTTCTATGGTACCCCAAGCCCTTGGGCTTGTGCTTCTCAGGCCCCTGTGTATGGTCAATTTTCTCCCCGCCCCGGCCCCCCCTCACTGTCAGCCCAAACACATGATAAATTGCCCTGTCAACAGAATTCATTCAGGGACCAATTAATTCCACAGAAATGAACCAGGAGCCATCAGTTGCTGAAAAACTCAGAGTGCAGGGAGCAGAGGGAGAGGTTGCAGGCGGGGGTGGGCGGCAGGGGAGGGGCCAGGGAGGCTGGGGAAGTTAGTCTGACAGAAATTGGTCATTTAATGCTTAAGTGCACGCTAGACAGCCCTGTCATCGCCCGCGGCCCCCGCGCGGGATTAATTATCAGCAGAGGAGAGGGCAGCCCAGCCTCACGCAGCGGTCTGTCACCAATGAAGGTCGGAGCCGCCCAGGCCTGGGCCACCCTGGACTCCAAGCCGCTGGGCCTCCTGAGGATTCCACTCCAGTCCGCAGATCCTAGCTCAAGGCGCAGCCACGTTTAGTCTCGCCTCGTAGCGGATCCAAGCAGGATGCCGCCCTCGGCCTCTTGCCTTGGTCAGGCCGTAGCGGCCGCACTCCCTTATAGTTCCCTCAGCCACGGCAGGTGAAGCACAGGGTCTCGTCTTCATCTGCGGGAATGGAGCCAACTTCCGCTCAGCCGCTGAGCCAGGGTTTCACCGGCCTCCCGACTCCACCCTCTCGCCGTCCTCTCATCCAATCAGAACCCAAGGCTTGGATTCACCCTCCGGAAGTACCTCAGATCTGGCCCACGTGCTTCTGCCTCTACTGCCGCTCTCTTGACCTTCGCTTTTGTTTGTAGCAAGCATTATCCTTGAAAGTGCAAGTCTGTCCGGGGATTTAGCTCAGTGGTTCCGCAGCCTGCCTGCCTCGCAAGTGCAAGGTCCCGAGTTCAATCCCCGGTACCAAAAAAAGAAAAGAAAAGAAAATGCAAATCCCATCCCGCAGTGTCCACCCCCCACACACCCACACTCTTCCAGCTTAATTCTCTTTTACACCATCCCAGGCCTGCAAGAGATCGGGCCCAAGCCCCTAAATCAGTGATGGCTGACCTTTCAGAGACCGAGCTCCCAAACCACGACCCCAAGCCCACTGATTTATCACAAAGCGCCAACACAGCAGTTAAACCTGAACACTGAGGTTTCAGTTTAGAAAAAACAACTCATATATTAACATTTTTTGTCTTACAAGAAAAACAAATAACGCGCATGCCATAGGCCAGCCACAACACTGTCCTAAGTGATTACAAGCCACGATGCTCTGGCCCAGCGGCCGCGAACCTCTGGCACACATACCGCACCCGGCTGTTTGTATCCCCGAAAGCTCTGAAAGGTTTGCCGTGGACGCCCCTGCCCATGTCGCAGCCCAGCCGCTCCCACATGTCTCCCCCGTGTTGCCTGCTCCAGCCGCGGACCTTCCCTCCCGGCCCTTGCACCCCCTCCTCTCTCAGCACGAAATACTCCTTCCGCCTGTACCGGCCACCGTTCACTTCCTAACTCCTTGGCATCTCAGACTGGATGTCACTTCCTCCAGGAAGCCTTTCCTAATCCCGCAGTGTGCTTTTTTAGGGCTAGGGTTAGCTGCCCCAACTTTCCCGTTTATCACCGTGCTGCCCTGGTATTCATTCATTGTCTATTTTTCCCTCAAAATGTTAAGTTCCGTGAGAATGGAGTCCATGTCTTTAATTCTCAAAACCTAGCACTTAATGGATATAAGAAAATCTTTGTCAAATGAGCACACGGTCTCATAAATGCCTGGCCCTGTCTTGGCTCTGCCTCTAGCCTGACTACAGCCCAAGCTCCCCAGAGGCAGAACTCTCTGCCTCCCAGAGGCAGGCTGGGGAGGCTGGAGAGGTGAGAGCCTTCCAGGGAGTACAGGACAAGACTGGCCTGCATTGCTAGCCCATGGCCCTGACCAGGTAACCACGTGATCATGACACTGCAACACAGAAACAGCTGTGCCAAGGCACAAAGCCCGGCCACTGACAGCGACCTGCCAGCGCGATCGTGTCCTGATGTGATAGCAGATATGACGACAGTGTGGCGAGATGTCACACTGTAATGTCGCAAAAGCAACAGTAGGGAAGTGGAGCCTGTAACTTAAGTTGCAGGACTTTGAGAAGGGAGTGAGGGAGCCCTTCAAAAGTCTGAAAAGAAGCTTTCTCAAGATGTCCAAGAGGCCTAGGAGTGGCTTCTAGAGGGAGGCTGCAGGCTGCCACAGGAAAGAGCTGAGCCAAGCAGGAACAGTGGGAAGACAGGAAACGGAGGCAGCTTTGCAAGACAGGACCCAGCTCTCTGGGGCTGGCCAGGGTAGAGGGACCTGGGCCGGAGGCAGAAGGGCAGTGACTCCCAAATGCACCTCAGCATCCTTGGCAACATTCAGTGCACTAGTTGCGCACTTGGTCCTACAGGGGCCTGCTGCTTCAGAAGCTAAAAGATGGGGAAATCACACTCAGTACTCGTAAGGTCCTTGAAATCATCAGGTTGACAAGAACATGAAGGAACCCAGCTCATCATGACACAACTGAAAATGACCTCCATTTATCCAGCATTTACCATGTTCTGGACACTCTGCTCTGTGTTCTTCCTGAATCATCTACAATGAATAACTTTGTGAAGCAATTTTTATTATTTCAATTTTACAGATAAAGATAAGAAGACCCAGAGAGATTAATATATCTGTCCATAGTGACATAGCAAGAAAGGGTGGAGCTAGAATCCAAACTCAGATCTACATACCTTTAAAGGGTACCTATGCCTTTGCCATGGGACATTTGCTTTAAGAAGTGGTAGGAAGCTGGGTGTGGTGGTGCACACCTGTAATCCCAGCACTTGGGAGGCTGAGGCAGGAGGGTTGCCTGGAGTTTGAGGCCAGTGTGGGCTACATAGTGAGTTCAAGGCCAGCCTGAGCTATATAGTGAGACCCTGTATCAGAAAAAAAAATGGTAGGAGACAAATCAGGGAGCAAGTTGAGCCACAGGATAAATATGTAATATATTCCTATCCATCCATTTTATTAAGGGGTTAATATTTTAGTGGGTAAAAATGTGTATAACTGGAAGCTATTTGCCTAAAAGCAAAAGGAGAAATATGAATATATATACTATATATGTATTTATTTGCTTACATTTCACAAAGTAGAGAGATAAATAAAAATGTTGTTAATAATTGTTTACTAGAGAAGGGAGGAGACAATGTGGAGAGGACAAGGTGGGAGGTATATATTAGTAAGTATAACTTACCTCGTAGACTTGGACTTAAAACTGTGGAAATACTGTACATAATGACACAATAAGATCAAGTAAATAAATAAGTGATTCCTAAAAGATCAAAAACAAAATGAAATGAATGAACGTAGGTTGAGTTGGTGTCGTCCCACATAGAGAGAAACTATTTCGTGTAATTTAAAATCCAATAATTGACTCTACATGCATCCCTAATGGGATATATTACTAATAGAACAAATAAGTAATGACATTGATGTTCTTAGAGTCTTTTGGTGTAGGAGAAACAAACAAAAACAGATGGTAGGTCAATGAAGATTAGTAAAATCTCCATGGTCCTGAATTTGTCTTAGAAGAATTGGTAATAACTCTAGATGCATTTTATCTTTTAAAATATGCATTTTGTGGCTCTTTCCACTGCAAAGGACAGGAAACTAACCAACTCAGTAGCAATAAGCACCCCCAGTTCCTAGATTATGGTCTTTAAATATCACTTTGCACTAAAATGAACCAGGCTGTTTGAGGGGACTGGAAGATTCCAAGTCTAAAGTGTGATACCATACAATATGACTCTGGAAATCTTGCTATATCAGAAAGCAAGGAAGCTATCAAAAACTATCACAATTGCATAAGAAAGGACTTACGCACCACTTAGAGGCTCCCATTAGTCAAAGATGAGACAATTGAACAGAAATAAGAATATTAACTGCAATTGATTAAGACTTATCAAATGTAATATTTAAATCCCTCAGTACATAATTATACTTAAAAGAAGAATTTCATTGATCTTCTGTAAAGGATTCTAGAGAAACAACTCATTTGGAAAACTGAAAAAAGAAAGAGTCAAACATTTCTACTGTCATTTTTTACTACATGTTTGGAGTACATAATGTTCGCATCCCTTGTGTGGATTGGTATGCGTACACAACACATCTTAGTTCCTTTTTTATCTCATGTCCCTCAGTCCTCTCATTCATCTCTTGAGCATCTTCCCATTTGAGAAAGATCTATCTCCCTTCTTCCATTACTTAATATCTTATTTTTCTCTCTATTTATATTTTGGGTTTCTTACATAAGAGACACCATGCAATATTTGAGCTTGAGTGTCTGACTTATTTCACTTAACATTATGGTCTCAGGGTGCATCCATTTTCCTGCAAATGACTTGAGTTTGTCTTTCTTTATGGCAGATTAGTATTCCATTGTGGGTAAATACCACATTTTCTTTATTCATTCATCTGTTGGTGGACATACAGGCTGTTTCCAAGATTTAGCTATTATAAATTCTGCTCCTATAAACTGGTATGCATGTATTACTGTAACATAGTCTCTTTAACTCTCATCAGGAAGATACCTACAAGAGGAAAATCTGGGAGAAATGGAATTCCTAGTTTTAGTTGGGGTTGTTTTTTTTTGGTACTGGGGATCGAACTCGAGTCCTTGCACGCTTGCAAGGCAGGCGGTGCAACCACTGAGCTAAATCCCCAGCCCTCTAGTTTTAGTTTTTTGAGTAATCTCCATTCTTATTTCCATATGGTTGTGCTAGTTTACACACCCACCAACAATGTAGAAGGGTTTCTTTCTCTCACAGCCTTGCCAGCATTTGTTATTATTTGATTTCTTAATGATGGTCATTTTTTCTGGTGCAAGAATTTGTGCTGTTCTAATTTGCATTTCAAGTATTTATTGGCCATTTGTACTTCTATGAAGTTTCTGTTCATTTCACTTGCTCATTTTAGGAGTCTTTCATTTGGGGAGTCTGATTTTTTCAGCTCTTTATATATTCTAGATATTAGTACTCTGCTGAGAACTAGCTGGCAAGTTGTTTTCCCATTCTGTTGTCTACTGCCATTCTTCAATGTACTGTACCTTGGGGTAACCAAATAATGAGTAAGGAAAAGCTTCCCTCTCTTCCTCCCTTCCTCCTTCCCTGCCTCTCTCCCAGGGTCTTGCATATGTTAGGCAAGCACTCGCCACCACTCTAGACCCTTAGCCAAGACTTTATGAAAGCTGATAAAACTTTATCAAAGATTTCTAGCTAGTAAATGAAAAAGAAATGGATAAATTAGAATAGCAACACTTTACAACTCCTAATGAAATAATGAAGCCAGATAATGATTATGGAAGTTAATTTACAGGAGGCAGAGAGAGAGAGAGGGAGGGAGGGAGGGAGGGAGGGAGGGAGAGAGAGAGAGGAGAAACTTAGACATCTCATGATGAAAATACAAAATAAATCTCTATAAAGCAGTATTTCAAAAAAAAATCAAACCTAAATCCAGGTAAGCCTCTAGATGTAACTGCTATTTTATAAAACTACTACAAACACAAAAAGCAAGGGTACAATTCATCAACTCAGGCTGTGGGAAACTATAGGGCAAATCATCTGGCTTCCTTAATAAATAAAGGGAAAATGGATAGACTAAAACAAACTTAAGAGATTTATCAGCTAAGTGCATTATGTTTGAATCTTGCAAGTAGTTAAAAAGAGGAAGAGGATGAGCAGAAGGAAGATAGAAGAGGAAAAGGAGTAGGAGAAGTTATAAGGAAATTAGGAATATGTAAGCACTGCATTAACTGGACACTATGAAGTTTTTTGTTTTGTTTTTACTGTGAAGTTTTTAGATGTGTTAGTAGTATTATGACTAGGGTCCTTTTACTTAAGAGATAAACTAAAACATTAACAAATTAAATGATATATCTGGTATTTGGCATAAAATAATCTAAGGAATGGAGTTAGGTGAGTGAATATATGAAGTAAAACTAACCTCAAATTGATAAGTGTTAAAGCTAGGCTCATTACACTAGTATTTGAAGTTTGCAGTAAAAAATTATGTTTAAACCACTGTTATGTTTAAATGAACTGGTTGAATTTGGGGGTACCATCTCCCCCAAAGACTTTCAGACTTTCAGAAGGTTGGCAGCTGCCTTCAATTGTTCAACCTCCAAGCTGTAGACTCTGAAGCAACTGGTCCAGATCAAAAGAAAAGGTCCCTGGATGCTGAAGAGTATGGACTCCCACAAGGCATCTAGTAACTGGTCCCAAACATGAACAGAGCTTCCAAGCAGCCATTTAGGGCCTTGCTTTCATGTGCTGATAGACGTTGTGTTAGCTTTCTGAGGCAATGACTAAATACCTGAGGAAAGCAACATAAAGGAAGACAGATTTATTTTGATTCATGGCTTCAGAGGTTTAAGTCCATGGCTGGACAGCTCCACTGCTTCTAGGCTTGTGATGAAACAGAATCATCATGGCAGAGGGGTGGGGCAATGAAAAGCTGCTCACCCCAAGCAGAGCAAAAGGGAAAGAGCCAGAGAGGAAAGGGCTTGAGACTGGATATAGGCCCCAGTGTTACACCTCATTATCTCCTTCTTCCAGCTAGCCCCCCCATTCCCATTACTTCCCAATAATGCCATCAAATTATGATCTCATCAATGGATTGATATACTTGTGAAGTTAGAACCCTTGTAATCAAATCACTTCTCAAAAGCCCATCAGCAACTAAGCGTTCAATACAATGGGCTTTTTGGAAGGAATTTTGGATACCAACTGTAACAGATAGGAAAGATCAGGGAACTACTAATTTAAAACATGTTTGTAACATGAAAGATAGAGACTAGAACTATATACTACAAGAAAAATAACTTGAAAGAGTCAAAGACATTTCAGGGAAGCAAAAAAACATTGTAAAGCTTTATAGTTAATAGAAACATCCATAAAACAAGTACAGGACATATTTTAAGGTGCATCCAGAGAATAATTTTTAAAGCTCCTAGAAATTAACATATATATAATCTACTATATTAGAAATAAAAATATTTAAGATAAAGTTGAGAAAATCATGAAAAAGGAGAACAAATGGTCACGGAGATAAAAACTAGGAAAGATAAGAATTTTAAACTAGATGATAAATAGAAAGTTTAAATATCGGACTAGGAGGAGTCTCAGAAAAAGAAGACAAAGAAAATGGAAATAAGAAAATTACTTTTAAAAAGTAACTCTAGAAATTCTCTAGAAAAGAATTCTAGAATTCTAGATTGAATTTCTAGATTGAAAGGGCCTATTCAATAACCAGTATAATTGATTTACAAATTCTCACACCAAAGCACATAATAATGAAATTGGAGAACACCAAGGAAGAAATAGAAGGTTCTAGGATGAGAAAAACAAGAAAAGAAAAATCAAATATGAAAATTTGGGAATAAGAATGTCAGCAGACTTTCAACAGCAACAATGCAAACTATAAGGTAATGGAATAATACCTTCAATGTTTTTAAGAAAAATTATTTCAAGTCTGAAATTCTAGGGCTGGGGTTTTAGCTCAGTGGTTCTGCCATCTGCCTCGCAAGTGCAAGGTCTCAAGTTCAGTCCCTGGTACCAAAATAAATAAATAAATAAATAAATAAAGTCTGAAATTCTATACCCAGCCAAAATATCCAATGTGAGATTAAATGAGGTCTCATACATCCAATGTCCCTAAAAACTTACCTCTCAAGTATTCTTTTTTATAAAGTTACTAGAGACAGTTCTCCATCAAAAATGAATGAATAGGGCTGGGGATTTAGCTCAGTGGTTTCGCCACCTGCTGCATAACTGCAAGGACCTGAGTTTGATCCCCGGTACCAGAAAAAAAAAAAAAGAATGAATGAATATATGGCACTGTGCCTGCCTCTCAAGCACAAGGTCCTGAGTTCGATCCCTAATACCAAAAAAAAAAAAATGAATGAGTATATCAAGAAAGAGGAATAATTCAGATCCCATAAGCCAAAGATGTAACATAGGAGACAGGTAAGGGAAATTCCCACAGTAATAGAGAAGGAAAATTCCACAATAATAGCTGTGCAACATAACCATGGATTTACCAGTACCAGATAGGAACAAGAAGGGGCTATCACAGTTATGTAAGTTGTTCCCTGACTTCAGGATCTGGATTAGGGTCTTGAATGAGAGCTGAAATACTCATTGCATTCTGCTAGCCACATAACAATCCTAATGAAAGATTGTATCAAATCTAAAGGAAAAGGAGTTTCTTGCTAATTGGCCTTCCCAAAGGGAGTTCTGCTTTATAATTTATCACCCTAGGAAGCACCTTGTTAAAATTCATCTATCCAGAGGAAGTACCTTTTTCTAACTCATTTGACAGGGTCATTTGTGTTAGTGATGGCCCTGAGTGGAAACATTTTAGGTCCAAAACTATACCACCAATAAAAAAATGTGGTGGGCCGGGGATTTAGCTCAGTGATTCCACCGCCTGCCTCAAAAGCACAAGGTCCTGAGTTTGATCCCTGTTACCAAAAAAAAAAATGTGGTAACAATAGAATATAAAATATATTTGACTAAAATAAAGAAGTTCCATCCTTCTGTTGAACATGAATTATAATGAGTAAATTAAAAAGTTAGTAAAACCAACCCCCCCCCGCAAAAAACACTGAGGTGATTATTAACACTAGGAAAAACAAGTTATATGAGAAATTAAATGTGATAAAAACCACAACATAGATCAGTTTTTTAAAAAAGAAAAAGACATGGTGGCTCATGACTATATTTTCAGAATTTAGGGAGGTAACGCCAGGAGGATCAGAATTTCAAATTCTCCCTGGATGATTTAGTGAAATCTTATCTCAAAATTTAAAAATAAAATGGGCCAGGGATGTAGCTCAGTGGTGCCACATCTGCCTGGCAAGTGCAAAGTCCTGAGTTCAATCCCCAGTACTGAAAAAAAAAATTTTAATAAAATTAAAAGGGCTAGAAATATAGCTTCAGTAGTAGAGTCCCCTAGGCTTGATCCCCAGTACTGCAAAAAAGAGAGAAAGAATTGTATTTATTTTGCTCCAAATTGTAATATGAGTATATTAGGAGAATGGACCAACATAAAGTGAATGTAGATGGTGATTTGAGACCTTATCCTAATCTTCCATGACAGTCAAAAGATACTTCTAAACAATTAAAAGTTAAAGATAGCAATAAAAGCATGAAATTTCTACGGATATCAGGAAGCAAAGACTAGAAGATTTATCTACACAATTTTTAAATGTTTAGAAGACATCAATACTCTTGTATTTGGTTGCTTTTTTGAGCTATGTAAATATACCATTTTAGTAAAGATTTCAAACACAAAAAAGTGGAGAAAATAGTATAGTGAACTTTCATATTCTAATCCCTCAGACATAACAACTATCAAGATTTTGCTATACTTGCTTCATGTAAACATTACTTAAAATTTTAATTTTTAAAAAATATTTAGAACTGTACATGATAAGTTAATAATTTGATTACTTCTGAAGTATGTGGCTGATATAAGAAATTGGAAGGGGTACAGAAAAAGAGGACTGGGCCAGGGATTTAGCTCAGTGGCGCCACACCTGCCCCCAAAGTGTGGAGTCCTGAGTTCGATCCCTGGTACCAAAAGAAAAAAAGAAAAGAAAAAGAAGACTTTTTCCTTTTAACTAGTCTTATTTTTATTTTTTGAATTTATAAACATTCTCCAGGCATAAATTATAAACACTTTAAGCTCACATAATCATTATATTTATAAATACTTTAAAGTCATTTTAACACTTTGATCTTATAGAGGGAGGGAGCAGAGGGGAATGGGGCCACAAGAAATCATGTTATGTGCATGTACCAACTCCCCACAATGAATGTAATCATTATGTATTGAAACATGTACTGATAAAAATCACGATTTTTAAAAATCAGCTAGATGTAGTGGTATGCACCCATACTCCCAGCATTCAGGAGGCCAAGGCAAGAGGAGCCACATGAGCTTGAATCCAGTATGGGCTATGTAGTGAGTTCAAGACCAGCCTGACCTCCACAGCAAGAACCTGTCTCAAATGAGCAGATAAGAAAATTATGGTAGCAACTGAGAAAAGTGTGTACTAGCTTTATCCCTGCTGAGAGAAGAGTTAGTTGTATGTCATTTGAATTCTTTTTCAATGAGCAGGTGTTTCTTTTTAAACAATAATTTTTTAAAACAACAATGGGTCATAAAACATGCTCCCCATTTCATATGACAACTCTTTAGCTTTTTAAAGGTGGAACTATACATTACTGTTATGAATAACTCTTTGTCCGTCACATATGTCCCAGTTTGGGTAATAAATTTTAGGGTCACCCTATTTGTATGACTTGATGTTTAGGTCCCTCATCTTTTGGGGTTGGCCTCCTCTGAATGTTGCCCTGAAAGATTTCCCACACTGAACCTAGGAAATATGAGGCCCAATAGGACCCTTAACCTTTCTTATTCCGGGACTTCTGCATGTACTGAGGC
This sequence comes from Heterocephalus glaber, assembly GCF_000247695.1. The sequence goes on from NW_004624831.1 coordinate 472,073, forward strand.
AGCCTGGGGGTCACCAGTTCCTAGCAGTGCCACACAATTGACTCACAATGAATTCGGTGTCAAATAAACTGTCCTTTTCCTGTGATTCATTCCCGGGCCAGAGTTCTCAGCCCTGAATTCATTGGTACCCCTGATCTCAACCTACCTGCAGGACTCCATTTCCACGCTCTCCAAATGTCGATCATTGCTCCAGCCTGCTGAGATAATTTCAGATCTCAGTTCTGTTGCCCGGCCCATCAGTGAAAGCGTTCCTCTTGGTGTCATCTGGAGGTGTAAGGAGCCGGACACTTCCATCTTCATTGAATTGCTGGAGAAGCATCACAGTGCTCAGGGCTGACTCACAAGCTCAAAGGCCTCCCAGGGCAAGACCTAACCCTACCACCACACCTCCTTGGGTGTGCGTGTACGCCTTGCTGGGTGTGTTAACAGGTTTGTGTGGCTCCACCTTATAGTACCTCTCCCATCCTGCATGGCTCCCCCAAGTCCCTTTCAGGAAATTCCTGACCTCATCAGATATCGACAGCTATCTGTCTATTTTTGCCATGATTTTTCCCTACTATTTCTGATTTCACCTTGGCACTCTGGAAAGAAGGAAAAAGAAAGGTAACAGGTCTTTTCTCTGATTTTGGTTAATATTACATGATGGTCTTCTATCCCAATAACTTTCCTGGGCATTAAGCACATTTTATGTACTTGTGATTTGTTTATGTTTAATCACATTAGTAGTACATAAATATATTCTCATCAAAATGTAAATATTATAGATAAAACTAAAGCTCCCATTGGCCACCTTTTCTAATTCTAGTCCACTGTTCTTGTTGCTGACTTTGTATATATATTCTCTCTCTCTCTCTCTCTCTCTCGTGCTAGAGACTGAACCCAGAGCTTCATGCAGGCTAGGCAAGAGCTACCTCCTCTGTCCTCTTTCAAGTCTTTGTGATGCATTTACACACATAGACGTACAGAAAAATACATGTTTTGGCTTTGCCTTTTAACTACACTGCAAATCTTTTATTCCTCCACTAACACTTTTCCAAAAGAACACTACTGGGTTTTTAATACCTAAACTTTTATAGAACACATGTATCCCCAGTAACATAGTTTAGCTCTTGTTTACATAGGGAAAATAGATACAGTAAAAGCTTTCCCCAGACTCAACATGGTACTCTAAACACCACGATGCACAGGAAGAACCCCAAGTTACATTTCAAATAGAATTGGTTGGCTGTCAGTCTCATTAGCAGACCACGGTGCACACCTATAATCCCAGCTACTTGGGAGGCTGGAGTGGGAGGATTGCAATTTCGAGTCCAGTTTGGGCAATTTAGCAAGACCCTGTCACAAAATAATAAGTAAAGAGGGCTGAGGGTATAACCCAGTGATAAAGAGCTCCAGGATTCTGTTCACAGTACAGGAAAAACAAAGCCGTCCTACTGCTACCAGAGGAACTATTTGTTGCAACTATATTCATTGTTTGGTATCTAGGAAGCATTTTTTGAGCACCTTACATCCTATCATAATTTGCTATTTATTTATAGGCATTTTGTTGGGTTTAGTTACATTTTAGGAAATCAGCTGAGAGATTTGAGTTAACATATAACCTACTATCATTTTTCTCATTTGAAATAATGGAAAACAGGCTCCCAGTTAGCATTTTCACAGAGGACACCTGATTTGCAGGAACGGGAAAATGTGTACCTATGCAAATGAATGAATAAACAAAACGTGGCACGTGTGGAGACGTTAAACACAGAAGCTAAAGAAGTGTGGATCATGCTATAGTGAGGATGAATCTGGATAGCATTATGCTGAGTGCAAAAAATTAGGGATGGACAATATTCCATGATTCCATGAAGTATTTAGAATATATGAACTATTCAGAATAAGCAAATTCATAGAGAAATATTTAGAACAGGCAAATCATAGGCAGAAAGTAGATTAAAAGTTATCAGAGGCTGCTGGGAGGGAGGAATGCAGATATTACTCAATGGGTATAAAATTTCTGTTCGGCGTGATAAAAAATTTTGCAACATAGGTTGTGCAGGCCGGGAATTTAGCTCAGTGGTTTCGCCACCTGCTGCTCAAGCGCAAGGACCCGAGTTCGATCCCCAGTACCAAAAAAAATCAGTTGTGCAGTGTTTGAATATAATAACTGACACTGAATTGTATGGTTAAAATGGTAAATTTATTGTATAAATTTTACTGCAATGCAAAGGAAAGGTATAGTATTATATTTTTTAAAACTCCTTAGCACCAAGATTTTATTTATTTACATTTACATTTATCCTACAAAGAGTCCAAATATACATAGGGAGGTGTTCATGGAGATTCTTCTTTTCATCTTATTAAACTTTTTATTTTCCTTGAAATAAAAGGGAGGAAACGCTTGTATATATGCAAATGAAAAGCGTTTTGTTCTAAGCCTGCTTTTCTCTTTCAACAACACCCTCGGCCAGCCCTTTGTGTCAGGGCCTCGGGGCCCAGTCTGCAACCTCAGCGGATCCCTCCGCACAGAAGCCCCAGTCTGGGCAGTCAGACCCCGCGCTCCAGCTCGCCCTCGAAGGTGCTGCCGGGCAGTTCCAGACGGGTGTCCTCGCTTCCTCCCGAGGTACGGGAAAGGCTCCGTCAGTCTGGCCTCATTGGGAAACTTGCAGGGAGTCATCCTGGTGCCCTCCCTGTTCTCTTGGACTCAGAGACAGGAGCTCAGGAACATTCCTCGAATTACTGTTCATAAAAGTAGATGGCAGGACAAGTGTCCATCAGCAAGCGATTAGGCAGTAGTTATCATCACAGTGGACTATAACGTGACCATTAACAGTGTGAGGTTACAGAACTGTATTCACTGACATGAAAAATTGTCCACGATATGTTAAGTGAAAAATAAAGTTCTCAATACAATATACATATAATTCCATTTTTATAAAGAAATAAAGTTGATTTTGTACACATAAAACTCAAGCCTAGAGGGTTATATTACCAACACGTTACCTGTGGTCATACATGTGGTGGGTTACAGGTGACGCCTTATTTGCATATGTGAATCTTCCACTTTTGGTCAAGAAGCATTCATAACTCATGTAATAAGGGAAGACAACTTCTTTAAAGTTGGAGTTGACCTCGACTCCAGCAACTATACAGAGCCATCTCAGAGCACAAATAACATTCCCTCACCCTTCTCTCTTTCTCTTGAGAGTCCTGGAGTCCACCCTGAAGAGGAGGGGACTGGATAAGGGAGAGGGGCCAATTCACGTGCCAGGGCTTTCTGCGCTGCTGCATTTCATCCTCGAAACAACTGAGAGGGTAGACATTACCCTTCCCATTCTGCAGATGAAAAAGGGAAGCTGTAAAAATAGACAATGGCTTTCAACTATGCACTTAGTGAGTAACTAAATTCAAACACAAGTCTCCCTGGCCCCAGTGCCTCCCTCTCTATCTCTCCCCTCATTTTTACTTAAAATTTCTCATCAAATCATCCTCTTTTCTCCACTCCTTCCATCAAAAGCCTGGCATCAGAGGCCAGAAGGCAGGCATCAGACAGCGACGTGCACTGCTGTTCCTGCTCCCACCGTCATTTCCATAGAGGAGTCATCCATTCTCCCGGGGACTCTGCCCTGAGCATTGCTGTCTCAGACACGGCACACCAGGCACGGGAGATTCGGAGGTAAAGAGGGTAAACGTGGTCTTTGGTCCTCGCCTCACAGACTTTACACTCTGCCTGGACGTGCACTATTACCAGTGTGCAGGCGCTGAACAAAGAACGTTCACGTGTAGTGCTCTGCAATGCAGCTTCGCCAAGTACCAGCAGTCCAGATGGAGAAAGGTATTGGAAAAGTAGATCAGTGTAAGTTCAGAAGGAAATTTATGGAGTTTTTTTCCATGACTCTATCCTCAACTCTTCCCAATTCCCGTTGCTGTTAATGACCTGCAGGCTCATCAGATCTTCAGAAGATATGAAACTTGTTAACTGTCAAGAACATAACTAGAGCCTCACAGATAGCTTGGTCAAAATTGACATACTGGAATTCAAGGGGAAAACGTGAAGTCCTGGGTTTATTTTACAAATCAACTGTCACCAATGCCCTGTGAAGGAGTCGTGGTTTGCCAGTGGGTCCAAGGAGAAAAAGCAGGGAATTTTCCTTGCCCATGAGCTTAGCATTGTCCGCGAAGCCTAGTGGTTATTAAAAAGCTAGGATGTAGGCATGGGAGCTCTGGAGGGGCCCAGTGTGGGCTGGACACTGTCCTCAGGCTCAACCCCCATCCACATAGAGCCACCACGGAAGGCCACGGGTGTCAATAAAGATCTGGGGCATCTCCACGCCGGCACAGCCAGGGCTGAGCACCTGGCCCGCCCTGTCACACAGCAGTCAGCTGAGGCCCAGAGGGAGGACGGTGTCTGCCTGGGCAGCAGCATGAGCAAGTCTGCACCAGAACCAGGCAGCTTTCTGCTCTCCTGAATAAATGATGAATGAGGCAGGGAGCGAGCCCAACACCCACAATTTCACAGAGAAGTTTATTCCGGCTCAGGGTGTCTTTTGGTTTGTTTTTTTATTTTGTTTTGTTTCAGTACCAGGAATTGAACTCAGGACATTGCGCCTGCCAGGCAGCTAAATCCCTGGCCCTAGCTCAGGGTTTTTAGAGGATTCGATTTATGGTTGGCTGCCTGCAAGGCAGGAAGGCCTGGTGGACGGTCTGGCGGAGGAAAGATGCTCACGTCATGGTGGCCGGGAAGCAGAGAGAGAAGTGAAAGGCGGAGGAGGGCGAAGGCCTTCCAGGTCACACCCCCGGGACCCACCTTGCCCAGCCAGGCCCACCGGGCCCACCCAAGTCCGCTCTGACCACGCGCCTCCAACATTCCCCAAGCAAACCCCAACGTTCCCGAATGAGGGTGCTCGGGTGTCTTCTCTGAGGCGAGTGAGGCGTCATCCCCTTGTGGCGAGGCGTCCTATTGCCTTCCGCAGGGGCTCTCTGGGCTCGGGCTACCAATGCGTGCCTGTCATTGCCCCAGAGACTCTGCCTGATCCCACGTGCTCTCCAGTCTGCCTCAGGCTGATGCTCAGCGCCTCCCCACGCTCTGGTCTTCCTCTCCCCTTTCTGAGATCCCTCCTACAGGAAACCCTCCTGAACTGGGGGGCAGCAGTGCTGCCCGCTGTAGCAGCCCCTCCTCAAAGCCCAGGGCTGGGCGTCACCCCGAGGGAGCAGGGGCCCGGAGCGAGCCCCTGTCCTGCACTGACGCACTCCGTCCCCTCTGTGCTCAGACCCCAAGCCCGGGGCCCCGCCCCTCCCCTCCCCCGAGGTCCTCTGTCATCACCTCTGGACAGTGAGGCCTGTGTGCCACCATTAATGGGATAAACAGCGGGGTCAGCAAGGCAGGGAGGGAGCAGCGAATGCAGCAGTTACGGCCGCGCCTGCATGCCAGCGCCTTCACCCCCAATCCATCTCCCCTCAGCACGGGCAGCACCGAGCAGGCCCTGCCTTCGTCACACTGATCAGGTTAATTCCAAGTTAGAGTCCACACCCTAATCAAAAGGCAGTCAACAGGGCTGGGGTGCAGGGCAGGGGAAGAGCTGCCCTCCCCGCCCTCTGGGCCAGGCCTGTGGGCCTCATCCAGGGCCACCCGCTCTGCCGGGGACTTGGGTCTGGAGCCCTTGTGCATCCTGAATGCTGGCCCAGGCTCGGGTCCTGGAGCAATAGTAGGAGGCAAAACAGAGTGCAGTTGCCCGTGGCTTAAACACACCCACCACATGTATCGTTTCTTCTTCCTTTTCACATGGTCTCGGCAGCTGGGTACGGACAGTCCATGCTGCAGTCTGCGCGCGACGCCCTCAGGGTGATGCCATGTGCACCCCACACAACAGACCAGAGGCGCCCTGCAGGCCACCTCCCAAGAAACCAGGTGCCTGGGGTGGCAAGAAGACTGGAGGAGAGAGAACAGAGGTACAGAACCACCACTGGCACTCAGAGGACTCAGGAAAGGACACAGAGACCAGCAGAGCACCCCCACAGCAGCAAGGTCTCCCCAGCTACAGCTCACTGGCAGCCCACAGCCCTGGCCTCATCCGTGCTTCCTCAGCGGCAAACACCGCCACATTGACAAGGGTCCACTTCCCTCCCCAAATCTTCCTGTGCCCTGGCTTCAATCCTGTGTGGACAGTACCACACAGGGGGCTGGTGTGACAGAAGGATACGGTGGAATCAGCCAGGGCCCTCTCACCCAAATTCACTTCTCTTCTCTTTCTCAATAAAGTCCTTCTTGTCTGGCCCAAACTAGAAATCTTGGCAGTTGTTCGAGAGTTCCTTCTTAGATTTTTTTGTTTCTTGTTGCTGCTATAACAAGTACCACCAACCTAGAGGCTTAAACAACAACACAGACTTCGTATCTTTCAGCTGTGGTCGTCAGAAGTCTTGGACAGGCCTCTCACTCCAGTCAACCAGTCGGCAATGCTGTCTTTGGGGGGCGCAGGGAGAGCCCATTCCCTTGCCCTTTTTGACTTCTAGAGACCGCCTGCCTCCCACAGCTCAGGGCCCTCAAGTCTCCTCTCCCTAAACTCAGACCCTGCCACCTCTGACCTTTACTTGTGTACCCTGGACTCATTCAGATCCAGGGTGGATCTCCTGGAGCTGATTAACAACCTCAGTTCCACCTGCAACCCTAATTCCCCCTCGCTCCGTAACTTAATGGTTACGGGTTCCTGGGAATAGGGTATAGACATCAAATTTATCTACGGGCCCAGCTGGTTCTACACCTCCAAGACAGAGCTTCCTTCTGTCAGACTTTACTTCTCCATCTTGGATTTTCCAGACATTACAATCATCTCCTCGCTGCCAAGTCTCTTCCAGCCTCTCCTGCACCGGTCCGTTTCCCAAGTGCCTGCAGAATCTCTCTTTACCTGCCCCTAGCACTTCTTCTTGGCCCACTTCTGGTATCAGTGCTGCCAGCCCAGGAGAAGCAATAGCAGGGCCCCGACCGACGGCAGCATTCACGGGAAGGGAGCCGAGGCCTCCTGTCCTCCAGAGGCTCAGTCCGGAAGTGCATGGCTCTGCAGGCACCCAAGCTTGAGCCTCGGTTGCCCACTGTGGCAGCCAGCTTCCCTCTTTGTGGTGCCTCCCACCCCTCGCCGCCTCCGCCTGGAATCTCCTCCCAAAGCACTGCCTTCACCCGGCCTTGCCTCGAGCTCAGATTTCAGAAAAAATCAGACCAAAACAGAATGACAGATATGACTGAGTCATCACCCTTCCTGAAGATGGTCAAGGTTAGAGCACCAACTTACCGCTTGCTGTTCAAGCCCTGCACAGCCCAGCTCACTCTGCCCATCTCATGGCCTGCTCCATCTCCTTTCCCTGGGCACCAGCATTGCCAAGGCTCTAGACCCTGCCCACGGGACATCCTGTGTGGATTTCTCATAGCAAACCCCAAACTCAAGAGCTCTACAGACCAAACTCAACCTCTCTATGATGCTTTTTTCCTTCTCAACTTTCAGTTTTCCTGTTTTGTCTGAATTGTCATCATCTCTCCCGCTTCTCTTCCTTCCTCCAGGATTACACACATGCGTGGTCGCCAGGCTCTGCCCTTGACCTCCTTTCTCTTGGTCCCTGAGCTCCCTGGGTGTCTCCTCGGCTCCTGCAGCGCTCTGGACCGCCTCCACACATTGACAGTCCCCCCACTTTGTCTCCAGGCCAGCACTCTGCTGCGCTCACCCCACGCTCCAGTGCCTGCGCAGTCCCTCAGCCTGGATATCCTGAGCAGCCCAAACTCCACATGTTCAGGACCAAGTCATCCCCTCACCCCAACTTGCTCTTCCTCCAGTTCACAAGGAGTCGCCCACCTTGCTGTCCAGAAACAGTCAACCCTCTCTTCTGTGCAGCTCATTCTACCTAGTCCAGCCCCTCGCCCTCAGACCCTCATAGGCTCTCCTCTGCCTTGAAGAATGGCTGCCAGTGTTTCCCTTGCTGCTGGTCTTGCTTCTCTGCCAGAGCAGTATGTCTACTGCGCATATCTGACCATTATTCACCTGAAATGCCCCACGGGATCATTTCTTAACACGATCAGAGCCCTTTCTTCTCTGGGCAACCCCAGCTTCCTCTTATTCTGCCCACGCTGTTTGATCTAGCTGCAGTGTCCTTCCTATACCCCAAACCCAGCTGGCCCTTATGTACTTGGAAACTTTCTTCTCTCTCTGAGAGGCCTTCCAAAGCAACCCATGCAGCACTTGCTGTAGGCCCAACACTGTTTGCCAGGCTGTCTCCCTGTTAGATGTGAATCTCCGTCATCTTCGTCCCCGTGGCACCGAGCCTGGCTCAGCAGGAGTTCCTCATCACTTCCTGAACAGAGGAACTTGGAGATGTGCCTGCCACAGCACGCACACAGTCTCTGTGCTTGCGGTTACGAGGGCAAAGACATCCGCACTCCTGCTGTCATTGAACACACACGGCGTCTCTGACAGTCAGTCGCCTGTCTCCTGCGTCACTTGCTACAGCTGAATGGCAGCCACCTCACGCCGACCACGCGTGCAAACATGCACTGTCACAAGTCCCACACTGCCAACACGCAAGCTCACAGAACCACACGCACACCACATGCACGGCTCCCCCACCTCGGGGCACACTTCATCCCCGATTGAGAGCAAATGCTGTCAGTTTTCATGAGTCTGCAGGCTCTGTGTTTGCCAGTCTCTCTGGCTTCCCTCTCCTCTTCCCCGCGCTCTCTTTCTGCTCCGAGGCAGGTGAGCGCATCAATTTTCTCCTCGTCTGTGGCAGTTAAATTAAATGGAATCGGCCTGATTGCTGAAAATCAAAGGGAAGGCTGATAAAGCAATTAAATCCCTCTAATTCCTCGTCCTGAAAGGTGCAGCGGCTCTGAAGCTAATTAACTTCATAATGAAAACCCTTCTTCACCCTTTTAGGCTCTTCTCCCAGGCTCTCCTCTCTCCTCCTCGCCTTCTGGGGAGACACCAGCCACTGAGGAAGCGCTGGGTCAGCAGCACTGAAGTCAGAGCCCTGGAGAGGTCTTGTGGGGCCCTCCCTGCTCCCGTGCCCCAAACCCCCAGCCCCTTTCTTTGACCCCCCATCACCTGCTCACCGAGCACCACTCACCATGGCCTTTCTGACGTCCACCGGCACCCGGCACTGTGCCCACACCAGCTCTGCCCTAGGCCCCTCCCACCCACCACCAGCCCGGCCTTGACACGCTCCTTACCCTAAACACCTAGCTCCCTTTGCCAGCCCTGCCTCTGCCACCGGCCCTGCCCACACCCAGCTACCCCAAGCCCACCCTATCTTCACAGCTGGGCTAACGCTAACACACCACCCAACCTTAGGGCACCTAGTACACTCCCAGAACTATTCTGAGCACTGGAGCTATCAGCAGGCAAAAACCAAGCCCTGCCCTAAAGGTTTCCTTATACAGTCGTGCAAAAGGACAATATGAGTTAATAAGGTCTTCTGAAAGGGAAACTGTAGCTGGGTATAGTGGCATATGCCGGTAATCCCAGCTATTTGGGAGGCTGAGGCAGGAAAATTCCAAGTTTGAAACCAGCCTGGGCAACTTACAGAGGCTCTGTCTCAAAATTGAAAGGACTGGAGATATAGCTCAGTGCTCCCTCTTGGGTTCGATTCCCAGTATGGGGGGGGGGTCTTAGGCTGTTTATGACAAAATATCACAAACTGGATTTTTATAAACAACAGAAATCAATTTCACTGGAAGAAAGAAAGAAAGAAAGAAAGAAAGAAAGAAAGAAAGAAAGAAAGAAAGAGACAGCCAGCCAGACAGACAGACAGAAAGAAATTTCCCAGTCAGGAGTCAGGGAGGCTGGGTGTCCGAGGCCAAGGAGGCAGCAGGCCCAGAGTCGGTGGGGGCCTGCTTCCTCACGGATGCACCCTCTTCTGGCTGTGACCTTCACGGTGGAAGGGACTCGCTAGCTCTGGGGTCTCCTCTCTCATGAGGGCTCCACCCTTAGGACCTAACCACCTCCCCAAGCCCCACCTCCCAGTACCACCACCCCGAGGGGCAGGATCTCAGTGTGGGTTTGAGCGGACGTGAAAGGTCAGACTAGAGGAGAGCCCTTGGGAGGACCCCGGGGCTCCAGAGGGCCAGGAGAAGCTCCCAGACCATCGCAATGTAGCTGGGCGGGCTGGCTGAAGAGGGAGATGGCACTGAGAGAGCGCTCGAGCAGCAGGCAGGTCCGAGAGGGAGGGCTGCAGCAGATGAGGCTGGGAACTGGGCGGGCCCGGGCCTGGAGGGCTTTGAAGATGCAGCAAGAAGCCTCGATTTCTTTCCACCCACGTCAGGGGTCTGCAACCTGGGCAGAAACCCCATTTGTTGGACTCCTTTTCTCCTATGCCTGGGGGAGCAGGGCCAACACAGGAAGGAGCTCAACTGCTTGGAGACTTCCAGGAGAGGCTGTGGCAGGGGACCCCAGGAGGACCCAGCCGGGCGGGCCTAGGAAGGTAATGTGCCGGGGCACCGGCTGCCTTCTGCCTTCGGAGGAAGAGGCCTGTTTCTGCTGCCCGCCGCCAGCCCTGCAAACGGATGTCCCAGGCCTTCTCCTCTCGGGACCCCTCTGCTCTCCTGGCTTCAGGGCCACCTCCCCACTGGCTGTGACCCCCACCAACGGAGAGGGCGGGGGCGGCCCAGGTCCCCCTGCCACGCCCACACCCTCTAGGGCTGACCCTCAGTGGACACGCGACTGACGCGAGAAAGGAGCAGCGGCTCCCAAAGCTGCGTCCCCAGCTCGGCATTCCCACGTGGACGTCCTCACGGCACACGCATCACGTCCAGCCTTCCCGCACCCCACCCCAATTCTGCTTCTCTTCCAATCCCCTTTTCAGTGAAGGCCACCGCAGCCAGCCGCACCTCTGACCGAGCCAGAAGCCTGGGCTGGGTGTGGCCCCCACTTCCGGCTCGGCTGCGTCGCTCTTCCTTCCGTCTTCACATCGGGTTCCCTTCTTCGCTCACCCACTGTACTACACGCTCAGCACTTGGTAGTGATTTCCTAGCGGCTCTCTCTGCATCACATCTCAGCCACCTCCGATGCACCTTCCAGAACAGTTGCTCTAAAGAAGAAAATGCAATCGCACCGTTCGTCGCTTTACTGCCCTTCGGGGTGGCGCCTCAGGGCTTCACAGCAGAGCCCAGCCGGCTTCAGTCACAGCGACTTCTTCCAACTGCGAGCACCCTGAGCTCAGGCGGGGCCCTTGCCTCCTCCTAGAATGCTCTTCTCTGAACCCCACCGCACCCTGGCTTGCCCATCCCCACATTGTTCATTCCGGCAAACTCTGTGATCGCTCAAGACTCCCTGAAATTTTCTTTATGAATTCTGTTTCATCTTTTACTCTTCCTTTGAGCTTTGTGGTGCTTTCTAAGCACTCTGCAAAAAGCAAAATGTTTTTAATGGACCTGACAATGCTTTCTCCCTAGTGCTTCTCCCCAGGCTCCCATACTCTGCCCCATAGAATCAGCCTGTCTTGGGCCTCACTGGAACCTCTTTCCCACTTCCTACACCTGTCTCCCTTACAGAGCTGAGACCCTTGAGTACGGCTCGCCTGCGTTAGCACAGTGCTTGGCCCCATGATTACTGATTGAATGACTGAGTGAATGAATGACTGAATGGCGTGGCAGCCAGGTGTGGCTTGGGGCACATGCCCTTCCCCATGCACGGCCCTGTTGTGTTCCCACCTCCTGCCCACCCCAAGGCCTTCCTGCTGTTTTGAGGGAAGGTGGTAGTAAGACTAGCCAATGGAGAGGGCCGTCCAGAGGCCTATGCCCCAGCTACAGCTCCATCCTTATCTGCCCTTTCAGAGTCTCAGAGGTGTGGCCTAGGAACAGGACAAGGAGACGGAAGGAGGAGCAGAAATGGAGAAGAGAGGCAGAGGCAGAAAGAATGCCAAGGGGGAGGCAGAGTCAGGAGCAGAGATGCAAGCAGGCAGTCCAGCAGCAAGTCCCCAGCACAGCCCGGAGCCTCAGCACACACAAATCCCACACTGGCGTTGGGGAATGGGTCCCAGGGAGGTGGATGAGGGGCGCAGGCTCCCACCCCAGGCCCGCAGCCACCCGTTCTGGAGCCAGCGGGCAACGCCCAGCAGGGGGCAGATGAGGCTGCAAAGCCAGTGATGGGCACTGATTCGGGCCCAGATTTGCTGCTTGCGGGGCTGGCACGGCTCTGAGGCTGGAGGAGGCGCGCCGGGCAAGGCAGACTGGACTGGAAGGGGAGAGGGTAGCCCTGTGGGTAGCACCTGGCAGCCACAGAGCTGCGGCCTCAGAGTCAAGAGGGTGCCTGCCAGGGGCTGACTTCTGTCTGCGAAGCTGCAGAGTGGGCAGCCACACACATGCCATTTCCCTGCCCGGTATTCACACCCAGAAGAAGCCTCCGTGAGTCGGTGCACACACACTCACAACACTCCTGGAGCGCCTCCGTGCGCCACCGCTCAGCCAAGACAAACTCTTGCGCGCTTGCCGGCCCGAAAAGCCCCAGCCCCACTGGTCCCTGGAGTACACCTGGCCATCGTCCGCCACCACCCACACTCGGGTTCACGCGCGCACATCGCTCACAGTCTCACGGCGCGACGCAGTCACACTCAGAAGCGGCCAACACTTGTTCGCACCCTCCCACCGTTGCTTGGAGTAGAAGCTGGGCAAAGGACAAGGCAAAATCCTTCACACCAGCTCCTCACAGCCTGCGGACTCTTCGCACACGCACACGCACACGCACACGCACACTATTAGGTTCTGCCGCAGCGACAGGATCGGTTGCTCCAGAGGTCTGGGTGGTTCTGGGTTTTGAAGACAGAAAAAGACAGCATCCGGCTCCTGGGCTGCAGAGCAGAGCTGGGGCCGGGTCCTCTGGGGACAGTCCTTGCATCCCAGCGGAAACGCCCCCCCAAGGCTCCAGAGTGGTCCTGCCAGGGACAGTCCCCTCGGCCAGTCCCGGCAGCCGCCCCTCCCAGCCCTTCTCCCATCCGCTCCTTCTCTTTCCATCTGCACCGCTCTCCTCCCCCAGCCGACCCCCGTCTCCGCCCCCTCAGCCTCGGTGATAAAAGAGCCAGATTGGAGCGGGTGCCACGCAGCTTCATTCCCCACCATATGGGCCCAAAAGCCAAATCGTCAGCTAAGCGATTAAATCAAGTATGTCGAACAAAATGTTATGAACTGACATTATGGGTATATAATTTTATACCATTTGTTGCCATCTGTTTATCTAAACAGCCCCCGTTCCACACAGACACACAGACTCACACCTTCCCTCCTGCCCTCCACCCACAGGACCCCTGCCCAGCCAGGGCCAGGGGTCGGGCCGGGAAGACCTGTGCTCAGAGGCAAAGGTCAAGGCTTCCGGGGTCCACGGGAACCAAAGGAACCGGGGGACCAGAGTCGGGGGCTGAGGACTGGGACCGCAGGGCCAGGAGGTGAAGGCACCAGCAGGCCTGAGCGTGAGGTCTGCGGGGGGCGCGCAGGGGCTGTGGGCCAGGGCCCGGGCCTCCCTGCCAAGCCTCCAGCCGGGCGGGCGAGCGTGCGTGCGTGCGTGCGTGGGCGTGCGTGGGCGTGCACCTTGCACACATTGTGGGCAGGCTCAAGAGCAGCAGCTGTGCACACCGCGGCCCGGTTGGGGTTGTGCCGCCGCCCTCCCTGGGCCCACCTGCACAGGTCCAGAGCCTTGGGATGGATTCACTCACCTCCCGCAGCTGAGGCCACAGGGCAGTTCCCCCTCCGGCCCAGAGGCGGGGCCACACGTCCCTGAGCCCCAAGCTGGAGCCCGCAGTGACCCCCGGGGGTCACCCAGGCCTGGTGAGCAGGAGCACGAGCTCCAGTCAGGAACGCTCGCTCGGCTGTGCTGCTCCCCCTGCTCCCACTCGCTCGCCTGAGCCTGTCTCCACCCGCTCGCCCTCCCTGCCTGCCCTGCTGGCTGCCCGGCTCACCTCCACTTGTGCCTCCGCCCTGGCTGCTGCTGGCCCTGTTTTGTCCTCCGACTCTCCGGAGGCCTCAGCCTGGGCCCGGAGCTGTCCACTTGGAGGGTTCTCCACAGAGGGCGCAGGGCCACGCCGGGGAGGGGCTGGCCGGGGGAGGGGAGGGGAGGGCAGGGCAGGCGGACAGGTGAGCCGGGCGCGGACGGCCCAGAGCGGCTCCAGCAGCAGCAAGGGTGAGGAGGCGGCAGCGGGCGCCCGGAGGCTCCCCTGAGGGCCTGTGGGCGGCCGGGGGAGCTGTCCAGGGCTGGTTAAAGCCTGCCCCCGGCTCAGAGGCGGGTCCTGGCGCGCCCGTGCTCACTCACACAGGCACACCCGGCCACACCCAGTCCCACTGGCGCTTCCCAGATCCACGCCCCACGGCCACCTCACACCCTCACAATCGGGCCGGTGTCCGAGCAAAGCCGAGGCCCAAGCTCTCTGAGCCCAACCCAGGCCAGGCCTCACCCCTCTGCCACACCCGCATCAGGAGACCCGCATGCCCCGCTCAGGAGGAGACTGAGCCATGTGGAGAAGAGACAGCAGGGCGCCCAAGAGAGAGCCAGAGACTGCTGAGAGGGGAGCGAGGAGACCCAGAGAAGAGAGAACGAACGACTAAGAGGAGGCTGGGAGGCCGACTGGGAAAAGCGGGGCAGCCAGAGGCTCGAGGGGACGCTGCCGGCGGCGGGGGCCTGGGCCAGGGAGCCAGAGAGCTGGGCGGGCGGGTGGTGGCAGTGGCTGAGGCTGGAAAAGCTCATTTTGCTGGTAATTTACTCTCCTGCTTTTGGGCCGCTCCGCCTGCCGCTGCCGCCCGCCCGGGCTGCCTGTTCCAATATTAGATATAAACAAGTAAACTGTGTAATGGATCACATTAAGCAGGCCTTGCGTCTTGAGGCAGGATTTAATTTGCATGGCAGATTAGCTTGTCTTCCCAGCAAGGCACCCCGGGGCACCCCGAGCTGTAATAGGATCCCGCCTCTCAGAGCCCATTAAGGCAATTGAGAGGCCTCCTAATCTCCCGCCCGCCCGCCCTGTGCCAGAATCCCCTCCTGCTGGACTGGGAGGGCGCTGGGAGGGCGGACCCCACCTTCTGACCCGCGTGAAGCCCCACCTCGAGACCCACCTTGCCCCTGAACCAGCAACCCCAAAATGTGTGGGTTGCGCATTTTCTACCTCTTGCCTGGGTTCAGAAAACTTTCCCTCTGCACCTTCAGCTCTAAATGTGAACCCTCCAGACGTCTTCAACCTGCGTCCTGCCCTGCTCCAAACTCCAAGTGGTGCTATGACCCCCACTCTGCCTCTCCCCCACAGGGCTCCCCCAACGACTGGGCTGCTTAGCCAAGGTCAAGGGTTAGAACGCGAGCCGCAGTTTTCTTCCATTTTCCCCTGAAGCCTCCTGTGCACTTCGCGTCATTATCAGGATGGAAAGCAGGAGCAGAGGGGATCAGGGCTCACGTCACAGTTTGGTTCCAGGTTGGGGAAAGTGAGTGGTTATAACGACCTTTGTGCGGTGTCTGGTTGGTAAGGGTTAGACTTATCAGGTCATTAACCATCAAGGGGACAATTCTAAATTAGTCCCACCCTAGATATAAGGGGACTAAGGCTCCAAGAGGAGAAACGACTTACTCTTTATCAAACAACTGACAAGCAGCAGATCCAGGACCCAACCTGGTGCCACGGCCTTCCTAATATAACCTGTTATGGGGCCAGCTGGGGGTCCAGAGGGGAGCAGAGCCATCCCGGGTCCGATTAGGATCAGGCCGGGTTGGTGGTCCAGCCCCTCCCTCTCCCTTCCCCACTAGCCTGGGTTAGTGGAGCCCTGAGTGAACTTACTGGACGCTGTGGGAAGGACAAGGGCAGCAGCTGATGATCAGGGCTTGACGTGGGAAGGGCTCCCGTGCTGTGGGAACGTCCGCTGCGCTCCCTGTGCACTGGCACCCGAGCTGCCCTCCACTGGCCTGATGGGGAGCTGGGGCCCCATGGGTGGGATGCGGCCAGGCTGGTGGGGAAGGGCCAGTTCAGCTTCTGGCTCACAAAGGGTCCTTGTTGTGGGTAATGGGACTCCCCTGGCAGCTTTATTTGCTGTCAGTGGCTTTTATTAAAGTCTCCAGTTTCAGACCCTCCAACCTCCAGCCATTGTGTGTGCTCCCCCCGGGCCCTGGCCCCGGCCATCCCATCAGCCAGGAGCTGACTCCAAAGGGCCCCTGCCCTGCCTCCGGCCCTGCACCCAGGCCTTCCACTCCCCTCCCGGTGAGAGGGCAGAGGCTCTGGCTCAGAGGGAGCATCTCAGGCTTGGAACCCGGATCTCCAGATGCTGGGACTGGCGCAGGGGGGTGGGGGGCCCAGGGGGAGCACACACAATGGCTGGAGGCTGGAGGGTGTGCATCCATCTGTTCCCTGAGCTCACGCCTGTACTCAGACACACTACAAGGTGTCTGTGCAGGGACTGAGAAGAGGTTGGGGTACAATCTGGCTCCATACACATTTAGGGTCCCTGTCCACTCCTTCTAGGCACCAGGCAAGTGCAGCGCAGGCCCGTGGGGACTGTCACCAGGTATGGCATACGTTCAGGCTCCCACCTCTCCTCCCCCAGGCAGGGAGAGGGTTTCCCTGGGAGGAAGGAGGCAGGGAGAGCCAGGCTGAGACTGGCCGTTGGATAGGTAAGACTTCCAGACACAGAATACCAGCAGCTGAATCCTGGTCTCCACACAGAGGGGTCCCTTGACTTACGACCTCAGTTTGTTCCCAAGGGCTGGTTGTAGCTCAAGTCGGTCAACTGAGGCTCAGGCTCCTCTGCACAGCCTTCAAAGCCTCTCTCCTGTACACGGGCAGATGTGTGTCCTTAGAGAGACACTGGCCCGGGATTTCTCGGTGAGCCCCACACCAGAACGGATGTTGTCATGTTTCTTCCAGAGCTTTTCAAGGGTTAAATCTGTATCTGAGACCATCTGGAAGCACAAGCTGCTTCCATTCAGTTTGTAACTCAAGACTTTGTTCCTAAGTTAAAACTAAAATTCCAGCCGTAACCCAAGCTGTTTGTATGTCAGGCCAGTCGTAACCTGAGGGTCCACTGTACCTCCTTCTGAGAGAAAGCTCGAGGGTGGAGGAGGGAAAGACCCAGGCCTGGCTCTTCAGGTTAACCATCCGAAGCAGAACAGAAGTTTGGAGTACGTGGGTCCTGGATCCCAGGAAATCCTTACTGAGCCAGGAAAAGAGGAGCACACAGAGGAAGGCCCAAAGCTGCAGAGAGTACTGAGGAGCCTGGGCCTGGCCCTTGCCTCTCCCCTGCCCCACCGGACTCTGGAAGAGGGGGAGGCCACTGTTCCTCTCTGCCCCCAGCACTGGGACCTGCGGCAGGCGCAGGCTGTGGCCAGGGACTGTGCGTGCAGTGGGGCTTGGGGAATCTGCGCATGTATGTACGTGTGTCCATGCGCACTGTGTGGGTGCAGGGTCATGGAGTCCATATGAGAGGAATGTTTGCAACCAGGCAGGGCACCAACCTGCACGTTCGTGTCTCTTCTGGGGGAGCTGCTCCGTGTTCACATGGGAGAAGGTGCGTGTAGGAGCGTGACTGGGTGTGCTTGCTCTCCCGCGTGTGTGGAGTGTGTAAGAAAGGGAGGCCCGGGAGTCCGCAGCCCTCCCCAGGGCCTTCCTAGCTCCTGGCTCGGCCTGTGCCAGGCCATTTGGGGAGCGCCTGTGCGTCATGGTGCGCGGGTGAAAAATGGAAATGCTAATAAGTAGTCGTTAAGTTGTCTTGCAAAAATGTTAAATGATAAATTGGGTAATGTTATTGTTGAAATGAAATATGTAAAATAAATGAGTTATTTATTTCTAATAAATATTTTGTTTACGATATATTTGTAGGGGTGTTAATTATTTTCCCCCTCAGTCGGGGCAACGTATAAATTCTAATAAAGTGCAGGCTCCGGTAATGCGGGCAGCAACTCCTCCAGGCCAGGCTGCCGGAGAGCCTCGTGGAGGAGAGCTGCAGTGACTGCGGTTGTTCTGCTGGCCACCCTTCCACCTCCAAAGGCGGCCTCTTTCTTTCTAAGAAAAGAAAAAAGACAAGAGGGAGTGGGGGAAGGAGGGAAGGAGGGAGACCAGCAAGTTGGGGAAGAAAACAAACAGGCCAGGGTCTCCATGATGGCCCAGGTCTTGCTCCTCAGCCAGGAGCACAGACCCTGAATGCCCCATGGCTGTGGGACCCAACTTAGGGAAAGAAAGAAACACGTAAGCAAACCATGCAGTGCAGCCTGGCTCCCTGGTTCTCTAGCCCCCAGAAGCACTGAGCACGTGCACTGGCTTGGGCTTGGCTTCCTCCTGTGCCGCCCCCACCCAGCTAGGGTGTCCAGAAGCCCACACCCCTCTGTTTCCAAATCTACCCCGCCAAACCTCCCTTCCTCCTCGTGCCTTCAGGAGAAGCCCCTGACCCTGCTGCTTTCTCTGCCCCTTCCCCTCCAGCCCTGCTGCGAGATGCCTCCAGGATGTCCATGCTCTCTCCCCTTCAGGATCCATCTGATCAGAAACCAGGCTGGCGCTGGCCTAGCCCTGAGGTTCGAGTGAAGAGGAACATTCTCCTCAGGACAGACTGCCTCCCTGCAGGGTGTTATCTCCCCAGGGGTCATAAAACTGCTGAGGCAGGACGGCCTGGTGGCCCAGGACAGGCCACAAGGCCAACAGAGGCAGAGCCGCTGTGTTCCTGCCCCAGGCACCCTCCAGCCCTCCGGCAGTCCTGCTGGCCCTGCGGCTGCAGCTAAGCAGGCTCCACTTCCTCCAGCTGGGCTCTCACCCACTTAGCACCCTTTCCTCGGGGTGGGAGGCCACAGCGGGACGTTGGGCACATTCAGAAGCTCCCGTGGGTCCTTCAGCGTTGGGGTGGGGGAGCCATTCCTCCTAGGCTGAGGTCCCCCAAAGTCTGCCAGAGAGACCTCTGCTACCTGCCAAGCCCTGTCCAGTCACCACGCCCCAGGTAGGCTGCTGTAACTGCCTCTCAAAAAGCGCCCTTCTGCACCGGAGTGACCTGTGTGCACGTGTGTGCACTCGACAGCGAGTGCACGAGGAGAGACAGGCCAGCTGTGGGCCCCTGAGCACGGACAAAGACGCAGGCAACAGACAGGTGAAACTGACAGGCAGAGGGCGACAGCGCCGCAGTGCCGACCGCCGCGTGGACGGGCCCACGGGAGCGCGCGGCTCGTGGGAGTGACAAAGCCCCCGCCCACGCGAACGCGGCCCACGAAGGCCAGCACCGCGCACTGGCACTTCTAGGAGAGTTCGGATGAGGTCCGGGAGCGGTGAGGAAGGACGACTAGACAGGAAGCGTCAGGAAAGCATTGCCCGTAGGTGGAGGGCGGGGACTCAACGCGGGGAGGGCGCCCCCTGCTGGACGGAACGGCGGCCCCGTTCCGCACTCTGCGCACGCGCACGCTCCGGGGGGCCACTCTCCCGCCAGGCCACGGAACTCTGAGTTCTTTTCTAAACATGTAAAATCTTTGATCATCATTTGTTTAAACTGTATACATAATCCAGCAGGTTCTAATAGGATTTTTCTCTGAATCGGCAACAAAGCATGAAATGTGGCACTTTCACCATGAGTGCTCGGGAAATGAGTCGCCTCTGTCCGTGGCTCTTCGCTGGCGGGGCCCCGTGCTGTCCGGCGCCTGCCTCCATCCCTGCACCTCGGTCCATCCTGCCTTCCGACGCCACCGCCCGCCCCGGCCACTCTGGGTGACGGGTGTCTCGGAGGAGCCCCGCTGGCCCCCGCTTGCTTGTCCCGCCCTCATCTGAGGGCGCCGCCTCGGGCTCCGCTTCCGAGCCCCAGCAGGCAGGCCGGCTGGGGTTGGGGGCAGGCGGTGGGTTCAGCTATTTGGGGCAGAGCTGAGGCCCCTCGCCGTTTCCTCCAGGCCCTTGAAGGTGCTCCGAAACCTGCCCGCTCCCCAAGCTGTCACGAGCCCAGGTGCGGGCACGCACTGGCACCCACGCCTCACCCCAGGGCCTGGGCCTTCGCCCGAGGCTGGCAAGCTGCCCACCGGGCCGGGAGCGGAAGGCGCCGAGCCTGCGCACCCGCTGCTGCTGACAAGGAGAAGCCAGAGCCCGGGGAACGGAGAGGCGGGTTGGCTGCATCAGAGGAGCCAGGCAGGCGGCAGGCAGGCCGGGCAGGGATGGGGCGGGCCCTGCCAAGTCCCTTCCAAGCCAGCGGCCCCGCGAGCCCCGCCCTGCCACCTGCAGCAGCCCGGAAGCCTCTTCCGCCACCTCAGTGCCTGTTGGGTCCAGCCGGCAGCCAGAGCGGGGACCAGGACTAGAAACGGCCGCCCCCAGCCAAAGCCGGCTCCGAGCCCCGGGAGCCCGGCTCGGAGCTGGGCATGGCCGTGGGGGAGGGGTGGGGGTCGTCCCGTGCTTCGCTTCGGGCTGAGAGGGCCCCTTCCCTGCTGCCCCTGCCCTAGCCCGAGATGAATAAAGCTCAGGGGGTGGGGGGAGCTATTCATGGGGCCAGAGAATGTGTGAGCCCCCCCAAAGCCCCTGCTCATTAGGGGCCCTGTCAGGTGGCGCTCATTAACTTCAAGTTGTCTCTTGTTTTAAAAGTCGGGGAGGGGGCAGGGTGGAGGGGCACATTGTCTGGCTGCTGCCCCAAGAGATTAGGCGCCCAGGAGGAGGGGCAGGCAAAAGCCCTTTAATTAGTTACTTTCAAAGGTGCCCTGTCCCCTTTCTCTGGTCTGCCTTACCCCCGGCTGGGCCCAGCTTCAGGGGGGCGGTCTTTTCTGCTTGGTAGAGCCGCCTGGTCACTAGGCTTAAATCCGAAGCCTTTGTTCCAGCCTGGACAATGGGCCCAACGCATCGCCACGGAGGACACAGAAGAGGCAGGGCCTTCTCCTGGGAGGCCCTGAGACGGGTGCATCCTGGCACCTGGGTGCAGCTAGGGGCGCCGGGAGGCCCTGGGCATCATGGCCCTGTCTGGGCTAAAAGGGAGGGGACACGGGTACAGACACATGCCTGCCTCAAGACCTAGTCTAGCAGCAGAAAAAAGAAGGCGACCGCCTCAGGGGCCCTTCACACAGGGAGGTCCTTGGGGGCTCCCTAGAACCTGGCTTGAGGATCGGGGTGCTCCTCCTTTGCAGAAGGAAGAACGGCTTCTAAGCCAGGCCGATCTGAGTCCCAGTCTTAGCGCTGCTGCTCACTAATGAGTGACTAACCTCTGCAGCCTCCGTTTTCCTGTCTTTGAAATGGGGCAAGTAATGCCTGCCTCTTGGGTTCTACTCAGGAAGCATGCGACTTGTGTGTTTCTTCCTGGTGCGCTCCTGCGGCCAACATCTGCCCCGAATTTTCCACTGCTAAGGAGCAGGTGTGCAGGACGGCCTGGCTTCCGGGGCAGACAAGGGCTAGCCTCCAGTCCCACAGAGCTCTGGGACACACTTTCGGGAAGGACTGGGATGCACGGTGTGCAGACACCAACACGGATGCAGGGCCGAGGAGATAAGGGGGCACCAAACAGAAGAATAAACGAAGAAGGGAGAGTGAGCACCCACCCCTGGGGGTCTTAGGGGAGGATCGAGAAGCCCAGTGGCAGGAAGAGGCAGTGATTTGCCTGGGTCAGCAGATTAATGACACTAACGAAGTTCCAGTGAGCACAGTGAGCTGCGGCCTGGGGCGTCCATGTGGAAAGGCACATGACGAGGGATTGATCAGGCTGAAGATGAGACAGAGAAAGCTCCCGGGCAGCCGAGGTAGGAAACGCCAAAACCAATTACTCCCAGGCCCTCTGGCCTCCAGGTCCCTCCCCCAGAGAGCAGAGAAGGAGCTGTGACCTCGCTCTATGGGTGGCTGTGGCCCATGACACCCTGTGGACAAAGAGAAGATCCACCCATGGGCGTGTATGGCCCTGGGTGCTGCGATCTTGGTCTGCATGCTTTCCCCTTGTGTGGAGATCCGGCTCCTCAGCATGTCCTCATCCCACCAAGCCCAGGCATCACCAGGCAGGACCAGGAGCCGTGAGTGCAGCAGAGGCTGAGGAGTGGGGAGCTCCTGAGAATCTTCTTTATTCAGTGCCAGCCTTGAGTTCTGCCTTCACACGAATTTGCTAGTTTTGGCTCAATCCTAAATCCTGGTCAGAGCAACCCTGGATTACCATTTAGGTGATTAATTCTCCGTGAAGTTAACTGACAACTTATCAACCTCCAATTAATGGGAATATACCCCACTGTCAGAAAATCCACCCTTCCAGGAATAATCAATGACACTAGGTTCCTTTCAATAGTCTGTGATGTTTGTTGAATGAATAAGCATGGCAGGTTGGGCAGCCCTTTTCAGCTTAAAGAATTCACAAAGGATATCAAAGAACCAGATCAAAGGCCAAGCAAACATCCCTCACAGGACCTAGAGAAGCCTGTGGTTAAAAATCAACAGTGAAGAGGGGATTACACAAAGATAAGTGCTCTTCAGACCTAAAATACTAGCCCAAGAGTTGGCTGCACTTGGGGCCTGTGCGGTAGATGGGGTGCATTTGGCTCCTCCATGGGGAGGGTCAGCTCCCTTCCAAGCACAGTGAGGGCTATACAGTTTGTGCCTCCAGGCATGGGACAGGATTTGTGTTCTGTGCCATATTCTGAGTGGTGTTATTACAGTTATTAGCAATCATGTTTTATCATAAAATTGCTTTTCCTTTAAATATGTGAGTAAAACCCATCAGCTGTTCTTGCAGTGAGTTCTAGCCAGTCTATTCCTCTTGAAAATTGCTTCCAGTTTTATAGCGCAGCCAACAGGCGAAGTGGACTGCAAGCCCTGGAGACTTGCAGAGGCCTTGTTTGGAAGCGTGGCTGCGCACGGGGAACTTCCACCAGGGCCCACCTGCCTGCTCCGATGCTGTCCATAGGTGCGGCAGGCCGGCACCCTCCCCAGGTCCTGGCTGCCTGACCTCCAGCCTCCCCAGTGTGGTCATGGGGCTCCTGACCCAAGGATGCCTCCCCTCCCCTCCCCTCATCCCCACCCTGTCCCCCACCAGTGTCCATGAGCGAGACTGGCTCCTCTTGAGGCCCCCAAGCTTTTGTCAGTGTTATGTGAGCCACTGGTGACAAGGGCCCTGAAACCCAACTCGACCAAACTCATAAAAGGGGTCACTGTCTCTTTAATTAAAGTCCCCTGTTTGGAGGTTAAAGACAAACCCGTTTGAAGGTGCAGGTGTGTGGGGGGGGGAAGGGGGGAAGCGCCAGGAGGGAGGTGGAATTCTATCCCTGGAGGGCAGTGGGGAGGGGCGGGCGCAGGACTGGCTGAGGCTGCACAGGCCTGACGGGCCCTGAGGGTCACTAGCGTGGGGAGGTCCTGAGGGGAGCAAGCCTGCAGGAGCAGGGAGCCCAAGGGTCCTGCGGCTCACTGTGCCCCGGCTCCCCCCACAGTGCTGTACCCTGCGACCACTGCCCCTGTCCACTCCCCAGACCCCTCTCACTTCCCAAAGTTCCCCATTCACTGAGGGCCCAGGGCCTAAGCTCATCTCCACACAGAAGCAACTTCATCACAGTTTAACATAAAAAGATCAGCTGGGATCGACCCGTAATTTGGACCCATGCCACGTATTGGCAGGAAGACAGAGTAAGTTAGGGTGGCCATGTTTCAGAAATTCTCTGTGTGCGCTCAATCACGCTGGGGAGGCGGGTGGTGGGCAATAACCCAGTCCTGCTCTCCATTTCCCCTGTAGATCAATGCTAATGCCAGGAGGCCCTGGAAGATGGATGGAACCGACAGGAGCCCTGAATCCCAACCCGGGGCTGGTGCCTCACCGACAAAGGATTTCACTGCTGCTTGGCCAGGGACACAGAGACTGTGGGAGCTGTGGGAAGACAGCCAGAGCAGGGAGCAGGGTCGCTGACACCTTCACCCCGAGCCCCAAGCCCCACTGAGGCTCGCTCCAGGGCCCCAACACACTCAGCAGCACAGGCCCCTGCCGCCACGTGGCCATCCCAGAGCACCAACATCTCCCCAGGGAGACTCACACACACGCGCATGCACATGTGCACTCACACTCGACCTACACACCGGAAGCAAGGCCCTGCCATGGGCACACTGAGCTATCGACAGTGGGGAGTGGGCACCCACCCGGATGCCACTCCTGCCTTCCCTCCCCTTCTTCCTGCTCCTCTGACTCTCTTCAGAACCTCGCTGGCTCATGCCGCTTGGAGAACTTTCTAAGATCCATTGGAAGTAAACCATAAGACAGAGGAGCGCCAGACACTCAGGCCTGGAGACGCGCCGGCAGGAACACACATGCTGGGCTGCACACCTGAGCCTGGGCTCCAGACTCACAAGCCACTTCCTCTCTGTGAGGCTCTGAATTTCCCTCTGCAGACACAAATCCTTGTGAAGGGTCATACAAACACACAGTCCCAAGCAAGCACTCTCCAGCTGAGTGGCCCCTGCAGGAGCCTGAAGGTGCGCACGCACACACGCGCACACGCCCCGCATCCACACACACACACGTGCACACACACGCCCCGTATGCACATACACACGCACACATGCACACCGCTATCTTCCCAACAAGGTGCTTCCAGCCTGGGCAGCAGCTCCCTGTCCTTCCCAGAAGCAGGGTGTCAGGAAGCCCAGGAAGCCACTCTTCAGGGGGCAGAGAATCAAGGCAGGGCAGGCTTGGAGCACGTCTCCAGCGTGAGGGGATAGACGAGAAGGGCCTGGCATCTCCCAAGTGCAGCCCCCTCATCAACTCCACTGAGCCCCTTCCTTTTGCCCGCGGCTGCAGGACCAGAGCCATTCCACAGCCTCACACTGACATCTTGTGGCCACCTCTAAGGATTGCAGGCATCGCTAGGAGGCCCTCGGTCCCAGGCCCTCGTGGACCCTGGGTCCCACCCCCGGCTGGCCGCCCCATCCTCAGCTGCCAGGAGACACACAGGAGCTGTCATGTTCCTCCCAGGGGAACTGGTGGAAGGACAGGAGGCTGCCTTGGGAAAAAGCTTCAGGGTCACTTGATGACAAAAGGTCCTAAGAGAGCGAGCGAGAACATCTCCAGGAGCCCCGGTCTGAGGCGGAGACGCAGCTGTGCTCCCCTTTGGCCCCACCTGACGCGAGGAGCACCCTGCCTGGGAGGCTGCGTGCTGCAGGAGGAGGGACAGCTGGGCCCAGAGGCACAGACTAGGCTGGCCTCACACTAGCCTGGCCTGACAGAGAGCATCTGGGCTCCACACAGCCCTGGCTTCGAGGAACGGGCGCCTCTGGTCTGAAGGGACAGGCTCTGCCTAGCAGGGACTGCCGTTGTCCCGGAGGAGCATGCAGTTTAGGGGCTTGGAAACTTCGGCCGTCCCACCTCTCTGAGGAGGGCAGGAAGGAAGTCTGGGGAGATGCGCCCACCAGCTGCCCCACCCATCCTGACGGGCGGAGGTGAGGTGCAGGGGTAGCTTTGACTGAAGTCCTAGCCCCTCTGGTGCCAGGTCTCAGGCACTGGGGCAGAGGCCATGGGTTCCTAGGCTGGAGCCAGGGAATCTTGGAGGTTCTGGGCTGAGTTTGTTATAAATTAGAGACTCGTTAAGAGAAGGTGAGAAGGGCTCAGTAACAGCTTTCGGGGCCAATCTTTTCGATTTCTTGTTCGGTTTGTTTATTGCGATTGTTCCTGTCTCATAAGCTTATTGCAAAACCAATAAAAATGATCTATTCAGAGAGGGGAACTGTTCTTTTGACTGGGAAGCTGCCACGTGGTCGTGGACCTCACCCCTTCCCCTCTGCGTGGCTGCAGCCCCCGCCTGGTTGACCACCTGTCTCCTGCCCTGGGGTCGGCAGAGGGTGCCAGACTGCTGCTCCCCAGGAGCGGTGTCCACCTGCCAATCAGCCACCCTCAGGCTGGCCGCAGCCTCCAACCCGGCCCCACTGCACAGATACACAGTGTACCCAGCTCACTCTGACAAGCACACCGGAGCTCGGTTACGGGGGCACAGGAGGCCAGGGTGGGAGCCAAGGACAGTCCCTGGAGCCTAGATCTCAAGTGGGATTTGGGCACGGTCTCCCCTCTGCACCTCACGGACTCCATGCCTTCAGCATGGGCTTCCCTGCCCCGGGGCCGCCCTGCAGATTGACAGAATGAGGAAAAAGGCCCCCAGAGCTTCCCAGAATCCGAAGTCCTGGCTTTAACCTTCAGAGAACAGAGGCCCCCAGCCCTTTGCTAGACACTGGGAATCTGGGCACAACTAGGGGAGGGGCCTAGAGACCCCCACCCCAAGTGAACTGGTTCTCAGCCCCCGTGTCATTTCACAGATGGCGTCAGCTCCACGTAGGGACTGTGACACTCCTGAGACGCTGCAGATTTCCCTACCCTGCTGACGCTGGAGCCTTTCCGATGATTATTAGGGAGCAAAGGGCTGAGGGGCCCAGGGAAAAGCTAGTTCATTTCCTTGCTGACTCACACAGAAGTCCAGAGTGTCCGAGTGAGGGGCTCTGGAGCTCACCTTGCTCAACCTCTTGCTGCCTCGAATGCAGAGTCAGGGCCAAGACCCGGTGACTTGGTCACAGTCCCAGACTGGCGGAGCTAGGGCAGCAAGGTGTCCGCCCGCCGCTCCTCCCTCGCTCCAGGTCACGTCCCAGAGCCCTGCCCCTGCCTGTCCTTGCAGTTAACCACCCTCTTCCTCCCTGCTAAGAACAGGCTCCCTTTCCCTAAGGCAAGGTCACCTGGACACACTAGCTCTGCCCGAGGGCCCAGAGCAGGGAAAAAGCCTGGCTCAGAAGGCCTTTGGCGGTTCGTCATCTAAACAGACAGCATCAATTGGCTCTTCCTCCATCTGTGTATTTTGGACAAGAAGAATGAGAGATGAAGAAGGTTGGGAAACAGCAAAAGTCTCAGGAAGCAGAGCATCTGGAGGCCACCTCAGGGACCCCATCAGCGTTTCTCTTGAGCTCCGAGTGTTCAGTGACCCTAACCCTAAACACTGCCATAGCCCTATGCTGTGACAGGTGCTGTTCCAAGTGTGCTATGCAGCACTTGTTTGATGCCATGTCACTTTATCACAGATCATACAGTGAATGTATGGAATCTCCTTAGTAACCCATGAAGTAGGTTCTACCATTAGTTCCACCTTACAGAGGGGGAAACTGAGTCACAGAGAGGTAAACAACTTGTCTTGCTGGGGCTCCCAGAGGGAGGTGGCGGAACAAGCTAGGGAGGCTGAGGAGAGGAAACCAAAGCTGTCACCATGTCAGGCGAAGTCTCGCAGGTGACGCCCTGAGGAGAACGTGCCCTATCTTGGGCCAAATGCTGGGCCAGGTGTCTGTGGGATCTTTCTTAGGACAGACAAGGTGGGCAGGGGAGCCCTGCTGACCCCACTAAGAGGTTTCCTCTACAGCTGCCAAGCCCTGCGAGCTCTCCTTTCATGCTGCGGCCCTCTCAGGACCCGTCTCCAAACAGCCTATGTCACAGAAGCGCACTCCCTTCAGGCTCCCACAGTGGGAGCCTCCCCTCCACAGAAGCATCGGTGCCAGGGGCGAAGGGGCCCCTGTGACCTGCAAGGAAGGAGGACCCTGAACAGGCAGAAGGGGGAGCCAGCCGTGGGGCCCGGTGTGGAGCTCCCTTCCTGCCCTGCGCTGTCTGAAGGCCACTGGTTTTCGCTTGGGTGACAAGAGAAAGCACAGGCGGCCCGGAGCGTGGGTCTGGGAGGCCGGGCTGTGGGGTGCAGTGCTATGCACTCACCGCCTCCACGCGCGCAGAGCCTGCTCCCCCTCTCGGCTGCCTGCGCTGACATCTGTGAGAGGGCCTTTGATTAAAGAGACAAGTGACTTTGCCCATTCTATTGATCAGAATAAATTACTAGGAACTAATTTATGGGCCTCCCCACAGCCGATGACATGGTGGATTGTGCGCTATTGGTCAGTAAATTGGATTGTCAGGCTAGATTATTGGTTCGTATACAGTTATCTCTCATAGCAATATCAGGCAGCCCAGGTAGAGGAGTGAAATCCCTTCTCTGCTGCCAGATGCCAGGATGTCACGAGGCCTTCTCGGGAGGGCTGGTGGGGAGGGTGGCAAGGGAGGAGGAGGAGACGGGAGAAGAGCCAAGGAGAGGCCTCTGTGCAGGATGCTTATTAATTAGTGCAGCATCACAGCATTAAAAGAACATTAGTGTGGAGTCGTCTGCAGAGTGATGGGGAAATGGCATTGCGGGCCTCCTCCGGATTCTCCAGCTATGGCTCTGCTGGGTAGAGGCAGGGAGGGGGTTGATGAGCAGACAGGGGGTGGGAAAGATAAAGAGGGGCAGCAAGGGCCAAGAGGAGGGAAGGGATCGGTGAGGCCACATTTACTGGGAGTTGCAAGGAGAGCTGCTCTGCTGATCCCCACACCAGGGAAATGGAGCTGCCGTTCTGCTCCGTACATCACAGCCAACGTGAAAAGTTCTAGAGCTGGGATTTCTCAGGCAATTTGGCTAGTGATGCATAGGGCAGTAGACCCTTGTGCGCTCTTCCGTGCTTCTGCCAAGCCAGCAATAACAAAAACTTATTTTTTGCCAGGGAAACGGATATGAGTCAGGCAGCCCATCAGGAGTAAGGGGGGCTTTTACCAGCCACGGCGATTTGTACCGCTCTACGGTTTCTCCAAGCTCTAAAGACCTGCCAAGTGGTGACAGAACCGAGGTAATTTCAAGCTCACAGTCCTGTGTCCTCGAGGGCCGTGCCGTGCGTGCCGTGCGTGCCGTGCGTGCCGTGCGTGCCGTGCGTGCCGTGCGTGCCGTGCGTGCCGTGCGTGCCGTGCGTGCCGTGCGTGCCGGTGCAGGGCGCCCTTCAGGGGCTGAGGGTTGCAGTCAGTAGTCTTCCCCCAAGCCCACCGAGAAGAGGAAGCGGGGTGAGAGGGAAGAGAACAGAAGAGAGCCGAGGCACAGCCATGCATTCCCCACCCTCTGACCTCCCCGGGACGTGGCCAAGAAGGGGCCAGAAGCAGGACATGTTTGAGTGCCAAGGTGGCCGAGGGACGCAAGCATTGGCATCCCAAGGGAATGCCCGCCACCCTCCAGCCATGCCTGCCACCCATCCAGACCCTGGGCCACCCAGTCCCCAAAGGGCTAAGTATGGAGGCGCCATCTGGTCTTGTGTTCTCCCTCCCTGTGCCTCCCTGAGGAGGCCTGCATTTTCTTTGAGGAGTGATCAGGAACACAGATAACCTGTTCTCTGGGCTGCAGGCCTGGGGAGGTGGTTCAGAAGAGCCCTGAGCCCTTCAGATGCGACCCATCACTCATCTGACCCTGCAGCAACCCAGCAACTAAGCTGCTGGCAGAGACCCAGGGCCTCCAGCTTGTCTTTGTAAAGGGCAACAAGGAGGTCTGTCCACGTGGAAGACACTGTAGTCACCTCCCTTCTCTCGGTGCTGTTCAGCTTGCCATCCTGGATCCTAAGAAGAGACATGGCATCATGGACCAAAATTATTCTGCATAATCTAAAAGATAGAGGTTTTAAAGGGAAAACCCTTGCCCAAGCCTCTAGATGCCTTTTGTGTTGCCTCTGCTTTCCAAAACTATGGCCTTTGGCCATTTCAGCATGGGTTCTTCTCCCTCTCCATTCTCTGTTGATAAATACTAAATTGAAGGAGGAAGCCCCCTGGAAGTCAGAGGAAATGGGGCTGGATTCAGACCTCCAATGCCCAAGTCAGGGCCACCTCCTCCTTCCTGGCACTACTGAGTCTTTGCTTTCATATCAGCAACTCCATGGAAACGGGCCCAGAAGCCCTAGAGCCCCCAGCCTCCAACGTGGAAAAGTTTGCAAAGCTCTGAAAAAGAAAAGTGGGCCTGATAGTCAGCCTATAAATTAGAGACTCATTAAGATGAGGCAGGAAGGGCTTTGGGGGCCTGTGCCTTTCGATTTCTTGTTGAGCTGGTTTATTGCTATTGTTTCTATTTCATACGTTTATTGCAAAACCAATAAAAATTATCTATTAAGAGCAGGAAACTCATCTTTTGACTTGTTGGTTGTGTTTTCTACAGAATAACTTTTAACTGCTCCAACATGTCCTCAGGAAGCAGCAGGCACATGCAGCTACCTCCACTAGCCAAACACACAGTAGGAATATCCATTCTTGGGGGAGGGAGGGGAGCCTGCAAAAATAAGAATACCTGTCCAGGTGTGGTGGCCCATGCCTGTAATCCCATCACTCAGGAGGCTGAGGCAGAAAGATCGCTGAAAGTTCATGGCCAGCCTGGGCTACACAGTGAGACCTGGCCTCAAAAAAACAAAAAAGCAAATCAAAAACAAACAAAAAAGTAAGAACACCATCCCAGGAACCTGCCTGGCACTGCCCAGTGCATGGGTCTGCAGCTCCTCCCCGAGAGGCCTCGGTTGGAAGGGGGAGATAGCTAAATGTCTGAGTTACGGAACCCTTCTTGAAATAAAATTTTGTTAGAAAGCTTCCAAATCAGACTAATAAAATTTCTCTTCCAAGACCCCAGAAAGAAGGCCTGGGCCCTGCCCAGCTGGAGAAGGGAGCACAGTCAGTTGTGGGCTGTGGTGCCGGACTCCACACCTCACTAAAATGTGCAGTGTCCCTGCATTGCCAGAAGGGATCCTGAAGCTGAGAGCTGTTGGTGACGTGCCCCAGGCAAAGGACATCTAATCCCAGGCTGAGAGCAGCAGCCCTAGAAGAGCCCGGTGAGCACCTCTCCTTTAAGAAAGAACAAAAGGCTCATGGTGTTATTCTCCCAGGCCTCCAGGGTTCCCTCCGGGAGGATTCACAGCCAATTGAGAGAAAATCCACCCAACTGTGACCCAAGTTAGAACTGGCCTCCAGAGTCCCCAACACCCTAAATCTAGTGAGAGGGAACCATGGGGTCTTTAATAATCACTCTGTCAAGTCACGGGATGGTGAATAATGGGGTAGAGGAGGAGATGGTGAAAAACACCCTAGGAAATAAATTTGGGTGATTAAATTTCAAGGCAATTCATGGAACAGCAACCTGAGGCCTAAACTAAGCCATCAAGTTACCAAGAGGATCAAGACTTCAATTTAACCGTCACTGGCCAGGAACTAAGGTACCCCAAAACTGAGCAACTCTGCACCCCTCGACCTCAGCTGCTCATTGCCAGCTGGCAATAAGTCAAGTGATGACCATCTTGCCCTTGCTGTTGTGCAATTCCAGTTTTGTGCAATCCCCCCAAATCCTTGCTCACCCCAGTAAGTTGCGGGGGGGCTTGAATCAGGTACAGGCCGCGAGTCTTTGAGACTCCCACTTTGTCGAACTCACAGGAGAGGCCGGAATTCCTCCACTATTCTGCCCCGTACCCTGATTAGATCTCAGCCCCACACAGGTGTAGGAAGCATCACAGTGACCCGTACCCAGCCTCCAAACTAACTGCCCAGGTCTGATCCCTACTTTCACTTTGTCCCTGCCCCTTCAGAGTCCCAGGGCGTCCCTCCTTTGTCTGTTTCTTTCAAGCCAGACTTGGGAGAGGAGAGCCTGAGAGCTGCAGCAGGCCTCTGAGATGGAAGAGCCCAGGTGGGAAGAGTCGGCAATGGCAGCTGTCCCGTCTCTCCCTTCTTCTCAGGGATTCCCCTCTCCCCGTCCTGGCCCCACCAGCTGTTTCCTGCAAATCCGGCTGAGACAGCCGCTGCTCCTCCAAGGCTGGATTTCCAGGGGCCCTGGAACCCCTTGGCTATCTCGGCCCAGATGTGGGCAAATCTCTGGTGTCCAAATAAGGCTGTGATTGTTCAAAGCATTTTACTAGGAAACTGGGGGTAAAGCCAAAAAATAAATTACAAAAGCAGAGAAATGGACAATTTACAGAGCACAGATTCCTTCCCTAGAATAACACATCCAATCCCCCAAAATTTTGTTGCAGGAATAAAGAGAAGAAGAAGGGAGAGAAGGAAGGGAGGAAGGTAGAGCTCGTTGAACACAAAAACCTCCTTGCTCCTCACTTCCTCAACTCCCGCGGGCTTGGGTCAGAATGCACATGTGCACGCTTCAGCCCCCGGTGGAAGTGAACCTGAACCCCACGGCCATGCCTGAATGAGCTCTTAGTGGCTTTCAGAATCTGCTACCAGGCTTCCGTCTGGATCCAGCTCCCAGATCAGAACTGCGCTGCTGTCTGCTCGGCCCCTGGTTGGGGACCGGCGCCCACGGCTGGACAAGGAAGGCACGCCTCCACTACGCTTCCTGTGCAGGCTCCAGGCGCCTTTCTGGAGGGTCCCGTGACTGTGGCCATCCACAAACAGGCACCCTGCCCAAGGCTACTTCTGTCTCTTCTTACACCGATATCCTGGTTTCTTCCTCTGCTTGCATGTTGTGCCTCTAGGGCTGATGACTGCCTGGCAGCTCGGGGAAGCCTTATCCCAGGAGCCCCTCCTGGAGGTCTCAGTGCTAGCAGGCCCCTCAGGCAGCCCGCCCAACCCCACTCAGACACCTCCTCAGCACTCAGGGACCTCCAGTGGGGCATTATGTCCCCACTCCTGGCACAAACATTTGCCACTGTCAGCTAGGTCCCAGAACCCCTCTCCAGAATACCTCCAGAGGAGGAGAAGCACCTGCTCGGCACATCACCATTCTCCACCAAGTTCCACTTCCACATGGAAATTCCCATCTGGCTGATAGATCTGCACCTCAGTGTTCAGTATCCAATTTGTCTCTGCTCTAATGAGTCATCACACCATTGCAGGGTGGCTGAGATCCACTAGGCCAGCTATGGACTTTGGGTTCAAATCCTGCCTCGGGTGGTCTTCACTAAGGAATCCAACTTGAACTGCTTTTCCTGTGAAATGAGGTTAAGCATTTCTTAGCTCCTTCTTATGGTTGATGTGAAGATTTAATAAAATTACATCTGTCACATGGTAATGACATTAAAATAGACGTGAATATATAGATACACCCCCTCTCCTATGCAAACTGGTGTCCATGCAAACTCTTTAATATTCTTCACTGACTTCATTTCCAGATAACTCCCTCATCTATGGGAAGGCTATACCTGAAGGATTTGGGGGTTTTTCTGAGACAGGGTTTCTCTGTGTAGTTCAGGCTGGCCTCAAACTCACAGGAATCCTCCTGCCTCAGCCTCCTTAGTGCTAGGACTACAGGCGTGTGCCACCAAGGCTGGCCTGCAGGATGATTTTAGATCCATGTGACTGACTTCTCATACAAATTAATAAATTCAGTCTTTCAAGCTTGATTAATACTTTTTTTTTGCCAGTAGGTCAAAGGATCTGTTTCTGGTTGCGAGTAAGATATGTTTTCTGAACCCATAAGGCTGAGGGTCAGATCTTGGACCAGAGAATATGCTCCAAGTTCCTGCCTGTCCCCAGAGAAACCTCCCAGGAGACAGCGTGCTTGTCACCCCATGACCACTGACACTCTAGATTTCTGCTCTTTCCCATTTGGAATCGCTATCCACAGGACACAGGGTTGCATCGAGGGTAGGTGTTTAGGACCTATGTACCTATGTGGGTGTTGTTTGTTTGTTTGTTTGCTTTTTGGTGTGTGGATAGGTAGGTGGATGGTTCAGTGGGTCACCAGAAATCTGTACCTCTTTTTGAGCCTGGAAGAAGCAGTAGTGGCCTAGCAACAAGGGAATCTGCCTAGCAACAAGGGTGGAAGGCAGTGCTGGCCGGAATTGTTTAGAATGGCTGGAGAATCAGCAGATGGGAAAAAAGACCTTTCTGCATTTTGTCAAACTGGGGTCTCAGGCCCAAAAGAGAAGAGAGACCCCCCAGGGGCGAAGAAAGAAGTGGGGAGGCAGGAAAACAGTGTTGGCATATCTGGAGACATTACCACCTCGCCTGGAAAAGGCCTCGTGCCCTTTTGAAAGTGTTCCCTCCCCAAGTAAGCCGATGCTGGAGAGGAGACACAGGGGCAAGGACTACTTCCTGTTCTGCACTCCAGTTTGGAAGGACACACTTTCACTGTCAAGTCTGGAATTTGTTCAGCACAGAAAGACACCACCCCTTGGAAGGGTAAAGACCCACATTCACTTGAAATGAACCCACAGGCAGAGTAAGCGGCTTTCGGGCAGTCTGTCTAGGGCAAGGGACCATGAAGAACCCAGGACGGGTCTGGCCTGAACCCTTGGCTGCCTTACCTCCTTCCAGCCCCGACAGGACAGATCCCTGGACTCCCCTGAACTCTCAAAACCCTCCTGTGACAGAGGAAAAACTGTCTTCAGCCTTCGACCTGATTAATAATTAAAACTGCTGAGTCTGAGCTGCTCCTCGCCAAGAGGAGCCCCAAAACCCCAGCAAACTTTAACAAATAACCAGCCTGCTCAGGGGGAAGAGCAAGTTTTTTCACTAGACAAACTGACAATTAGCCGCTATTCAAGTCCCCCTCCAGCCCTAGCAGATTGGTTCTCCTTTGAAAGTGGCTCGGCATGGGGTGGAACTTTTGGCCTTGAGTTGAGAACTACTGTGCCTAAAATCAAAGCAAGGAAACCAGCCGTGGGAAGAACAGAGGCTATTTGGGGATTAGTGATTTCGGAGTTGGATTTCTAATAACTTCGCGAGTGGTGGGTTAGGAATGTCCCCCAGGAGCATCAGGCAGTCAGCACCGTGGGACATGTCCTCACATTGAACTGGAAAGCAGTGTGTCGCCACCCTAGAGAGCGGAAACACAAAATGCCACGGAATAATTGCAACTCAGCAGCACCACATGGTGGTCTGCCTGTCGTGACCACTGCAGGCTACATCCCATGCTTGCAATCTTGGGGTCACATGGAAGGGCCCAAGTTTTTGACGCTAAGTTTTCTCCCCAAAGCCACCATTCCAGGCGCCCCCACATCAGGGAACACACTGATGGAGAACAAAGGAAGAGTGGATGAGATGGGAAAGGGAGAAGGGGGGGCAGGCATTCAAACTGCTCATTTTCCCCTAGGAAGCATAAGGCCCAGCCACTACGGTGGGTGAGCAAAGCAAATTGGTATGGGTGATCCAGATTGCACAGCAGAGTCTTGCTTGCTTTCCAGACAGTTATTGAACTTTACAACTCTTTTGGGGATAAGGCACAGAGACCCAGGCTTCTTATCGACCAGGTGGGAAGAGGGAGCCAGAGCTAGCTGGGCCGGGTCTGTTGCCCTTCACAAGACTACACTGCAGTCTATCAAGAAATGTCTTAAAATGAATTTTTTAAAGGGATGGGAGCTGGAAAATCATGAGATGATCAGCAGCTGCTCCAGCTTCAAGATCGCAGTAGCCCAGCGCAGAAGGCACTGGTAAACTCAATTTTTCAGAGATGCAGAAGGCAGGTGAAGGCCCACAGGTGGTCACTCATCCTAGACACCCTGACGGGGAAGCAGGCAGCTTTGTGAGGATGAATTTCCTTTTTATTCTTTTCTGTTTTGGTTGAAGTCTGCCTCAGAAGCAGTCAAGTGGACGGTTTGTACATGCACAGCTTGATGGGTACATGTGCTGGTGTCCTATCAGCCAGGACAGGATGAATCATGACATAGCCCAGCAGCTTGCCTGTGTTCCCTCAAGGCCCAAATGCGCCCGCTGTTCTGAAGTAGCCACTATTCCACCCGCCCACATCATCTACCCTAAGCTTGGACAGATTTTGGATGTATTAGGATGTATTCTTGTGTCCACTTTCTTACGCTCAACACACCTGAGGGGCATCTTTGTTGAGGGCATTGATGGCCCATTCTTTCTCACTGCTGTGTGGTAACCCACTATATAAATGTACCACAACTGATCCATTCTACTGTTGGGATATTTGGTTCCTTCTCTTTTTCGTCTATCATGTACAAAGCTGCTATGAGAATTGTATATGTCCTGTGGTGCATGTCAGCACTCAATTCTGTAGGCTTATGCCTGGGAGTGCAATTGCTGACCCATTTATTTATAAACAAAATAATCTGGACTCCAAGCGGACAAGGACAATATCTGTCTTCTTTACTGCTATACCCCTAGAGCTTGTCCCAAAGTAAGCACTCAGTCATTGTCTCTGACAAGGACAAAGAATATTAACAAATATGTCAGTTTTTCCAAGTTAATGCACACATTTGATGCAATTCTAATCAGATAAGAAAGTTTTTTTCTTTGGAGGGAAAGTTGAATAAAATAATCTTAAAGCTACAGTGAAGGGTGCATGCTTTAGAATGGCAAATAAAGATGTGAAAGGTAAATGAAGAGTGAGGCTTGTCTTCCCAGATCTCAGCCTGACCTATAAAAGCACTGTAATTAAATCAGTCTGTATTGGCATGGGAGTAGATGAATGGATCAGTGGGATAAAATAGAGAACCCAGACATAGACCAAATATATATAAGAATTTACTATATGACATAGCTGGTATTTCAATTCCATGGGAAAGAATGGGTTATTTAATAAATGGTGCCAAGACAACTTCCATCCGGAAGAAAATAAAACTGGACTCTTATTTTATTCTACATACAAATATAAACTCCATATGGATTAAAGACAAATGTAAAAAATAAAAACAATAACGATCTTGAAAATTTAGGAGGCTACACGTTCAACAGAGGCAGGGAGGGGGTGCTTTGTAAACCATGATTGGAAATTCAGAAGCTGTAAAAGAAAATATAGACATATTTTACCTAGTAACAATTAAAAAAAACCTTTTGTATGGCAAAAGATAAATAAGCAAAGTCAATAGACAAACAATAGATTTGTATAGGAGAGATGGATAATTAAAACAACAACAAACAAAAAGCTTTTGTGAGTAGACAAAAGCAAAGCAACTCAATTGAAAAATAAGCAAAGAATATCAAAAGCCATCTCACAAAAGAGCATATTTAAGTGATCAACATGCATAGGAAAAGAAGCTCAAAATTATTAATATTCAGAGAAATGCAAATTAGAATGAGATATTATTTTATATCTTTCAAACTAGCAGAAATTAAAATGAGAGCAATTTCCATTGCTGACAGTGAGCAGAGAAAACAGATTTTACAGTGCTTGTAGGGATGTAAATTTAGGGGCCGGGGATTTAGCTCGTTGACACCACCTCCTGCCTCGCAAGCCAAGGTCCTGAGTTCGATCCCCAGTACCTAAAAAAAAAGTGTAGGAATGTAAATTTCTACAACCCTTGTAATTTGGCACCATCTTTAGAAATTTAAAACATGTATTCTTTTGACCCTATCTATCCCACTCTCACATCCCATAGGGAGGAAGCACTCGTGCATGTGCATGGTGTGTAGTACACTGGAGCAGTGTGTACATCAGTATAGTTCATTGTGCTGGTCATTCTCCCTTCTCCCCAGTTCTGGAAAAAGAAAGAAACAAATTTAAACCTACTGATAAGGAACAAGGAGTGTGCTAGTTAAAGCAGGAAAAAGTCCTGGTTTTTAGTGTTTGCAGATTCTGTGGTGTAAATACTCCCACCATGCCCATTTTCTAGCTACCTGCCTAATGTCACTGAACTCCAGATTGTGAAGAAATGTGAAGTTGTAGGATGTCGGGCCTCCGACATACCTACACCTTGACCATATTATAGTACAGGGCTGGGAATGTAGCTCAGAGATAGAGCACTTACCTAGCATGTGTGAGGCCCCAGGTTCAACCTAGCACTCCGAGAGGCTGAGGCAGGAGGATCTGCAAGTTCAGCCCCAGCCTGGCAACTTAGCAACTCAGTGAGACCCACAAGATGGTCCTATAGAAGTCTACGTAGTGGATTTCAAGTATTGTTGAAGAAAGGAAGAGTCAGAAAAGTGTATAGAATGACAACCATAGTTTTTGTAAAATATACATTGACAAAGCCTGTGTTTGTGTGTGTATTCTATTTGCATGATTATATGAATTGAAAACAGAAGGAGGAACCAAGGAAAAGAATAATCAAGAAGGGTACATTCATATGTTACACATGTATGTATACAAGTTAAATTATGTTTAATTTTTTAAAAAAGGAGCCAGACATGGCAGCACATGTCTGTAGTACTAGGAGAACTGCCAAGAGCTTGAGGGTATAGTGAGTTCAAGACCTGCTTGAACTACATAGCAAGATCTGGCCTCAAAAAAAGAAAAAGGGAAGACCGCATCTTGGATACACAACCAGTTCTGAACCAGGAACATGGGAGACACGGTCTTGCTCTTTTCTTCACTGAAATTAGAAGGGCAAATAGAGGGTAATCTGTTATCCCTGAGACGGCGTGAAATAGGTGCCTCAATAGAGGAGCAAGTCAAACACAGGAAAAGGCTACTTTTTCTTAGCTAAACCCCACACCCTTCCTGGGCCCCAGGCTGTCAGGTCTGCAGAGCCTCCTCCTCCTGCAGACAGCCCTTGGACCAGCCCCGTTCTTCTTGGGGAGGTGGCTTTATCAGTCTCCCCGGGCCCCCTGTCTTGCTGCCCTCAAAGACCAACACATTTTACCTTAAAGCTTTCAGTGCTACTGATTTCCTGGTAATCACCATGGAAACAAGCATGGAAAACAAAGAACGCAGCTGAGAAAGCCACCCACGGTTACTGCAAGGCCATCTGCAGGCCGGTCTCAGTCTCGACTCCCCTTGTGGTTGCTGCAAGCCCTGGCCTGGCCGGGCGCTCCCTCCGCTCCACTCCCCCTCTCTCCCTTTCTCTCCTATCCTTCACTTCTTGGTAGCCAGCTGTTCACCAGGCAAGACCTTTCCTGAGTTGCCATTGCCCTCGGGAGGGCCTCCTTCCCCTCGCATGGATGTTGTCCCCATGGACCACTCTCTCACGGAGTTTTCGTGTCTGTATCACACACACCAACAAAGACACAGGCCAGACAGGTACTCTGTGTGCCTCTGAGCCAAGGATTAGCCCCCAAAGCTTGTATCTTGGGGAAGCTCCCGCCCCCGATGAACCCTCTACCCAGAGAAGCCTTTCAGTCCATCCAAGACCCCTCACCCTGGAAGCCACTTCCCATGCCAGCTGGAGCCACACTCCATCCCTAGACTGTCAGGAAGCTGACGAACATCCTGACCCTGGAGAGACTAGCTTTGCCTCACGTCTATTCAGAGCTTTTAAATTTTGTTTATAGGAGATGATTTATTTAAAAATTTTTAGTCTGAATCTTGCTGTACAGTCCAGGCTGGCCTTGAACTTGTGATCCTCCTGCCTTACCCTCCAAGTGGCGTGGGACTTGCATGAAGCCTGGCTTCTGCATCCCTGCTTCAATGTTGACATGTCAAGTGTCCCTTGGAGGTCCCAGGTCTCCACCTCCCTTCTGACCGTTTCTAGGTCCAGATGCTCCTCGAATGAAGATTCATTCCTCCTTCTTGCACCCTGCTCTTTGCCTTGTGCTGCTGTAACCTGTCTTCTCCCTCCCCTTTTCTCACAGCCACATTCTCCAGTCTGTGCCTGTCTGGACTGCTCTCACAGTCTGAGCATGCCCGGCCCTGGGAAAAGGGAGCCAGAGACCAGCGCAGCGAGAGGGCCATCTCAGCACACTGTTCCAGAACTGTCCAGGCTCAGTATCTTTTACTGATCACATCTGAACTTTACATTTGCCTAGCCTCTCAGAACCTTAACATAAACTACTGAATCACACAAGAAAATGGCCAGAAGCCTGTTTTCATAGGAAAAATAAGTGGGTTTTATTAGACTTGGAGGTAGTGTCAGTTCCAGGGGTCAGGACAAACTGGAAAAGATAAAAACAGAGTTTAGAGGGCCAGAGATTTAGCTTAGTTGTTTCCCCACCTGCTGCGCAAGCGCAAGGACCCAAGTTCGATCCCCGGTACCAAAAAAAAAAAACAGAGTTTAGAATTTTTTTTTTTTAGATAAGTATCTCACCATGTTATCCAGGCTGGCATCAAACTCCTGGGCTCCAGCAAGCCTCCTGTCTCAGTGTCCCCCGTAGCTGAGATTTCAAGCACATGCACTTAGCTCAGAGTTTGGAATATTAATAGTCAAATGAATGCCTAATGAGCCCAGGAGGACCAGAAGGACAGGCAGGGTGTTGCCAGAAGTCACAGGTGGCAGCAGTGGAGCACAGAGGAACCAAAGGGCACTGCATGAAGCAAGGTGCGCGTGCAGGTCAGCCTGGCAGGGAAGATCTCATCGCTACATCTGACAACTCAGTAGCCTAAAGCAGAGGTGAGACCACTCAGCCGCACAGCGCATGGGTCATATTTCCGGATGGGACCTAACTATCCACTGCCAGCATTTTTGTTTTATTTTGATCTTAATCTTGTTTTCTCAGTTAAAAAAAGTTAACTCATAGGCATTGTAAACAAGTCGCCAAGTTACACAGATACACAACGTAGAAATCAAAACGCTCTCATTCAGAGATCTACCCATTCTTCAGTTGAGGTATATTTATCCAGATTGTTTTCTCCACATATCTGAATGTTTGATATATATGCACACATATGTAAAGTTTTCCAAAGTTAGTTATCATAAAATCATGGCCACTTAGAGCTGAAGCAACCCTAAGCTTAAAAGTGGTTAACCACATCCCTCACTTCACTCATGTGTAATCTAAAATAAAAATACTAAACAATAAAAGAAAGTCAACGTTTTTACTTTTCCTTTAATAATTATTTTATTATAACTAATGTAATAATTACTTATTTAATACTTTCTAAAATAATATATTAAAATTTTTCTTTTTCCTTTTTGGTGCCCCAAGCATATGCCTGTTTGCAAATTAGATAATCTAATAACGGATACAATACATAATATATTAAAATTTTTCTTTTTCCTTTTTGGTGCCCCAAGCATATGCCTGTTTGCAAATTAGATAATCTAATAACGGTTACAATACAAATTGTCTTAAAACTTGTTTCTTCTTTCTTTTTTCCATCTAAGATATCTTGGGCATCTGTCTGTGTCAATATCTGAGCATTACTGAGACTGGCAACCATGGGTTCCTCTCAGAGGGAAGCAGCGCTCTTCAAATGCCAGTGCCTGTAGCCAGGCTTAGCATCTCTGAGGAATTGTCATGGCTTTAGTGAATTAGCATTACACCCACTGGCAGGGGCAGCGTCTCCAGATTCAGAATTGAGTTCACAAGCAACTGAACTACCTTTGAACCTTTATGGAAAGAAGTGAGGTATAAATTAGCTTATTCACTTATTCACAGGTACTCTAACCCAGAAGCAGTGAATGTGATCATCATAATTAGGGGTGAAGGTTAAAAACCAGAGAGAATTCACTGTTATAAGTTTTTCCTTTGTTATCTCTGTGAAAGAATTTAGAATTAGATTGTGTCATAAACTGGTTATTTAACTATTATTTTAATATGATGCTTTTGTCACTGATTACTCATTTTATTGCATTGTGGACAGAGAATGTTATTTGTATGCTGTCTGTTTATTGGCACCTCCTCAAATGCTGCTATGGCTGAAGACATGGTCATTCTTTGTAAATATTCTGCATGTGTATGAAAAGAATGGAAATTAATGCCGTAATTTGCCTACCATCCTCCACAAAGATTGAAGTCCATATTCCTATTTGGAATCAGCATTGCGAGGCAAATTTCCAAGAACAGTGGTTTCTTAGGACCCCGGGAGACTGCTTCAAGGACCTCCCTCAGATACGAATCCAAATTCCAAGGTGCTCAAGTCTCCCGTAGAAAAAGGTGCAGTATTTGCGTATGACCTGCACACACCCTTCTGTATACTGTGATTATTATAATGCCTCATACAACATAAATGCTATGTTAATAGTTGTTACATCGTATGTTCAGGGAATAATGACAAAAAATTATGTACATGTTCAATACAGGCACCATTTTCCCCACATATTTTCAATCTACAGTTGACTGAATTCACTGATATGGAGGGCCAACTTTATTATAAATACTTACTGAAACCTTTAACGGCTTTTACCAAAAAAATCTATATACATTTATTTATATTTAAAACAACAAATGGTTTTTAAAACTTTGAAGCCAAATAACAGATTAAAACATTGACTGTAGTAATTCTCTGATGTGTCCCCAAAGTCCCCAACCTGGGCCAATGTGCAGCTCCATGTACCAGGCCCCCTGACTCAGGATGGGTCCACTAACCGGTTTTCCCACTTTACTGATGTTGTGAAAGCAATACACATTCAATAGAAACCGCACTCTCAGTTTTTCCCCTGCATTCACAATATGCCGTTCGGGACTTCCTAATGGATGCCTGGGGCAGATGCAGCTCCTCAGCAGCCATGAAGGGGAAGCAGCCAACCCTAAGTGACTGTGTTGTTAGGCTGCAATGTTTAGTAGACTCAGTGCACTAAATGCATTTTCCACCTAATGATGTTTTCAACTTAGGATGGGTTTATTGGCTGTAGCTCCATCATTAAGTCAAGGAACGTTTGTGGTTTCCTTCCAGACATTGTCTATGTACCTGTTGCAAGAATAATACATAAGTAAATACTCCGTGCCTACCCTTAAAAAGAAAACCCCACATAGAAATGGGATTTCACTAGATGCACAATTTTGTGTACTTTGCTTTTTTCTTTTTCTTTTTTTTTTTTTTTTTGGTACCAGGGATCAAACTCGGGACCTTATGCTTGCGAGGCAGGAGCCAGAACCATTGAGCTAAATCCCCAGCCCTACTTTGCTTTTTTCATTTAATACAACTCCATATGTTTCCATATCAGCACATTAAAATCCTCTCCATTCTTTACTGTTACATGGTGTTCCATGATAAATGTGTTCCACAATTTATTTAACAATCCCTTTTTGGCCAAGTGTGGTGGCACACACCTATAATCCCAGCACTCAGGAGGCTGAAGCAGGAGGATCACTGTGAGTTTGAGGCCAGCCTGGGCTACACAGTGA
Source organism: Heterocephalus glaber (assembly GCF_000247695.1). Next base: position 514,629 of record NW_004624831.1, read on the forward strand.
ATTAAAGACCAGCCTGAACTACAAAACAAGACCATCTTGGGGGGGAAAAATTCCCTTTTTGGTGAACAGTTGGCTTGTTTCCAGCTTGGCTACTACAGACAATGCTGTGAGCAGCCTTCACGCAGATGTGAATTTGCTGCTGCTGCCTCCACTGTGCACTCCACCCACAGCCCTCCTCTTCCTTCTATGTCCAAGGCATCAGCCTTCTTCCACGCCTTTGGAGGCTACTGTGTCCTCTGGGGTCCTGTCCTTTAAGCCTGGCTAAGAACAAGCCTGTCACTCCCAAGCTCCCTGCCGTATTAATGCTCCTGATGACCGGCACACAGGACATTTTGGTTTGTTTCCTGCCATCACTCCAAGATACAAACAGGGAGATGCAATAAGAACAAATGTGGTGTGGTACAAAACTTAAAAGTTTTGGGGCCGGGGATTTAGTTCAGTGGTGCCGCCGCCTGCCTCGCAAGCACAAGGGCCCGAGTTCGATCCCCAGTACCAAAAAAAATTACAGCAAAACTTAAAAGTTTTTACTTCAGTAGTCTTTGCCTTGGCTCCTGCCTACCTTATGAAATAGTATACGAAAAGCCTACTTTCCAAAGTTCTCCAATGTTATGTCTAATTCCAATATTAGAGAAGTCAGATTGATTCTTTCTTCCATGATATACCTTCTTCCCTGGCCTCTAAGTCTTATTTGAAGAAAACTCTTTGTTCCTGGGGAGTTAGCCCAGTGGCACTGCACCAACCTTGCAAGCGCAAGGTCCTGAGTTCAGTTCCTGATACCAAAAAAAAACTCTTCGTGACTCTAAGGATCCTAAACTGCCACCCTCATTCCATAGGTTACTGTCCTGTCAGTAGTGGTCATCCTGAGCATTTGCTTTTAAAAATTATTATGCAGGGCTGGGGATTTAGCTCAGTGGTTCTGCCGCCTGCCTCACAAGCAGAAGGTCCCAAGTTAGATCCCCGGTACCCCAAAAAATAAAAATAAAAATTATTATGCAAATAGGTAGGCTGTAATGTTCTAATAAACAACCTGAAAATGTCAGAACTCCAAGTCCTAAAGCCAGCTAGTCCTGGGTGAGTCACATGTACCCTGTAACATCAGGCCACCAGAATGCACAAAACTTCCCAAGGCGGGGGCTGCACACAGAATGGGCAGATTTCATGGCGAAATTCAACCCCAAAATGAGCTTGGGGTCTGAGTGCCTTATGGGTTGGTACACCTGTGGACACCTGTTGATTCGCCATTTGTTCTGCTGAATCAGAGACACCCAGAATCCCTGAGGCTGATCCCTTGACTTTCACACCTGTCCACTTCTCAATTTTTCATTTGTGATCTGAAGGGCCTCTGGAAAACCAGGCGTGGCATTTCTAGGCTATGCTCTACAAAACAAAAACAAAGCACATTTTCCTGCTCCTGACTGCCCAGGAAAAGCTGGTTTCTGCTCTATTCATAAAGAAGAATGCAAAGTAAGAATTTTGAGCACAGAAAGAGAACATTATGGTAAGGAGCACATGAGGCCCCAATGCTGGAACCTGGATTTTAGGGGATTCTTGGCACAAATCGTTTGCGTTTACCGCACACTGAGACCTCAGCCTGAGTGAAGAGAAGTGAGGAAAGGAGGATTTGGTGAGTGGCCTAGAGAGGACTGGGGTGGAGGGAGCTTAGAACGGCTTAGCCAGGGCCTTTCAAAGCCAAAGAATGATCTCAGGTTCACTGGATGGACTACAAATGATGAATTAAAGAAGAGCAAAATTTCAGGCAAGGAGACCAGTTTGGAAGCCACTGCAGGAGACTTTGCAAGGGCTGACCAGGGCCTGTATCAGGCTGGCCTGAGGTACAGGCAGGATTTTTGAGTATTCAATATATGTATTTTTCTAGAGTCTACAAACCAATAAGAAAAATATAAACAAAAAATAAATACAAAAATTTAGAAAAAATGAGTGAAATCTAGAAATAGGCAATTAGAATCCAAAGAAGCTGGGCTGGGGATTTAGCTCAGTGGTTTTGCCGCCTGCGGTGCAAGCCCAAGGACCTGAGTTTGATCCCCAGTACCAAAAAAGTAAAATAAATAGAATCCAAAGAAGCCTCCTAAAATGTATGAGTGTTCAACCTAACAACTGAATGAATATAAAACACTGATAATCTATTCTTACTTTCAGATTAGCAAAAACAAAAAAGGATGGCAATGTCTAATATAGGAGCAGACGTAAGGAAGCAATGCTCTCATACACTGCTAGTAGGACTGTAAATTATTTCCGTCATTTATAGAAAGCAATTTGGCAGCATACAATAAACTTGGTAATGCAGACACCCTATGACCCAGTAATTTCCCTTCTGATTATATAACCCATAGACGTTGTTGCACATGGACACAAAAAAGCATGTACAGCGGTGTCCAGGACAGTACTGTTTCTAATGGGCAAATAAAATGCTGCATATTAACTGCACACAGAAATAAAATGTGCATGTATGCACATTTTTAAAAACATGCAAAAAATCCTACTAAATAGATGTGTATGTGAAAATTTTTTAGTAGACTTGAAAATAGTAGAAAAGAGGAATTCAACTGGGGGTGAGTTTAAAAGATTAGCAATGTTATATTAGACATAAAAGGTACTAGATTACAGGTTAACTGTCTGAGTTTAAGAGGTGAATGCATTTATAATATTATTCTTCACTTGATCTTAGCCAAAAGGCCGAAAAGTGATTATAATGTTATTCTTTGTATTCATTTATATGTTTTACATTTCTAAAAGGAATCAAATAAGAGTGTGGGCCACGGATTTAGCTCAGTGGTTCTGCCACCTGTCTCTCAAGCGCAAGGACTGAGTTCCATCCCTGGTAACAAAAAAACCCCCAAGAAAGTGTGTGTGTGTGTGTGTTTGTGTAAAACAGAAGAAAGAAACAGGTGCTATTGTGCTACCTGGGGTACAAAATCAGTACAACTTGGTGACTAGCACGCATGGGAGCTGAGGGTGATGGGGCAAAGGTTAGCGCCAACTTCCTGTAACTCTCCTCTGGGTATATAAAGCACTCACCGATTCTTTCTCTTTTGGCTCCAAGAGACTGGCTTTGAGAGAGTATAGTCTTGGCTGGGTGTGATGAGGCACACCTGTAATCCCAGCTACAAGAGTAGCTGAGTAGGAGGACTGCAACTTTGCCTTGAACTAGGCAACTCAATGAGACCCTCTCTCAAATAAAATAAAAAAGGCTGGAGAAATAGCTCAGCAGTACAGCACTTGCTTAGCATGTGTGAAGCCCTGTATTCAAACCCCAATACTGGAGGAGGTAGGAAATTTCATAATGCTATTGAAATAAATGATGTCAAGGTTACGTGTCACAACGCCAAGTGGCTGTGTGTGTTCACTGCGGTTCTGTCGTGTCTCATCAACCACTCCCAGGGTGACGCTGAGGCGAGGGGAGCCAGGCCTACACCCTCGTACAGACACCGTGGTCTGGAGAGGCTGCCCCACTTAATCAGGAATGTGGCCTCCAGTTTTCCCGTCCTACCTTCCTCACACTGGGGCTGAGCACCAGGTGCCATTTATCATCACGCTTGTGTGGACACTGGACAAAGGCCACTTTCTAATTTGTAGAAATGTGGTTATTAAATGGGTCAGTATTCATAAACTGCCATGTGCCTGACCCATAGTAAGTTTCGGTGTTTGTCACTGACCTCACTGGCATTAAGAAATACTCTTTGACTCCAAGTCTCTTAAAAGAGGAAAATGGGTCTGGTTCACTTACTTATGTTACCTGCCTAAGCCCTGCAGGAATAAGAGGGAGACCCCCAGTTTGTACCACTTGAAGGTGGAAATCTGGAATTTTGCATGAAATTCCTTTAAGTGTTGTTCTATGTCTTCAAAAGACACCCAATTTCAGGAAGCCACCTGATCAGGACTGGCATAGAGGCTCAGTATTTTGGCATCAATGAAGCTTAAAGCTTGCAAATAAGATGGGAGGAGCCAGTTGTGGTGTCAAATGCCTGTGATCCCACAACTGAGGCTGAGGCAGGAGGATCGCTGCAAGTTCGAGGCCAGCCTGGGCTACATAGTGAGTTCAGGGTCAGCCTGAACTACAAAGGGAGACGCTGCCTCAAGAAACCCCAAACAGGGCTGGGAATTTAGCTCAGTGGTTCCAACGCCTGCTGAGCAAGCACAAGGACCCAAGTTTGATCCCTGGTACCAAGACAAAAAACAAAACAAAATAAAATAAAATAAAAACATTTAAGTTAAAAAGTAGCTTATAGAAAATATTAGTAATATAGGAGCTCTTCAGGTATGTCAAAAATCACAAATATGTTTCTTGTGTGTCTACTTGTGGGAAACTGTCTTGCACCATTCTATAATGAAATAACAAGAGCTGACTTTTGTAAACAACAGATCTGTTTCTCCAGTTTTACTAATTACTTCCAGGAAGTCTGGACTCCTTGACATTATATTACTTTTGGCATTTTCCCAGCAGCCCCTGAAACAGTCAGGGCTGTTTCCAAGCATTTGTTGGGCAGTTTTGAGTTCAGCATCTGTTTGCAGTTTCTAGTGTGGATCTCGAACTGCTGTGACACACCTTCCCTTCTCCAGCACTTCTGTGGCCTTTCTCTCTGTCAGGCTTTCAAGCTAATTCTTCCCAGTTTACTGTCACACAGGCACCCATGCACACAAGGGGAATCTTGCTGCCTGCCCCCACCCAGCCCTGAAGCAGACGGGTCTTTGTTGGTTTGCCTGAAGTCACCCTTCAACGGCCTTGGGCTTAATTCCATGGTATAGTCATCTCAGAGCAAAACCATGCGTTTCTGGAGAATCTGAAGTGACTTTTCAGTCTCAGCTTTTTAGTAATGATCTTTCAGTTCCCACTCCCTGCCTTCTAAGGCACTGTGTGAGCCGTCAGCCCAGGACACTTTCCCTCTTTGTGACTGCTGGGGATCTCTGGCAGCACACCACTTTCAGCGCCAACCTTGAGCTTTATTCTCCCAGCAAATCTCATCTAGTGTGTATGTAACATTGTTTCAGCAGTTGCCCATCCCTTCCCATCAAGGCCAGAGCCCTGTCCTGTTTTTCACAGCCCAAGGTGCTAAATGGAGCTAACTGTACTCTGTAAAAGCCCAATGGAGGAAGCCACTTCAGTCCCATAGCTTCTGCTTCCTTATTCCCCTGCTCAAGTCTTCCCAGACTAGCCTTTACAGTCATCCAGATTTCATTTTTCCAATCCTTGCCGAGAGTTCAAGCTTCTGTCTCGCTTACATTACTCACCATCCTCTTCTCCCCAGCCCCTCCGCTTTTCTCCCTCTCCACATGTACACACGAGCTCTTTAACATCTCTTACCTAGTGTAGTTTCCTGGCCATCTATTTCCATCCCACTATAAACTAAGACATAAAACACCCTTATACAGGGCTGAGAGACAGTTCAGTGGTAGAGAACATGCCTAGCATACTCCAAGCCTTGGGTATGATCCCAAGCATACAAAGAAAAAGGGAAAAAAGCCCGTACAGTAATGTTGCATATGTGTGTGGTATATATATGCACATTTAAGGTGGGAGAAGGGGTACAAATACAAAATAAAGGTCAGATGTATTTGGGGAAGAGCTTGAGAAGCCACCGGCCATTCTGGTTAGCAGGTCAAACATATCTCACCCTGCAAACCAAATCTGTGTCATTCTCCTACAGTTTAAACAACGGAAGAGCCTGGATGTTTACTGAGGATTTAGATAACTACTTCCTTGTTAAGAAAAGATTTCAAAAATTGTTTTCATTATGACTGCATCTCCATTTATTGATCAAGGGATTTCTTGCCTCACTTAACCTATAATCTGTTGCTCAGATTTAAGAAAATGCGAATAGTATTGTTTAGTAGCATGAATACAGACTTTAAAGTGATACCTGGAAGGCTGGATGATTCAAATACTATAATCCAAGAAAAGCAACTAATTGATCATGCAGAATGTTTTATGCATTATTCTTTTTATGGAGAGCATGGAATGAAACGAATCTGGCTAAATGTTTTGTAGATGTGCTGTTACAGAAGTAGAAACTTTCTTGTGTAGAAACAGCCAACAGAAAGCACTAAGTCAAAGGACAAAAAAACAATATATACAGAAAGTCCTTAGTAAACAAATACATAAGCCATTATTCATTTCAACACATTTTCAGTAACTATCATGTTTATTTTTTTCTTTTTTTTGGTACCGGGGATCGAACTCCAGTCCTTGTGCTTGTGCAGCAGGTGGCGAAACCACTGAGCTAAATCCCCGGCCCTTTTTTTTTGTTTTATTTTGATTTTTGAGACAGGGTCCCACTATGTAGTTCAGACTGGCCTCGAACACAGCAATTCTCCTGCCTCAGCCTTCCAAGCACTGGGATTACAGGCGTGCCCCATCACACTGGCTTATTTTATGTAGAGAACAATGCTCATATAAAAGCAGTATAGTAAATTCTCATTTCCAAGGAACTGAAAAGTGCCCTTTATTTCAGGATTTCCTTCCTTGTACTACCACTGCCTAGAACTAGCCTGGAAACTTCGTGGATGACGACAGCCCTCTATGTTCATAGTTTCTCTTCTACCCTTTGTCACCCTGTTGGTCACTTCATTCCTCATTAATTCTTCATCCTGAGGGCTACTAGGGAAGAGAAAGGAGGTGAACTTCAGGTCAGTCCAGGATGCTTAGTGACAGGCGCAATTCAATCTCAGAACAGTACATTTGACAGATCTGTCCAAATTCTTTTGTGCCATTTAAGATTTTGCTCCATCCAATTCATTGAACACCCTTGGCGATTTAAGCTTGGACATCCTGGAGATTGACAACTTGGTTATTAACAGTTATTTAACAGTATCTGCCCTGTCTCTGAAGACTTTATGATAAGTTAAATTCACTGCCAGAATGTCTGGGAACAATAATCAGTACCAAACACACGAGAGAATCTGAACTATCCAGTTTATGTTATTTCGTCTATGGTTTACAACTTCCCAGAAAAGTAATATACTCATTGTATAGACTCGGGCCAGTCTCTCAATTTGTAAGGAAAAGCCTGGCTAACAGACTCCAAGCACAAGCCCTTTACCAAGGAGGGCTGGAGGCAACTGGTACTGGACTAGTCTACGCTGTCAACACTTACTATGGTTACTATAAGCTGACTCCGCGTCCTTTTATAAAAATCCCCATGGAAGCCTTCTGCGGGAACTTCCTTGATAACTCGTGAAAAACAAAATGCTTTTGTGGTTCAACTTTATTTCAATGTCGGGTTTTTCCTTCTTAAAATATACTCAAGACATACAAGCTTAAATATCACATGGTCTCTCTCATATGAGAAACCGAAATATAAACTAAGATGCGAAAATAAAAGATGCAGTGAACAGGAAGAGAGATCATTTGCAAATGGAGGGAGGAAGCAGGGAAAGGGGACGGAAAAAAAGAATTGAGACGTGTCACGTACATATACCCACTCCCCACCAAGATGTGACCATCATGTACCCACTGCAAATACGTACTAATGAAAACTAAAAGTTGAAAGAAAACAATGGCTGCGGCTAGCACTTAAAAAACCCTCGCGGCCGGTTTCAGACTGGCTGCACAACCTCCTGGGCACTCGGTCACAGCACAGACCAGTGCCGATGTAACAAATAACTGGGCTGTCTGTAGCTCGACTGGGGGCACCACAGCCCAGGCGCCGGCCGCTGAAGTCCGGTGCGGCCGCGAGGCCGCATCGGCCTCCGCACACGTGACGGGCCGGAGCGGGCGGTTTCCTCCCGCCTCCCCCTTCCTGACAACCACCTCCTCCGGAGAGGTTACGGCTTCTTATTGCGCTGCCGCCAGAATGACTCCAGTGCCAGCCAACCAGAGCGCGAGTACTCCAGTGAGGCCCGCCCCTCTGGGCTCTCGGTCCTTCCCGCTCGCTCCGGTCACTTCCGAAGCGAGAGAACCGCCATGAAGAGAGAAGCGGGTGCCGCCCACCTCTGCTCCGACAGCGTCCCCGAGTCCCAGCGGCACGACGGCAACCACGCACCCACGCTCTCCGTCCACAGCTCATGCCGCCGTCGCCAGCGGCGCCGACATGACAAGGCGCTGCATGCCCGCTAGGCCAGGTTTCCCCTCGTCCCCAGCCCCGGGGTCGTCGCCCCCGCGCTGCCATCTGAGACCCGATGGTACCGCCCCTGCCGCTGCGGGAAAGACAGCAAAGAGTCCTGGGGACAGGTACCGTGCAGAGGGCTGGAGAAGGGGCTGGGCCGCGGGGCAGGGTTGAGGGAGGCCGCGGACGCCGCTCAGGCTCCCGCCGTCCACTGCGAAGGCCGGCCTGGCTTCCGGGCCGCTCGCCCCGCCCCCGCGCGGGGGCTAACGGGAGCGCGGCCTGGGGTCCCGCGGTCTGGTCGCGCGGGGCTGCGGCCTGCCCGTCCGTCCGTCCGTCCGTCCGGGACGAGGTTGTCCTGGAAAGCTGGACCCGGGGCCCTAACTGTTGACGCATGTTTAGGTGATCTTCTGCAGTTGGCAGGTCTGATCCTGGTGGGTAGCAGTGAGAACCTTTTCAGTACTGTGGTTGAAATTACGTAAGAAGTGAGGAAAACTACGGATTTGTAGTCCAGTGTGCACGATAATTCATCACTTAGAAGGACATACAGATTTGAAATGTGATTGTTTCCTCTTCCAATAACTATACCTCTCCAAGAGGTCAGATTTTTGTATAGATTTTGTGGGAGCTGTGTAAAGATGGGGAATTTGATCAAATGACATCCTCTGACAATAAAACATGTTTACATTCCCTATGAACTTGGTACTGTCTTTTTTACTTTTAAGTTCAAAAGCTTGTAACAAGCTTAACAGTAAATGTATGTTCATGGTGGTGCAGGTCCACAATCCCTTATCTTAATCGTGAAAGTCAGAAAGTTATGAAAGCCAAATTTACTTCAGTAAGTTTACCGTCACGTCTTACTTGGCAGCCAACCTGACCAGAACTAATGTAAGGCTGTGTATAGTTTTTATTCCATTAAGTGTGAATGTTTGCTGGAGAATAGTGATGGGTTTGATTACATCTTGTGGCATCAGACTCCACTGGGGGCTTTACATAATATATTTAAATTATTCCCTTTTTAAAATCCAGTAAATTAAGAATTCTAATGCACATTTGGCCCCAGAAGTTTCAGATAAGGGTTTGTGAAGCTGTATGATTGGTATTCTTAACCAGTTATAAATAAGGAATAGACATTTCTGTGCATGTGAATTTAGGGAAGAAATAACACTTGAAAGTTACACCTGTGGTTATTTTTACAGGTCTCTTGTGTGTTTTACCCAAAGCCATTTTTTTTCTGATATATTAAATGCAAAGGAGCCTGAGAGCTAATACTTTAGAGAAGACATAGAGTGTTACATTCAATAATTAACATAAAAACATAATCTTGCTTTGAATTAGTTGCACCTCCTTCACCAGTAACAAGGCATCATACAGACCCTTCAGTATTTCTTCCTTAACTGGTATAATTTTGCTAATGTAATTTATTTTTTTGTAAACAAATGCATATATTCCACTGTCACCTGTTGTTCATATTCATCTCATTATCACTTAGATTATCTACCAACATGTCAAAACAAACATGATGGACTGTCATTAAACCTATGCACTGCTCTTCAAATGTGACTAAAGTGTACTCGATGTAGGAAAGGCCTTAATCTTGGATTTGGGTTGTTAAGGTTTTCACTGAGTACTCCAGCCTCAAGATGGATAAATGTTTAGAGAAACCACTAGTTTCTCTTTCAACAAAAACAATACATTTTCACCAAATTTGCCGGAAAATTAATTTTTTCTTCTCCATATGACATCCTCCTCTTGTGACTGACAACTGAACACGTGAAAAATATCAGAATACAAGTTCTGGTAATGTGATCCTATTTCATTTTGTGCCCAGTTGAGGGAACTAAAATCTTTTAATAAGAGTCATTAACCTTTTATTTTAACTTAGATTAACTAACTTCCATATCTCCTTTTTTTGTGGTTTTCCTAGGCAATATGTTATTTTTGTGAATATCTTATGGATTCTTAAGATAACGTTAAAATTTTAAGGTGAGCATGGTGGTGCATGCCTGTCATCCTTTGGGAGGCTGAGGCAGGAGGATTGCCATAAGGTTGAGGCAAACCTGATCTTCACAGCAAAACCCTGTCAAAAAAGCCCAAAAATGAAAAATTAAAACACTAGATGTGAAGACTTACACCAGTTTTTTTTCTTTTGGTACCGGAGATCGAACTTGGAACCTTCTGCTTGTGAGGCAGGCGGCAGAAGCACTGAGCTAAATCCCTGGGTCCACGCCAATTTTTGCTGTTACTTAGACCAACAACTTACCCTAAAGTATAGAGGGTAGTACTCTGCCCAGCACCTTCAGCTGCCTCCCAAGATCAGCCAAATCACTCATATTGTCATTCTACCATCTGCTGTACTGTTGTTATCAGGGCCTGTTCAGGCTTTACTCCATTTTTTACAATCTCCATTTTATACCAGTCACTGGCGATATTAACAAACAAAATTAATGCCTATCTCTGAGATCCTTCATTCTACCATGTAGCTATGTTTCAGTATTAAATAGCATTCTGCACCAATTCCCCGAATCCACACTCCATTCTTACCATTTTAGTACTATAGATTATATAAATTTCACTTGTATTTTTATAAACTACAGAAAATCATTCATCATTTTCAATTTTTGTAGCATACCAAAGTCGTTGCCATTATTGGAACTTAGTTAAGCCAGATGAGTTCTAGCCTGTATTTTATAAATGTAATATTCCCCATTTAGTCTAAATTATTGAGATTTTATTTGCTTATATGATCCCATATTAGTTATGCTTTTATTTTCAGGAAGCAGTCAATTATAGATTTCTTCAAACCGGCTTCAAAACAAGGTATGCCTATATTAATACATTTTTTGTATTATTTTGGAGGTGAGAAGGGAGATGGATTCAACTTTGAAACTTTTTATTGATTAAACTTCACAATTGAAAATCCAGGGTTTTAATGAAGATGTAAATGGTTTGGGGGGTTTTTTTGGTACTGGGGATTGAACTCAGGACTTTGTGTTTGCGGGGCAGGCAGTGGCACCACTGAGCTAAATCCCCGGCCCCGCAGTGGGTTTTTTATAAACGAGTTCTACATATAGTCTTTTTGCTGTTATGTGTTCACACTTAAAATATTCCAGTCCATGATGTTTATAGTGCAGTTTTGTGTGTTTTGTTTTTTCTTGAGACAAGATCTTGTTATGTAACCTGGGCTGGTCTTGAGCTCACTGTGAAGTTCAAGGTGGCCTCAAGGTCATGGCAGTCCTCCTGCCTAAGCCTGGCATATAATGCATAGTGTTTTGTTTTGGTTTTTGGTTTTTTTGATATCGGGAATTGAACTCAGAACCTTGCACTTGTGAGGCAGGCAGCGGAACCACTGAGCTAAATTCCCAGCCCTTAAGGCATAGTGTTTTGATTCTCTTAATACAGTAACTTAAGAGGTATAGGGACATAATGTACTATAGCAAAAGGGAGATTTATGTAAGACTGTTAGTAAGTAAGCTATGTCTTAATTTCTCTTACCCTTCAAAAAAGTATGTGTATCATTACCCATGTATTTTGCTTTGAAAATTTCTGTGATGGCTTTAATATAGTTTTGTATTTTAGTAATGATCAATATTAATGTAAGACGTAAGTTTGTGTTACTTTTAATAACATGCAATTTGTATGTTTTAATTGGCTATTTAGAGAGACATATGTTGGATTCGCCACAAAAAACAAACATCAAATATGGAGGAAGTGGATTATCCATCACGGGGACAGAGCAGTTTCAAAGGAAACTATCCTCACCAAAAAAATCTAAACCCAAAAGAATGCCATCGGGAAAAAGCCCTATTATAGAATCTTTGATGAAAGGTGTTAAAGAGCAGCATAAAGATCGTGGTGTACACAAGTCCCGTCGGCCTTATGTGTCACTGGTCTCTGAATATTTTTCAAAAGGAACAAATTTCAGTGTTTCTCATTCATATTATTTGTCTAAAGAAATGAAGGCCCTGAAGAAAAAACATCGGTCTCCAGAGAGAAAGAAGTCACTGTTTATTCATGAAAATAGCAGGGAGAAAAATGATGGAGATGGAGGAAAGACTAATGCGGACTCCAGAAAGCCAACCATGGTGACAGAAGCTGACATCTTCAAGAGCAGCTCTGCAAGTCTTAGTAGCAGGAGCAGTCTTTCCAGGCATCACCCGGGAGAAAGCCCACTGGGAACTACTAGTTTTCAGAGGTCGCTAGCTTCATATTGCAAAGAACGAGAATTAAAGAAGTTGAGAAAGGAGCAAATGAAGCAGAAAATCAACTCAGAAAATTCCTTCTCAGAAGCGAGTAATCTTTCTTTAAAATCTGCCAGTCCAAGAAGAAAATGTAAACCAAGGCAGGAACATAGTAAACAGAGTGATATACCTGGAAAAAGTAATCTTTCAAACTTGGTATGTGCAATAATTACTTAATTAGCTTTGCCTGTACTGTATCATTTGGAACAATCTAAAAATATACAATAATTGTCACATCACATTGATATATTTAAGGGAATTTGCAATTTGAACATGGTCTCATTAGGCTTCTTCTGACATCCCTCTATTAATTCAGTGAAGTAGGATTTTTTGCTCCTAATTTTTTCATACCGGGATAAAAATCTTGTTTAATCAGGAAAGTAAACATTTGTTCTTTGAGGCAAGTATAGTCATTTTTAGGTTATGATCTGCTGAAGGGAGATACTTGAGGAATGGAAAATTGAAAAGAGCAGGAAATATTTTAGAATAGGGGCTTGCCAGAATTATGTCTCAGATCCCACCTCAGATGCACAGAATCAGAGCTAGTGGAGGTAGAGCCCAGCAGTCTGCTACTGATATACGTGAAAGCTTGAGAATTACTGGCTTAGATTATATAGAGATCTTAAATAATTGATTATAGGTCTTAAGAGACTGTCCAAACACATCTTAACCACATCAAATTTTTTTAAAAACACACTGAACTGGCCGGGGATTTAGCTCAGTGGTTTCACTGCCTGCTGCGCAAGTGCAAGGACCCGAGTTCGATCTCTGGTACCAAAAAAACCCAAACAAAAACAAACTGAACTTAACATAAAAGTTGTCCCTCTACCGTGGAAAGTCAGAGCAAATAAAGGAAGGTCATATGTCAAGAGAGTGCTCTGAAATTTTAAAACTAGGTTGACCAAAATAAGCCAAGTTAAGACATTCTAGGAGTGGGTAGATTGTAGCATTGTATATTATTGGAAGATGTAGTTCCTAAGGCTTATTTATAAGAACTTTGATGCCTTTACAGTGAGATTTGCTAATGGTAAGTAGAAGTTAGTCGGGCTGGGGATTTAGCTCAGTGGCACTGCTCCTGCCTTGCAAGCTCAAGGTCCTGTTTGATACCTGGTACCTGAAATTAATTAATTAATTAATTAATTAAATAGAAGTAATATTTGGTTTGTTTTTGTAAGATTTCAGTGTTTGGTGATGCATCAGCCCTTAAACAGGTACTGAAGAGTTCAAGTTGTATCATCTTTTAGTTATTAATGTAAGTCCCTAAATTAGCATTATAAAAACTGACTTGATGTTTACTTTTTAATGGTACAGATGTCTGTGTGTGTGTGTGTGTGTGTGTGTGTGCGCGCGTGCGCGCATGTGTGTGTGTATGCACAGGCATTGCTAGGGATTGAACCCCAGGGCTTTGTGCTTGCTAGGTAAGTGCTCTGCTGCTAAACTACACCCCCAATCCATGCCTTTTATTTTATTTATTTGCAGTACTGGAGATTGAGTCCAGAGAGAACCGAGCTACGTCCCCAGCCCCTTTTTTAAAATTTTGGGACAAGATTTCCCTAAGTTGCCCGAGGTAGCTTCAAACTTGCCTCATTCCTGAGCAGCTGGGCTTACAACCATGTACTACCATGCTTGCCTCCTTCATTTTAAAACTTAAGATCTTCAAATGTTTTATTTTAGAATTTAGTCTTTATCTCTTAACATAGGTGATTTTATTATTCAGTGTAGAAATCTGTTTAAATATTAATGAAGAAAAGTTCACATCTTTGCAGCTTGAAATTCTTTTTTTCTCTTTCCTAATAGGAAAATGGACATCTTTCGAGAAAGAGATCCTGTTCTGATTCATGGGAACCTGCTTCAGGTAGAATCAAAATTAAATTTATGAATTTCTAAATAGATTTGCATCTTAATGGCACTGCTTTTTGAAACAACTTTTTTTAGATATGCACTTCTTTTCTAGACATGAATTGTTTAAGAGTAAGACCATAAAGAATAGTCCCTGAGTTTAGTATGCATAAGCTGTGGTTTGTCTTGACTTTTTTTCTGCCTTCAAGAGCTTCTTACAGTGTGTTTCTCATATTGATATTCAGTGTTCTCCTTCTGACTCTTTGGCTACATCAACAATTCATAATGTTAAATTCTTGGAATTGAGATCTTGTTATATTGAAGATTCTTTGTATGAAACTGTTCATCATGATCCAAAACAGTTTTTCCTAGTATATCAGATACAAACGTGCCTGTTTTTATAACATTCCAAGGACATCTGTAAGATAATCCTTTTTACTTTGAATAACCGCATAATGTTTTGTGGGGATTGTGTGCATTGTATCTTCGTGGGGGATTGTGTGCATTGTATCTTCGTTATTGTTTTTACTCAGTCCTGGGGTTGGAACCAACATCCTCACACGTGCCAGGCAAGTGCTCTGCCCCTGAGTACCACTGAACTGTACCCATAGGTCTACTGAATTTGAATCAATGAAATAATACTTTCAAGCACAATATAAATTTTTTTTTTTGGTACCAAGGATCGAACTGGGGACCTTGTGCTTGCGAGGCAGGCACCAGAACCACTGAGCTAAATACCTGGCCCCACAATATGAATTTTTTAAAACTGGTTAATGCAGGGGCTGGAGATTTAGCTGAGTGGCACCGCACCTGCCTTGCAAGTGCAAGAATCTGAGTTAGAGCCCTGGTACCAAAAAAAAACAAAAACAAAAACTGGTTAATGCAAATATAGATGCTTGAAGTATATCTGAGTATAGTTACTAATAAATAAAGGCAGCTTCTCTTAGTGTTACGTCTGATGGGTCTGGGATCTAGGGGTCCCCAGACTCACCCTCACTAGGCTTGTCTCTATGATGGAGAAAGAGGAGGAGGAGCCAGAAGACTAGGGCAAAGGGGAAGTGATTTTGTTGTAGGTATTTCAGGGAGCAATACAAAGCCACTCTGGGGAAGGAATGGAGGTGCTCAGAATTGAGACACCACTGAATCTGGGGCGGTGGTGCTGTCTCTACACCCCCTACCCCCCCACCCCCGTCGATTCTTGGTTGACTGGATATTGGGCTTGTTGCTAGGGGTTTGGTCTTGTGGGCTGATAACGGAGTTTGGGTAGGGATGGCAACCTCTACTAGGAGGGGACAGTGCTGCCTACACAGGGCCAGGTGTCAGAACCACAGACTGTCAGCTTCAAACCACAAAGCTGGGGCTGGGGATTTAGCTCAGTGGTTCCGGCGCTTGCCTTGGCAAGCACAATGTCCCAAGTTCAATCCTGGGTACCAAAAAGAAAAATTCAAACCACAAAGCCACTTGAAAACTGCTCGCTTGCTTGCTGCTTATAGTCACCAGAGCCTGCACTTTCCAACCTCTGTAAAGGGCCAGGGCCTGTCCCAACATTGGATTCCTAGGGCTACTGCAGCAGAGTTCTAACATTGCAACAGAAATCACTGCCTTGCAGTTCGGGAAGCTAGAAATCCAAAGTCATAGAGTGTCTGTAGGGCTGTGCTGCCTGTGACAACTCCAGGAAGAATCCTTTAACTCTCCAGTTCTGGTGTTGGCCTGAGATGCTTGGAATTCCTTTACTTGTAGCTGTATCATTTCCATCACATGGAATCTTTCCCTTAGGTATCTTTACTGTTATCTCCCCCTGCATGTCTGTGTGTGTCCATATTTCCCCTATGTATAAGGACACCACTCATTCTGCATTGGGACAGACAGTTTATTTATTTATTTATCTTTTGGTACCGGGGATCAAACTTGGGTCTTTGCGCTTACGCAGCAGGCGGCAAAACCACTGAGCTAAATCCCCAGCCCTAAGACCTCAGTTTAATTCAGTCATGTCTGTAAAGACCCAGTTCCCAATTGAGGTTATATTCTGTGGTATAGGGGTCAGAATTTGTGCATATCATTTTTAGGGTACACAGCCCATAGCATAGCTGAAGACAGTGGAAGTACATGCATGGAAAGGATTAATTATAATTATATAATGAGTGCATATTTTTTTTTTTTTTTTTTTTTGAAGACGGCATACGAGATCCTGGTAGGTGACTGGGGATCGAACTCTGATCCTTGCGCTTGCAAGACAGGCGGTGAAACCACTGAGCTAAATCCCCGGCCCAGGTGCATTTATTTTTAATAAATTAAAATTTACTTTCATCTACTTATACTATATGTGTTTGAAGATACTATATTTTTAGATGTGGAAGTGTTAAATTTCTGGAACTAGGTAGTCCTGAGCTTAATTTTATTTTGAGGGGAAATACCTTTGGAATCATTTCATTGGTGCAAATATGTGGTTGTTTATATTTTACGGAATGATACTTTTAATTCTATTAAGGTGGTACACTTTTAATAGATTTAGAATGGAAAATGAGCATTTATCATTAGCTTTAAATTTCTTGGACACCTCTTTATAATTTGGGAGATAAATGACTATTCTCTTTATTCATTCCAAATGTTATGAATAATTTCAATCTAAAACTTTCAGAATTTGATTATTTTGTAAGGGTGTTCTAGACACTCAGTGAATAAGCTTTACTCAGATAAGACTGTGTACTTTTCACTAATCTGACAAAAATTGAATTTTACCAGGCTCTAAGCAGAATAAATTCTCTGACAAAAGAAAAAGGAACTCTGTGGACTCAGATCTCAAAAGCACAAGAGAATCTATGATACCAAAAGCAAAAGAGCCTTTCCTTGAGAAGCGTCCTGATGGATCACAACAGAAAGAAAAATTCATAAGACATATTGCACTGAAGACACCTGGTGATGTGCTGCGTTTAGAGGATATATCCATGGAAACGAGTGATAAAATTGGTTGCTCCTCTACAGGCTTGGCACCTTCAAATTCTGGCCACCATTCTCCCAGGAATAGTGACCAAATCCGTGCGGCAAGTACCAAAGAGACTAAGATACAAAAACCCCATCTGTCTTTACCTCAGGAAAAGTCTACAAGTAAAAAAGCTAGCACCCCTCAGAAAACGAAAAGTGCTAGCTCCGAGACGTTGAAAGAGACAAAGCCTCTGCCTTTACTTAACCGTGTTCCCAGTGCTGGTTCCTCTCAGGTGCCATTAAACGCTCAAAATTGCGCTCTCCCAGGTCCTGAGAAAGAGAAAGAGCGTTCCTCATCTAAAGATTGTTCTGGGCCTTCAGCAGTATCCTCCAAGCACAGAGAACACAAAGCAAAGACTAATAAGACTGATTCTAATACGCCTTCAGGGAAAATTTCTGAGGGCTCTTTGTGTGCAGAATATGGCACTTCTACCAAGACTTCTCTGGAAGTTGTGCCATGTAACCCAAGCCCTACAGCACCTCCAGATAAAGCCCCTTCCGATAAGGAGAGTTCAGGAAATTCCAGTGCAGGTAGCAATGCACTGAAAAGAAAATTAAGGGGTGATTTTGATAGTGATGAAGAAAGTTTAGGTTACAACCTAGACAGTGATGAGGAAGAAGAACCATTAGAATCACTGGCAGAAATAATGGCCTTGAACTTCAGTCAGACTCCTACAACTTCAGCAAAGCCTCCTGCTCTTTCGAAGGGGCTTCCTTCTCAGTCACCAGACTACAAAGTAAGTAATTTTGTAACATTTATGTTTACTTGAGGAAAAAGATGGATTAGTGAAAAAGGATAGATTGTTAAGTTTTATTTTAAAATTCAGTATTTTTTACAACCCATAATTAGGATGAAAATTAGTATAATTCTTGGTGGGTAAATTAATTTCCCATATCTTTAGTTTTTATTACTGTAAATCAGTGGTCTCCAAACTTTCTTGATCACACACACATTCTAAGTTTTAAAAATTTTTCAGCATGTCCCCCAATTTGTATGTGTATTTGTAGATGTATATACATGTACCACTCTAATACTATGTACTTTCTAAAGCATATGCAAAAACCAGGATATAAAAGGGAAAAGAAGAAAATGAGTGTTTTCCTATAGAAGTTACTATAGACTAAGTTCTACTGGAGTTTCTATAGAAGTTCCATATAAATAGAAGTTCTATTATTTTCTTCCTGCACCCCATTGGATCACCTTGCACACCCCCTGCTTTGGAGACCACTGCTGTAAATGAAGGTAGAGTGTAGAAATGTTGTTAATTGTGGTGTGCAATTTTATTTATAGAGTGCTTCATTCTTTCTTGGGAATAAGCTGAATTAAATTTTAATTTTAAAATTTGGTGGGGAAGATGTTAGTATTTCATGGTAACACCTAAAAGTTACTAGTTTGAATCCACTAAACTAGAACTCAGAACTAAAGAAAGGGTCGCCACAGAGCTCTTGGGTGTTTGGAATCAGATCCTAAAGCTAGCAGAGTTCTATAAGGAGAACCTTTCTTAACAGTAAAACCAAATTGCCTGCAATACAAAATACTGGATTAAAAGCATGATGGTGGGCCGGGGATTTAGCTCAGTGGTTCCGGCATCTGCCGCACAAGCGCAAGGTCCTGAGTTCGATCCCCGGTACCAAAAAAAAAAGCATGATGGTGTAAATTCCTCTTTAAGAAAAGTGTCATACTAGCCCAGGTTATTGAAATAGGAAGTAGTTACTAGTACTCTGAATGAATGAAAACACCCTACTTTTTCTGCTAAGATATGTCGTAAAATATTCTGAATTTTCTTCTTTTAGGAGCATGTTCATAGTGGCACTTACACAAATACTTTGGAGCGTCTAGTGAAGGAAATGGAAGACACACAAAGGTTGGTTAGCATCAGGATTAATTTGCTAAATTTAATATACTGCTTGTTTGTGTGGCTGGCTTTAAATTTACCTTCAGAAGCACTGTATCTTCTCCATTTATATAAGGTGTTTTTGCTGAAAGTATGGAGTACATGTCTTTGATCTGTTGAGAAGGTTCTGTTCTGCTTCTAGTCTCCTGATAGCTTTTACCATGAACAGCTATAGAATTTAGTGCAATACTTTTTCTCCAACTAGTGACAGGATCGTATGGCTTTTTCCTTTCCTCTGTTAAAATGATGACTTATGGGGGTGGCTCTTCCAGTGCTAAACCAACACTGCCATCCCTATAATAAAACCACTTTTTACATACTGCCCGATCTGACTTCTAATTGTTTTGTTAAACAAATTTCTATCTACGTTCATACTTTTTTCTTCTGTTATCTTTATCCAGTTTTAGTATTAGCACAATGTTGATTTCCTAAAACGAGGGGAGAAGTGTTCCTTCTTTTTTCTGCTTTAAATGTTTGATATAATTTATCAGTTAAAATGTATATGAGCCTGCTGTTGTCATATAGGTTTTCAAGCTAGGAATATACTTTCTTTAATAGGTGCTATTCAAATTTTATATTTCCTCCATAGTTAGTTTCATTAATTTGTCTTCCAAGGTACTTCTTAGAAGTTGTCAAATTTATTTCAAAAAATATTTTTGTAATATGCTTTCTATATCCTTTTAAATTCTATAAAATCTGAAAAAAAAAAAAAAAAGCTAATGGAATAAAGTCAGGTAAGAATAAGTCAAAGCTGATCCTCTAAAAATCCCCAAATTATCACTGTTTTATTGCAGGAGAAACAGCTGTGCCTTGGAAAAATTAAAGTAGCCTATAACATCTGCCTTCCTCTATTTCTACTCCATAGATAAAAATCACTTATTATGATGAATAGATATGAAGTTATTTTCTATAAATATTTTTTTATATATATGTATACATATATATGTGTGATACACACCTGTCCCTTGATTTGTGTTCATATTCATTATCCATACATAGAGGTCTACTTTGCTCATTTTACAGCCTCCCTAGTTTCTCACTGTATGGATACACAAAAACACATTCATCCAAATCCTTGCTGTGAAAAGAATGTCATTCTATTACTATAATGCTGTAATGAACTCTACAGTGATGAGAAAGTCCCTTGAAAAAGAATGTGTTAAAAATGCAATGGCAAGCCTCTTAAAAATAAAAATAAAAAATACATAAATTTACCTTCAAAAATAGAAATCAGCACACATTTTGCATTTATACCATTATAGTAGTTCGTCTGTTGTCATCTGTGATAGAAATATGGGTTCTCTTCATAGACTAGATGAAAAGGTCCAGTTTTGGGCCGGGGATTTAGCTCAGTGGTTCCACTGCCTGCCTCACAAGCACAAGGTCCTGAGTTTGATCCCCAGTACCAAAAAAAAAGAGAGAGAGAGACAGAGAGAGAGAGAAAGAGAGAGGAAGGAAGGAAGGAAAGGAAAGAAAGAAAGAGAGAAAGAAAAAAGCAAAGGTCCAGGTTTAGGGGCCCAGGGATTTAGCTCAATGGTAGAGTGTTTGGCTGGTGTGCACAGAGCCCTGGGTTTAATCTTCAGCACCACACACACACGCAAAAGGCAGGTTTGTATAGTATATGGTGGGTTGCATTAACTAAAGTTTCTTTCTGTTGATCACAGCTTAGTAGCTAATTAAATCCTTGATCAGAAGGATGGGTAGAATTTATTAAGTGTACAGTTCATTAAGTACATTGACATTATTGTACAACTTTATCATCATCCAACTCCAGAACTTTTGTGTTCTCAAACTACATACCAATTAAACAATAATTCTGCATTTTTCTCTTCTCTCCTGCCTGTGACAACTAACATTCTATTTTCTTTCTCTCTGAAATTGCCTATTCTAAATACTTGTATACACGGGATCATCAGTGTTTGTCCTTTTATGACTGGCTAACTTTGCTTAGCATAATATCTTCATTGTTCTTTAATGGCAAGATTGTGTCAGAATTTGCTTCCTTTTTATGGTTGACCATTTCATTTTATTATTATGTGTATACCATATTTTGTTTATTCATCTATGGCCACTTAGGTTTTATCTACTCTTTGGCTATTGTGAATAATGTTGTTATGAATATGAGTGTACATATCATAAAGACACACCTTTTCATTACTTTGGGGGTGTTCCTATAAATGGACTTGCTGAATCATAAGGTAAGTGTTTCATTTTGGGCAGAACTGCCACACTGTTGCCCACCAGCAATGATAAAAGTTACCTTTCTCTGTGTACTCTCCAACACTTACCTTTCCTCCTTTTTGATAACTGTCCTAGTAGATGTGAAGTGGTACCTCATGATGGTTTTGATTTGCATCTCCCTACTAACTGAACATATGGGATATCTTTTCATGTGCCATTAGCCATTACATAGCTGCTTTGATGGAATGGCTGGGCAGATTCTCTGCCTTTTTTTAATCAGGTTTAGTTTTTCTGTTGTTCACACAGATAAAGTGTTTTTAAACATTAGTTCACCAAATCTAAGTTTTGAAACCAGCATAACTAGACATATTTCTATTATCAAGTTACTTTTTTGAGTGAAGATTTCAAAATTATGAATACCCACCTCATCCCACAAAAACACCCATAGCCAGAAAAATCAGCAAGTTCAGGGTCATAATTTCCCTAATAAAATCTTCATGACTCGTAGTCATAGAGCAGTGATGGCGAACCTTTTAGAGCTTTCAGTGATACAAACAGCTCGCTGTGGCACATGTGTCATAGGTTTGCCACCACTGTTACAAACTGTTAAGACTAATATGAAGGGGGAAATATATTCCTCATTAATCCAAGGCATAGCTGTGAAACTAGCGCAGAGGACTTCACTGAAAGTTTGCCTGACTTGATTATAAGAAGTTGGTATATGTGTATCTCAAACTTGATGACCAAAGAGCTAAATATAGGAATTTTGTAGACAGTTACTAGGTCAAAGTTTTTTCCTCTTTGAATTTATAATTAGAGAAATTATCCCTATTATAAAATTCTTTAAATATTTGGTGAATTCAGGAGATCAGGGATGTGAAATCCGAAGTTGCTTATTTAAAATTGAGCATTGCTCAGACCAAAGGGGTAGATGTTAGTTTAATCTGATGATTGACTTTTTGTAGGGATAAAACAGTATATTTACTGGTTTTTTACCATTTTGTAAGCCATGCATTGTTTGTGGTTGGAGCAGAGAATAACTTTGATTTAAAAATGCAATGTCAATAGGATCTAGAGTTCAGATTGGGCACCTAGTGAGATCCTGTCACAAAATACAAGGTGCTAGGGGTGTAGTGCAGTACAGAGGCCCTGGATTCAATCCCCAGTACCACCAAAAAAATTTAAAAGGAGGCAGTGTATGTCAGATGTGGAGGCACATGCCTGTAATCCCAGGTACTCAGGAAGCTGAGGCAGGGTGATTGCAGGGTTTAAGGCCAGCCAGGACAATCTAGCAATATCCTGTCTCAAAAGTAAGAGATGAAAAGGGCTGGAGATGTGACTAGTGGTAGAGTGTCCCTGGGTTTGATCCCCAGTGGTGCTAAAAAGGATGGGGGCTGATGTTTGTTTCCTCATCTAAAACGTTGATAATAATAAACTGCTACCCAGGAGTTGCTGAGGATTCAGAGAGCTAACACACAAAGCCCTCAGTACTGCACTGTCATGTAGTAGGTGCTCAATGTTAGGGCTAGGGAGATGATGACCACAGTGACAACAAGCTGCTGCTAGGAAGCCTAGTTGGCACCATCAGACTGTTACTCTCTTAGACCTCAGAGGAGCACTAAAGATGACAGAGGGCAATAAAATTAATGGTTTTCTTCTTTGCTGTTTTTCTTTTCCTATCCTCTGATGATTTGGACAGGTCATTCTGGAAGTCCTAGCTATAAGTCTTATATTCAAGTTTTTTATGTGATGGTGTGCTCTTTTGAACATCATGATGTATTTGGGAGATGTGATGCAACCTATAGTATAACATAATTTGTCATATGATAGGGAACCTAATAAGGATTTTCCCTTGTGCCACTTGTGCTGCTTTTAGATACCAACTAAAGCTTTTTTTTTTTTTTTAATTTTTAGAGTAAACTTTATCCTAGCATTCTTTTGATTCTCAGGCTAGATGAACTACAGAAGCAACTACAAGAAGACATAAGGCAGGGTCGAGGCATTAAATCTCCAATTAGAATTGGAGATCAAGACAGTACGGATGATGAGGATGACCTCTTAGAAGAACACAGGTAAAGTATTTTTCATAACTTACACACATGCCTTGTTGCTTTCACATTGTTTAGGTTTTGTGAAATAAATGAGCCCCTGACAGCTGTTAATATGGTGAATAATGTATGCTGAGCTTCAGATCCATCTGTGATGATGCTGGAAGGCAAATGTTCAAGCCAACTTACACATTTTGTCTTTCTTCCGGTTATTGCTCCTTTTCATGCAGACACATTTAGTGGCTTTTGACTTTATCAAAAGTGAGTCTAATCTGGGGTTACCGTTAATTATAAAAAAAGTTTTCTTTGCACTCAACTTTTAAGTACAAACCACATGTACTGTAACTATTCAGTATTCATTAACTTTTTTATTTCAGAGAATTTCTAAAGAAATTTTCAGTTACAATTGATGCTATTCCTGATCATCACCCAGGTGAAGAAATATTTAATTTCCTCAATTCTGGAAAGATTTTCAATCAGTATACATTGGATTTAAGAGACTCTGGTTTTATCGGACAAAGTGCTGTAGAAAAGCTTATTCTCAAGTAAGTAGAAAAACTATGAGAAAAGAAAAAAAAATGGAAATGAAATCTGTGTAAATAGGGAAGGGTGGAGGGAGTGAAGGGTACACAGGTAATGAGGAAAAAATAAGAACCAAGTTACATCATGTACAGGTATAAGCACCCAGTGATAAATATAAACGAATTGTATACCTAAAATGTACCAATAAAAGAACTAAAAAATAAATAAATAAATAAATAATAAAAATAAAAATCAAGTAAGTAAAAAACAAACACTTTGCTTTATTTTGGATAAAAAAATTAAGACCCAGGTATGGTGGCACATGCCTATAGTCCAGCACTCGAGAGGCTGAGGCAGGGGGATTGCTGTGAGTTTGAGGCCAGCATGGGCTACAAAGTGAGTTCAAGACCAGCCTGAGCTACATAGCAAGACCCTGTCTCAAAAAAGACAACCAAAAAAATTAGAAAACTTTTGCCTGCCATGGACAGTAGTGCATACCTCTGATCCCAGCTACTTGGGAGGCTGAGACTGGAGGAGCACAGGTTCAAGGCCATCCTGGGCAAGTTCATAAGACACTGTCAAAATAAAAATAAAAAATGACTAGGGATGTAGCTCACTGGTAGAGCTCTTGCATAGTATGAGGTCCTGGGTTCAATTCTCAGTACTACTTGAAAAAAAAAGGAGGGAATAAAGAACAAAAAGGAAAAAGAAATTCTGTCCAGCATGGTCTTCTAAACAGTTAATTTCCAGGTCATGGATTTAGCTCAGCAGCGCTGTTCCTGCCTTACAGACGCAAGGTCCTGAATTTGATGGAGGGGTTGGGGCAACA
This sequence comes from Heterocephalus glaber, assembly GCF_000247695.1. Next base: position 539,223 of record NW_004624831.1, read on the forward strand.
GTTAATTTCTGTTAGTGCCTGTCTAATTTCCTATGCCTTTTATTAGTCTTTCTCTTTATGTTTTCTCAATCACAGGTGTGCTGATAGTGGTTTAGCACATCCTTTGTTTTTATGAGGATTAAAAACTGTGTAACAGCAGTAACTGTTAGAATGGCAGAGACTTAAACACGAAGTATACTTCTCTCTGATATGGAAGCTGCTGTGATATTTTTATCACATAATCCTCCTCCTCCTCCTCCATTTTTAGCACCTCACTGCTTCAGTCTGTGGGAGTTCCAGCCTTTATGTTCAGATAACCAGAAATCTCCCACCGCACTAGAATTTCCTCAACATAGGCATGCTTAGCGACAAGGAAAGCAGGGAAGTAATTTTTATTTCAGACAGCCAGTATGCCCAGTTAAAACTTAGGGCTCAGTTATTAACAAAGGCAAAAATTGATGTTAATATTGTCAACTAGTAATCTCTATCACAATGCCCAAGTTGTTATGATTTCTCCCAGGGCATAATGCAGGTTTAGAGAGATCGCATTAATTCTAATACTGAGTTCTATGAAGTATACTCCCAACCCGGCAAAAAAAAAAATGATGTGCTCTCCTCTAAACACTGCTGGCACACTTTGCTTTGTCCAACAGGTAAGTGTGGAGCCAACCCAACAGATGGAGTAAGCATTAGGCCATCAGTTGCATTTTGTTTTAGGAATAACCCATCCATACTAGTATAAAGTCCACATCCATAGATTGAAGATAATTCTTTTGCTTATTCCCTAATTATGTTAGGTGTGGTGGTAGTAGTGGAAGTGTGATTTTTGCCATGAAGGTAACATTTTGATTTTCCTTTTTTTTTCAGATCAGGAAAAACAGATCAGATTTTTTTGACAACACAAGGCTTCCTTACTTCTGCTTATCATTATGTCCAGTGTCCTGTACCTGTGTTAAAGTGGTTGTTTCGGGTAAGAAAAATACTTGGAAGTTGAACATAATTTTTTTTGTGCATTATTAGAGAAAAAATTTGAATATCAAACTCATGACCTCAGTAAGTTAGAGTAAGACAAGAAGTCACCCTAAAGAGATGGCAAAGTGGTAGCAAAGATTGTTTGCAGGATAGCCAGTAATGCTTAACACAGTCAGACAGGTTTGTCACACTACTAAGTCAATGTTACAGGTAGTTTTAGAAGCAATCTAATGTTTAAATACATAATTTCTTTTTAACTTTTTCATGTTTATTGTAGTACCTGTATAGATTGTCAGGATTTCAATTCTAATTAAAATTTACCCATTAACTACATCATATAAATCCAGTTTTCTTTTCTACATTCATGTTTACTACTTAAGAAGCTATCATGGTTTTGCTTTATATAAGTGGTAACTGTGTGTGTGTGTGCGTGCACGTGCATGTGTGTGTTACTGGGAATTGAACCTAGAGCCTTCACGCTGAGCAGCATCCCCATCCCTTTTTACATTTTTAAATTTTGAGACAGGGTCTCTTTTACTGGGATGCACATTGCAATCTTGCCTCAGCCTTCCAGAGTGCTAGGATACAAGTGTGTGCCACCACGCCCAGGTCTAAGTGGTAACTTGTAAATGCCAGTGGCATCGTTGATTTTGTAGAGAGAGTTCAGGTGCTGCTCTAGATATTTTTGATCTTCCAGCAAAAAACATCATCCATGTGGAAGTTTATTCCTCTTAATGTCTATATGGTTCAGAAGACATCAATTCACGATTAAGTAATGGAGACTGGTGAGACTGGAGGCCCGGGACAGCTTTTTATGCTACACGAGGTTCTATACTGACAACCAGTATGCAATGCCTAGTTAGGTTGGAATTATTGTCCTTCCATAGATAGGAAAGATTATGAAAGACAGATTTTTTTCTCAGGTTATTGGAGTAGTTCTGCTTTAATAAAATCTTAAATGTATGAAAAATATATATTAGGTGAAAAAATTCATAGTATTAAAATCTTTTACAACATATAAAAGTTTGCTGTGGGAATTCTATTTTTAAAAACTCTCATTGGTGAGAACATGAAGTGTCCCTGGGCTTGGTGCCTCTTGCGCTCTGCTGGCAGTGGGGGCCGCTGGGTTTCAACTCTGCAGGGGTGTTTCTCGCTGGCCCTGCAGAGAGATTTCTTGACCACTACAAGCAAGGAGGGATATGATAGGAGGCCAGTGGACATAACTCCTTTAGAACAAAGGAAATTAGCTTTTGATACCCATGCATTGGTTCTGGATTTAGAAACTCATGGATTTGACAAAGCACAAGCAGAAACAATTGTATCAGCATTAACCACTTTATCTAATGTCAGCCTGGATACTATCTATAAGGAGATGGTCACTCAGGCGCAACAGGAAATAACAGTTCAACAGCTAATGGCTCATTTGGATTCTATCAGGAAAGATGTGGACATCCTAGAAAAAAGTGAAATTTGTAAATCAGAGCAGAGAATGAGAAAACGAAAATTGAATTAGATCAAGTTAAACAACAACTGATACATGAAACCAGCCGAATCAGAGCAGATAATAAACTGGACATCAACCTAGAAAGAAGCAGAGTAGCAGATATGTTTACAGATCAAGAAAAGCAACTTATGGAAGCAACCACAGAATTTACCAGAAAGGATACCCAAACCAAAAGTGTTATTTCAGAGACCATTAATAAAATTGACACTGAAATTGCTTCCCTAAAAACACTGATGGAGTCTAACAAACTTGAGACAATTCGTTATCTTGCAGCCTCAGTGTTTACTTGCTTGGCAATAGCTTTGGGATTTTATAGATTCCGGAAGTACTACTAATGATGCTACCACTGCTGCTAATGACTTCTTAGAACACTACCCCAAGACAGATTTTCTTTCAACACTGTCAGTTGCTGAAGAAACTTATTACAAGATTATCCAAGTATATATGAACTAGAAAAGCGTTACATGTATTTCAGCTTGATTTTGTGTCTTTGGTTTATGTTGAAAAGCTATCATCCAAAACCTGGTTTTTTTGAGATGAAAGAGCATTCTGTCCCCAACTTGGGATAGTTCATAGAAAAGGAACCAGAATTTTCTTGTTTTTGAACAGCTTTATAAATAAAATTTTTTTTTTTTTTGGTACCAGGGATAGAACTCGGGTCCTTACGCTTGCGCAGCAGTTGGCAAAACTACTGAGCTAAATCCCCGGCCCTATAAATAAAATTTTGTTGATATCTGCAAAAACACCCCCTATCATTGGCATCAGAGAACCATAGCTATTATGTGTGAACTGAGAAGTGAAAAAAATGGAGTTCCTACTGTGGGCTCTAAGCAGAGGAGAGATCTACTACTATAACCTTTCATTCTTTTTTTAATATACTTGGCTTTTTTTCCCCCTTGAGACAGCACTTTGTGTTTCAGCCTGGCCTCAAACTCTTGTCAATCCTCCTGTCTCACCCTCCCTACTGTGGGTATCGCAGGTGTGCACCCAGCGTCTGTAGTTGGCATTTTTGAGTGCCAACTGTATGAGGACTGGAGAGAACAGCAGTAAAAAAGGAGTCAGTGTCTGATCTTAGAAAGCTCACATTCTAGTATAGTGGAGAGACAGTAAGCAAGTTTGTGGACATTTATAAATAGGTATGGCAGATGATAAGTGCGGTGAGCAAAATTAAAGGAGGCTGGGGTAGATAACAGAATACTAGTGGGGGAGAGAAGGTTTTCTTTCTTTTTTTTAATATAAGGTAGTTGGTGAAGCCCTTTCTGTTAAGATTAGATCTGGACACAGGAGTAACTTGTCAGTTAATATTCCTGAAGGGTCCCCTTTCTCACTCAGTAAATAGACACATGCTCCAGGTAAGGTGTGTCTTCCCAACATTTTTCAGTGAGACTTAGCAATCTGAAAGCCAGTGATGGGAAGGGACTCACTCCTGTGTAAAGGAAGCATTGCATTTTTTAAATCAAAACATTTATTGGTACACTTTAGACGTACATAATGCTAACATTCATCATAGGGAATTTGTACCTGTGCATCATATACCTTGCTGCTTCTCTTTTTTCCATTCCCACTCTTCGACCCTCCTTATTTACAAAAGCTTTGTTTACATTTTTTCCTTCTATTTTTACTTTCTAGTCCCTTCTTTCCTTTCCCCCTCGCCCCTCCCTTGTTCCCCTTCTCATCTGAACATTTTCTTCCCATTTCCCAATATCTATCATGCATTTTAGTTATTTCCACTTAAAAGTTTCTCACACCAGAGAAACAGTGCAGTATTTAAATGAGTTTGTCGGATTTATTTCAAAATATAGTCTCAAGGTGCCTCCATTTAGCTAGAAATGTCTCAAGCTCATCCTTCTTTATGGCAGAGTAGTACTTTGTTGTATAAAAAAACCCACATCATTATCCATTCTTGAGGGAAGCATTTTAGGCAGAGAGAAGAGCAAGTAATGCAGAGAGAACAGGCAGGAACATTTGCTTTCAGTGGTGGGAGACTCGCAAGGTGGACCCTTTAATTATTTTTTTAACAGTCCTAATCAAAATTTGCCTCCCACCCAGGCATGGTGGCACATACCTGTAGTGCCAGCACTCGGGAGCCTGAGGCAGGAGGATTGCTGTGAGTTCAAGGCCAGCCTGGACTACATAGTGAGCTCAAGCCCAATCCAAACTACATAACAAGAGCTTGTCTCAAAAACAAACCAAAAAGCTGGCCTCCCTGGGGTTTCACTCTAGTGGCACTAATTACCTTTTCTAAGCTTCCCTAACAGGCCTCGTGTCTGAGTGTTTCTTTATTTTGAAATAACTGCTGCGGTCTTTGTCCTTCTCCTCCACTGAACACTCTCCAGGCTCTTGCTATTCTGATGATCTTGCTAAAGGACTTTGCTCATCAGTGTCACCCCAAAAGGATGCTGCACCCCATAAATGGACACAGGTCCTTGATAGGCCTGTCCAAGCTGCAGTTCCCAGTGCAGTTCTCCTGTCTGACTCGCCTGTGTATTCGTATTGTAATTCAAAGCTTGTTTGCTGTCTTCATTATTCTCTTAGCTGTGCATTTTTTTCCTTAACTTAGAAATCAGACTTTGCATTTGTCCATGTTAATTTTCATCTTGTTATGTGGGCCTATCATAGCTATAAAAACCGATGAATACAGTTTACACTCCTGAGGCGTAGTGGTGCATGCCTGTGATCCCAGCATTTGGGAGGCTGAGGCAGGAGGATTGCCATGAGTTCAAGGCCAGCCTGAATTACATAGCAAGACCTTGTCTCAAAAAGCAAAATGAAACAGAAAATACCTGTGTGTGTGTGTGTGTGTGTGTGTGTGTGTGTGTGTGTGTGTGTATCTATAGTTTACTGTCCATCTGAGGAGGTTTTTACTCTCTTCATATTATTTTTTTGGAACCAGGGTAATAATCATTTATGAAGTGGTATGGTTTTGTTTTGTTGGCTTTTTGAGGCAAGGTCTCACTATGTAATTCACTATGAACTTGCTGTGTAGCCCAGGCTGGCCTTAAATTCTCAGTGATCCTCCTCCAGCCTCAGCCTCCTAAGTATTGGGATTACAGGCATGCACCACCATGCCCATTTTATGAAGTATTTTCTATGTGCTAGACGCCTTGTCTGTTTCTCATTGTCAGTTCCAAATCCATTTTCATGGAGAGGCTTTGCCAACTTGTATTTTTTTAGTGTGTCCAAATTTATTGTAATGCTCTTGTCCTAATACTATTCAGTTAGCTTTTTTTTTTTTTTGGTATGGAGAATCGAACTCGGGACCTTGCACTTGTGACACCAAACCACTGAGCTAAATCCCTGGCCCTCAATTAGCTTTTTAAAAGGTATAGCTGGGTGTGGTGGCTCACTTGTAATCCCAGCCCTCAGGAGACTGAGGCAGGAGGATCACCACAAGTTCAAGGCCAGTTTGGGCTACACACAGTGAGTGCTAGGATTACAGGTGTGCACCACTGTGCCTGTCTTTACTCTCATCTAAGGGCTGAGGTGTGTAGCTCAGTGACACCGCCTACCTTGTAAGTGCAAGGTCCTGAGTTCAATCCCCAGTACCAAAAGAAGAAAAGAAAAAATTATAAAGCAAGCTGAATTCCTCCCAAACCTAGAGCTGTTTACTTTTTTTGTTGTTTTTTGGGTACCAGGGATCGAACTCTGGTCCTTGCACTTGCGAGGCAGGCGGCGGAACCACAGCTAAATCCCCGGCCCACTGTTGACATTTTGACCAGTGTTTCTAGACTGTTCTCTACAAACAAAAATTACTATCTAACTTAAACACAGTGTGTGAATATGTTTTGTAATTTTTTTTTATTTCAGATAATGAACTATTGAGTATTTTAATCTCAACACATATATTATCCTTTTATCTTTTTCAGTGGCTTTATAGTATTCCTTTGCCAGGCTGTACCATGATTTATTTGAGCCAGTCTCAGCCATGCATAGTAATGCATGCCTGTAGTCCCAGCTATACAGGAGGCTGAGACAGATTACTTGAGTATACAGGTTTGAGTCCAACCTGGACAACATATAGACCCCAGCTCAAGAAACAAAATTAAACCAATCTCAGTAGACATTAGATTTTTGTGCATACCTTTTCTTGGTGGTTTTAGGGGTTGAACCCAGGGCCTCATGCCTGCTAGGTAAGTACTGCCACTGACCTACACACCCACCACTGTATATACTTATTTTCACATTTATTCATTTAAAATTAATGTATTGCTCACTGTAGAATTCATCACACATCAGGAAAGATTGTTATCTAAACCTGTTGTGTGTACAGCGTGTCTACTGGCAGAACTTAACACACATGGCAGAGACATTTTAAATTATATAGGCCATATACCTGATTGAGATCAGTTTGGATTATCCCTTCCTAGACTTTAGGTTTGTTGGTTTGCTTGTTTGTTTTCATCCTGTTTTTGTTTTTTTGATATGAACTCACTACATAGGCCAGGATGGTATTGAACCCACTGTCCTGTCTCTGCCCGGGACTACATGCATGTGCTATATGACACCTGGCTTACATTTTAGGTGTAAATTTATTATAAACTCAGTCTGTGGGTCCGAAGCGAAAGAAAAAGATAACAATTGAGTACAGTGTGTGTCCTGTACAAACCCACTTTTCTGTTACCTTCAATGTATTATATTACTTTTAGCCTTTTTTTCTTCCTTGGTTCTAGAAATCAAACTTAGGGCCTCATACCTGCTTAGCACACATTTTACCACGGAGCTGTACCCTAGTCTTAAATTTTTTTTTTTAACTTGAGATTTTGTTCCCAAAAATTTGTCTCTGCATCAAAATTCATGTAGTAAAAAAGCTGACTAGGTGAAAGTTTAAAGTACAATGATTTTGCCTAAGTATTACTAAAATTTCTTTAAAATTTTTACTAAATAACACTGTTAAAAGATGGCGGCTTGCCTCTTTTCTAATTCTCTTGTGAACACAATATTATTAATATTTTGATATTTGCCAGTGTTGAAGTCAACTATGGTAGCTTTTTGTTGCTTTTCATTGCATGTCTTTGATAGTGATATTGAACAACTTTTTTTTTTTTTATACCAGGGATCAAGTTCGGGTCCTTGCTCTTGCACAGCAGGCAGCGGCACCACTGAGCTACATCCCCGGCCCTAAGAAAGTTTTAAAAACACAAGCAACATGTTAGAGTAGAAAACTCCTTGGCCGGAGATGTAGCTCAGTGGTTTCACCGCCTGCTGTGCAAGCACAAGGACCCAAGTTCGATCCCCGGTACCAAAAAAAAAAAAAAGAGCAGAAAACTCCTGACTTTGGAATCAAACCTGGATTTCATCTTCCATGTATCACCTGTCACATTGCACATAGTATTTTATTTCTCTGTGTCTATGCCCTCATATAAGTCATGAGGACCACTCATCATAAGGTTATTGTTAAGTATTAAATGGAAGGCACATAAAACACCTTCATATGCACCTCACAAATATTAGATGCTCGTGTTTCCCTTTCTGATACTGTCACTGATGTACTTTGCACAGATGATGTCAGTTCATACAGACTGTATTGTGTCGGTGCAGATTTTAAGTACGTTGATGGAAATAACAATTAGAAATGGTAAGTATATAAATTTACTGTGACTTATAGCCTGTATTATTATCTGTTATTCTGTGATATCTTTCATACTGACAAATATTAGTATATTTGGAAATGTAGAATCTAAAATTATTTTTGTAGTCAGACATGTTTAATAATGAAATTCTAGGGCTGGGGATTTAGCTGTGTGGTTCCACTGCCTGCCTGGCAAACACAAGGTCCTGAGTTCGATCCCTGGTACCAAAAAAAAAATGAAATTGTAGTAAAAAATGATGCCTGGGATTTAGCTCAGCAGGCACAGTCCCTG
>NW_004624831.1:547638-668177 GCF_000247695.1 Heterocephalus glaber
TGTAGTAAAAAATGATGCCTGGGATTTAGCTCAGCAGGCACAGTCCCTGCCTGGCAAGCACAAGGTCCTGAGTTCGATCCCTGGTACCAAAAAAACCAAAAAATGAGTATCTGCATTTTTCTAGTCATGAAGAAGGGGTTAAGATCTTACACGTGGCAACCATTGCCTAATATTTATCAAATCATAGCTTACTTTGCAGCCTAAGTGAAAATAGTGGCAAATTTATTTATGTGTTTAGCCAGTTTTATTTAGCTTCTTGGTGAGCAAATATATATATATATTCTTTTGATTGATTGGAAGCAAAATTTATTTGAAAAAGTAAAAGTGAAAAGTGAGCAAGAAACTGGCTCTGCAGAGCGAGCTTGGGCTGAGTGAAAGGCAAAAGCAAGATGAGAGTGCACCCTGGAGGAACAGGGCGGGCTGTCATGAGGACAGCCACGGTAGCCAGGAGTGTGGTGAGCGTCCACTGGGCATGGTGGTGCACACCTGCAATCCCAGCATGATGGGGGCGGAGGGCCATTGCAAGTTCCAGCCTCACCTGGGCAGCTTACTGACTGGGTAAGACACTGTCTCAAAAAACAGGAAAGGAGATGTATGTAGTTCAGTCCCCAGGAGAAAATCATATAATGATAGAAGCATTGTGGTTTACCTGATGATTTGTTTGGGAAATTAAGACTAAAGGCATTTCAGATTCTCTTTCTATGTTAAAAGTCGTTAGAATTTAACCCTTGCTATTTCTTAGTCATTTCCAAGTGTGCTACCTACTTCCTTCTGAGTTACATTCCACCACTCAGATATTTCCTTCACAGATGTCATTTCACTCACTTACTTGAAAATCTACAGTTCCTGTGATCATTCTGTAATTTAACTGTACAGTGGTACCTCACATCCTCTGGTCAGGTTCAGTGTTGTCCTTATGGGGAAATTTGATTCAGTCCTCATCCAATTCATTTTGCTATCAGAATCATGGAAAGGATTAGGTTCCTGAACTGAGGTATCATTGTATCATTGATATATCATTAACATGTCATTTCTATAAATAACTATAGTAATCTACACTTCATGTGCAGATTATTGTTTTGCCAGTGTGGGCATGTGGACAAATGATTTGGAATAACATTTTTTTCTATTAACCAGATTCTTTCAGCGACTCAGCGGTTTGGCCCTGGATACCGTCACTGTCTGACATAGCAGCTGTGCTTCTCAATCTAGGGATTGGCTTTCGGTCTTTGTTTCCTCTGGAGAATTTTCAGCCAGACTTTAATGAAGACGATCTAGTGTGAGTTTTCTTTTCTTAATGGACTCGAGAAACATCATTTAAGACAACTTATATAAAATCATAGTAAATTAATAAGTTCACTGTTAATCCTTGACTTGTTTTTAAAGTCTCTCAAAGTCAAGATCAGTAAGATTGGCCATTGTTATTTAACATTGTTTTGCAGGTATCAGCCAAGGTAATTAGACAAGAGAAAAACATAAAAATTAGAAAGGATTTGTTGAAAGCTTACCTAATAGGCTTAACCTGTACACAGGAGCATACAAATCAGTTGAAAAACTGCCGAATAAGAAGGGAATTTGGTACAGATGCCAGGGTATTAACATTTAAAAGAAACCGAGAGGGCCAGGGATTTAGCTCAGTGGTTCTGCCGCCTGCTTTGCAAGCACAAGGTCCTGAGTTCAATCCCCGGTACCAAAAAAAACAAAGCTAAAAAGAAACCGAGAGCCCTCATTCCTGATCTATAACTAATTACAGATGTGTGTATGAAGGAACAGAAATGACTTTACTCAGCGGGAAGCCCACCAGGCTTTCAGATATGAAAATTCATCATTCTAAATGATGAAACCCTATTAAGAAATGCCCACAGGACTTGGGGGGCTTGTAGGGGAGTTGGGACCATCCTGTTGGTTCTGAGTCCTATGGAAGAAAATAATGCCCAGGAAATTGATGAGGCGGGACTCGCCTCACAGGTGGAATGGAATGGTACAAGTGGGAGGACGCAGAGTTCATCGTGGGCGAAGCACGGAAGGCCAAGCAGACCCACGTCTGTATAGGCCCTCGGCAGCAGCGCCTCAGAAAGGAGGACGAGTGGGGCATTGCGGTCTGCTGTCACCCAGCATTAGGGACAAACAGCATTAGGAAAACAGCTGATTTATAGCTCAGACCTATAGATCAGAGATTTAAATGTGCAGAACAATAGTAATAAGTGTAACATACAAGTAACAGAAAAAACTGGCAGGGTCTTGTTTGTAATCCTGGACGGTTTTGTGTACTTATTAACACCTTCCATAAAAGGGAATATTAACTTACCACTTCTGTTTTTTTTTTTTGGTGTCAAGGGTGGAACTCAGGACCTTGCACTTGCAAGCCAGGTGGCAGCACCACTCAGCTAAATCCCTGGTCCTACTTACCACATTTTTTTTTTTGGTACGGGGGATCGAACTTGGGTCCTTGCGCTTGCAAGGCAGGCACTGGAACCACTGAGCTAAATCCCCAGCCCCTATAAGTTGGAGTGTTTTTTTGTGGTTTTTTTGGTACCGGGGATCAAACTCAGATCCTTGCGCTTGTGAGGCAGGCAGCGGAACCACTGAGCTAAATCCCCAGCCCTCCTACTTACCACATTTTTTGAAAAAATCAGTGGGCTGGGGTTTTAACTCAGTGGTTCCGCTGCCTGCCTTGCAAGTGCAAGGTCCTGAATTGGATCCCTGGTACCAAAAAAAAAATCGGTATGACAATAATTGTAAACACAAAGGAAAACACCTTAGAGTAGAGAGGAAGAAACAAATGTGTGAAAGGTGGTCACAGACAAAGGCTTAATGTCAAATCAGTAAGAAAAAGACCAGTAAGTGTTGAAAAATGGCCAAAGGAAGAGAACAGATTGATCACAGAAAAGTAAGTTAATTCTTTTTTTTTTTTTGGCATTGGGGATCGAACTTGGGACCTCGCGCTTGCAAGGCAGGCGCCGGAACCACTGAGCTGAATCCCCAGCCCAAGTTAATTCTTGAATATTGGAAAATATTTAACTTCACTTATGAGAAAAAGGCAGATTTTACTAACTTAGTATGTCCAAAACTCTTCATTTCTCCACTTATGTTTTCATTCTACACAGGACCCTGTCTTAGCACTTTCCCCATTCCTGGGACACAGTACCAACACCCACAGCTTGAGGAGAGGTTTGCTCGTGTTTTGGAAGTTTCAGTCTTGGCACGGTCAGTGGCATGGTGGAAGTGGTTGGCAGAGCAGAGGTGCTTGTGTCTCTACCGGTAGGAAGCACATGCACCATTCTGGTCACATCCCACTGACCCGCCTCTTCAGTTAGGCCCTACCTTCTAACATCACATTCATCTGAAATGCCCCATAATCCAGTTAGTTACCTTTCAAAAGCTCTGCCTTTGATCGCATGAGGCTTTGGAGGAACATCCAAGTATAAACCATACCAGACCCCTTGTTACTCAGATGTAAATTGTACTTGAAAATTTATTGGATAACAAATTGTTAGATAGAGACCATATTCCATCAATTCTAAATAGGAAAAATAATGCCTCCACAGCCCATCCAAAAACTCCAAACATTTTCCCCCCATATTACGAGCACGCTCTTAAAATACCTTTGAATTTTTAAAGTTGCCTCATAAAATACCAGCTACTTTAGCATTTACCAGTTAGTGTGGGCCGGGGATTTAGCTCAGTGGTTTTGCCACCTGCTGTGCAAGTGCAAGGACCCAAGTTCAATCCCCGGTACCAAAAAAAAACAAAAACAAAAACAAAACAGTTAGTGAATTCACTAGTGGTGATTTTGTGTGTTATAGGTAGCAGATTTTGAGCTTTTCCTCTTTGTAGTGAGCATGTACAGTAGTGGAGGTAAATGGTGAAATAAAGGCATGCAATGATTACGTTAATACATAGTAAATTAGTTTTGGATTGAGCCCTCAGGCAGGTTGAACAGCTGCACAGGTGGCTGTGGCGGAGGCGCTGCTGCTGCCGCTGCCGGTGGTGGCAGTGAGGGGGAATTCTCAGAGCAGCAGTGGATGGTGCGGAGGCGAGTTGTGTTCGCAGTGCCTGTCTAGACGTGGCTGCGTCTGGGGGCTGTGGGGACCGCACAGCTCACTGCTGCCAGGACTGAAGGCAGCACATTTACTTTGCTGGGCTGTGTATTTGTGTTTGTCAGCAAAATTTCTATACAAATAGATTTGGAGTGGAAACATTTCTAGATTGATACTCACATGGGGATGTCAAGGGCACTGGTGCAGCTCTTCTCTTGCCCATAAATTCTGTGCGAAGCACAGATTTAAAATACACCCTAACCTGTTTTGATTCTATTACCAGTTCTCACATCCCTGAGTTCCTCTGTCTACATAATGGCTTTTTAAATTAGCACGTTTGTAATGTATAATAAATACATTCACCCAAGGGGTTGGTACATACACATATCACATCTTAGTCCATTCTCTTTCCCCTTCCTCATCCCTCTTTGCCCTTTCCCTCTATCCCTAGACCCCCTCTCTGTCTGCAAAAGGTCTGCCTCCCTGTTTGTTATTACCTTTTATTTTGTTCCGTAAGTTACTTATACTTTGTATTTTTCAGATAAGAGAAAGCATACGATACAGTATTTACCCTTCTGTATCAGATTTATTTCACTTAGCATAATAGTCTCAAGGTGCATCTATTTTCCTCCAAATACCTCGTTTATCCTTTATGACTTTATACTCCATTGTGTATATGTAACACATTTTCTTGATTCATTTGTTGATGGACATATGGGCCGTTTCCAAGAGTTAGCTATTTATTGTGAGTTGTGCTGCTGTGAACATGGTGTGCATGGATTACTATAACATGGTATCTTTACTCTTTTGTGAAGATACCCAGAAGAAATATAGCTGAAACAGATGAAATTTCTATTTTTAGCTTCTTGAAGAATCTCTATACTGATTTCCTTTGCACTCCTACCAAAAATGTGAAGGGTTCCTTTTTCCCCCTGTAGCCTCACCAGCATTTGTTACTGAGTTTGGGAGAATGGCCATTCTTTCTTTTTTTTTTTTTTGGTACCAGGGATCAAACTCAGGTCCTTGCACTTGTGAGGCAGGCAGCAGAACCACTGAGGCTAAATCCCTGGCCCATGTTTGGGAGAATGGCCAATCTTAATAGAGTAAGATGGAATCTCTGTTTTATTTGCATTTCTCTAATGGCCAAAGATACTGAACAGTTTTTTGTGTTCTTGTTGGCCATTTTAATTTCTTCTGAGAAGTGTCTTTTTTTTTAATTGGGTCTTTCATTTGACAGGGGTCTAATTTTTTTTTTGAAGTTTTTATATATTCTAGATGCAGTGGTACCTGGGTTCAGGAACGTTTTTCTTTGCAAACAATTTGGTTCACAAACAGAAGCTCTGCATCAGGTGACAAACACGACCACAGCCATCTTTCCCACACAAACACAAACGTGGGCATCTTTTCCAAAATCATAGAACAAATTATGTTCATGAACCGAGGTACCACTGTATTAGTCTTCTGGCCCAGGAATAGCTGGCAAAATTTTTTTCCCATTCTGTAGGTTGTCTCTTCACTCTGCTATTTGTTTCCTTTGCTGTTTGGAAGCTTTTTTTGGTACGGGGGATTGAACTCAGGACCTTGTGCTTGCGAGGCAGGCGGCAGAACTGCTGAGCTAAATCCCCGGCCCATGTGTGGAAGCTTTTTAATAGGCTATGATCCCATTTGTTGCTTCTTGGTGTTTCTCGTGTATTTGGGGTTCTGTTCAGAAAATGCTTGTCTGCACCTGTGTCTTCAAGAGTTTTAGCCTATTTTGTCTTCCAGTAGATTTAATGTTTCTGTTTTGGGGGATTTTTTTGTTTGTTTCTTTTTTTGGTACCGGGGATTGAACTCGGGTCCTTGCGCTTGCAAGGCAGGCGGTGGAACCACTGAGCTGAATCCCTGGCCCAAATGTTTCTGTTTTAATATCTAGGTCTTTGATGTATTTTTACTTGACTTTAGTACAGGGTGAAAGAGATGGGTATAGATTCATCCTGCATATGGGTGGCCAGTTTTCCCAGCACCGTTTGTTAAAGAGGCTATCTTTCCTCTAGCCTATGCTTGTTTTGTTTTGTTTTTTTTGGTACCAGAGATCGAACTCAGGACCTTGCACTTGCAAGGCAGGCACGGTGCTACTGAGCCAAATCCTCAGACCCTAGCCTATGCTTTTGACTCCTTTGTCAAAAGATCAGATGGCTGAAAGTGCTTGGGGTTGTTTCTGCGTCTTCTATTCTTTTTTCTCTTCTTTTTTGAGGTCTTGAACTCACTATGGAGCCCAGGCTGGCCTCCAACTTGCAGTAATCCTCCTGCCCCAGCCTCCTAGTTGTTGGGATTACAGATGCGCATCACCACACCTGGCCTCTGTGTCTTCTCTGCTGTATGCCATTCATCTGCATGTCTGTCTCTCTGCACCAGCACCATGCTGTATCCAAATGTATTTCTTATACAGACATTCCTCTTTTACAACGAAGGTACATTCCTCCTACTAGGTCAGTAATTGGTCGCTAAATGAGGAATTATGTGTAGTATGTACATTGAAATATTTAGAACAAAGAAATGGTCAAAGCAAACTTATACTTGATGACTTTGCTTTTATTTGCATAACTCTTACATGCAGTACTATAATGTATAACAACAAAACTACAGTAGTGTATAAACAAGAGGTACTGTACAAAAGAAAAATGTTGAGGCTCCATAAACAAGATGTACAGAACTGAACAAAAACAACACACACGTGTTCTAAGTCTGAACAGCGCGCACCTTGGTTGCAAGCCCAAGCAGTCGCTAGGCAGGCAGGTCGCACAGGAGGCCGTCTGTACTGCAGTTACTGTGGGGAGGTGAACGCTGAGGCAGCCAGGTGGGGAGCACAGCTCTACCATCCAGGCACAGCACCTGGATGCATCTTGGTTTCTTTCAACCCTACAATTTTTTTTTTAATTTAAAAGCTCTTATTTTTTGAAAGCCAAATCCATGCATCTTTTCTTCCACAAAGCTTTACTGGTAATCTGAACTACAGTGGATTACTTTGAATTGTTTGTGTTGATCTGGCAGTTTCTTTTGGCCCCTTGTGAGGCCTTTAACTGTCATAAGTTGTCGTGAGAACCATCTTCTATGCAGCTTTCTCACACCAAGAGCACTGAGAACAGGATCTTACAAAGAGGAGTTGCTTCAGAGGAAAAGAAGTACACAGAAGTAGAGATAGATGAGTGTCTGCATCTAGGGGAGTAGCAGACTGACTTGAAGAAACTTTGGGAGGTGATGGAAATGCCATTTCTTGATTTGAATAATTGACACATTAGTATGTATGTTTACCAAAACTTAAAATGGATTCATTCCTTTTATTGTATGTAAATTATTTCTCCATAAAACAGTTTTTAAAAAGTATTTGTTAAGATGGGCATGATGAGCCAGGGATGTAGCTCAGTGGTTCTGGCGCCTGCCACGCAAGCGCACAGTCCTGAGTTCACTCCCTGGTACCAAAAAAAAAGATGGGCATGGTGGTGTAGTCCCATAATCCCAGTTACTCAAGAGGCTGAGGCAGGAACGTCTAAATTTCAAGACCAGCCTGAAAAATGTAGTAAAACTGTTTGAAAAAAAAAAAAAAGGTAAGGGGCTGGGAATTTAGCTCAGTGGTGCTGCCACCTGCCTCAGAAGTGCAAGGCCCCGAGCTCAATCGCTGATACCAAAAAAAAAGAAAGGTAAAGGGCGAGGGATGCAGCTCAGTGGCAGAGCCCAGTGCTTTGAGGCCCTGGGTACATCTCCAGCACCCTCTTTACCCCCACCCACATATTCTCAAAAGCAGTTGTTCATTTTTTTTTTTTTTTTGTACTGGAGATCGAACTTGGGACCTTGCACTTGCAAGGCAGGCTGTGGAACCACTGAGCTAAATCCCCGGCCAGTTGTTCATTATTTCTAAAAGCAAGTAATTATTTTGTGCCTAATTTCAGTTGCTTTATTCACTTCTCAATAGTTCTGAAACACAGATGACACTGGGAGAAAAAGGAAGTGAAGATTCATCTTCTAAACCAATTTTTTCAACTCTTCCTGAATCCAATATCTTAAATGTGGTTAAGGTAAGATAAAACTTTGTGTATCTTTGGTACAGAGCCAGAATAATTTTAGTTTTGTTGTTAGTGGTTTTTAAAAAAACTAATTTTCTACCAGGTGATTTTGCTAATTTCTTACCAGGTGAACTTCTTAGCAATAATCTTTATATTGAAGGTTGCTTTTGCTGTTTTTTGTTTTGGGGTTTTTTTTAAATGCTGACAAAGTTTATTTGAAAAAGTGAAGAGTGAAAGAGCAACTGGCTCAGCAGAGCTAGCTTGGGGCGAGTCAGAAAGGAAAAAGTAAGATAAAAGTACACCCTGAAGGACACAGGGTGGGCTGTTGTGAGGCGAGCCATGAGAGCCCGCTGTTTTGGGGGGCGGTTTTTGGTACCGGGGATCAAACTCGAGCTGCTGTTTTTATTATTATTAGGAGTGAAAGGGAAACTGTAGGTCAGAGTTTTGTCATTAAAGTAGTTTTTAAACCAATTATCATGTGTGAAGGACGGAAGTATTACTCACAGTATAACATAATGAGGAAGAATTAATAACAGAGCCAAATGTGGTGGTGAACACATGTAAGGCCAACTCTTGGGAGGCCTAGGCAGGAGGGCCACCACTTCAAGCAGAGGCAGCCTGGGCTACATAGCAAGTTCAAGGCTTGGACTGCATAGCAAGACCCTGTCCCAAAAGGAAAAAAAGTGAAAATTCTTTTTTAGTGGCTGTATCAAGTCAGTGATAGTGAACCATTAAAATCTTGATGGAGGCCGGGGATTTAGCTCCAGTGGTTTCCTCGCCTGCTGCGCAAGCACAAGGACCCGAGTTTGATCCCCGGTACCAAAAAAAATCTTAATGGAAAATGGAGACAAAAATACTTACCACAATACAAGATCCCAGTGATGAATGTAACTGTATTGTATACTTAAAATGTACCAATAAACTAAATGGAAAAAAAATACTTACCACTTAATTCAACACTAGCATGAGTATTTCTGGACTTTTCCAGGATATCTTTTGTGAAAAAGACTATAATTAAAATTCTTGAAGTAAAATACATCTTAAATTGCTTTGTCTGCATCTGTCAAAAAGTTCCTAGGCTTGTGTACATCTATACATCCAGAGGGTTACCAAGACCGTGAGCTAATGCTGCTGACCCTAATGTTGTTCAAAATGAGTTTGGAAAAACAGCTGAAACAGATTCCTCTAGTGGACTTTCAGAGCCTCCTGATAAACCTGATGAAAAACCTCAGGGATTGGAATACAAAGGTAATATGACTTAGGCCTTCGGTTTTGGTTCTTTGTACATCACAATTCGATATCCTAATTCCATACAGAATTAAAATTATTATTCTAAGCTCAGTTAAGATCTTTGACAGATGAAAAGGGAAGTGAGGGGCTGCGGATTTAGTTCAGTGGTTCCAGCACCTGCCTCGCAAGCGCAACGTCTGGAGTTCGATCCCCGGTACCAAAAAAAAAAAAAGCTGCTATGTAGATTTGGGGCCGGGGATTTAGCTCAGTGGTTCCACCGCCTGCCTCTCAAGCACAAGGTCCCGAGTTCAATCCCCAGTACCCAAAAAAAAAAGGGAAGTGAGGAAAGGTCTGTACTGGAACTGTATTGCTAAATTAATAAACTGTGGCTCTTCGTTCAGCAACACTACATTTCTTGGAGATTTGCTGTGGACCAAGCATTTCTGTAGGTGCTAGAGATGCAAGGAATCACCGCGAGTTCAAGGCCACTGGGATACATCATGAGCTCAAGCCCAGCCTACACTACACAGTGAGACCCTGTCTCAAAAAAGAAAAAAGAAGTAGAGATCCAGCTATGAAAGGGCAGTGCCTGTGCCCTCAGGGAGCTTTCCTTCCACACAGGGTTAGATGGTAAACAAGTGGATGTAGATTGTGACCCTTTGTCAGGCATAACTAAGTGCTGCAAACTAAAATAAACCAGGGTTGGGTAGAAAGAGCAGTGAGGCAGGGCTGCTGTGCCTCGGTGTGAGGAGTCTGCGAGGCCGCCCTTAGATCGCCTTGGAGCAGAAACCTGGGTGAGGTGACGGGGTGAGCCACGGACAGCACCAGTCTGAGTCACGTTTAAACAGCCATGTGGAGGGTGAACATGTGTGATTTTTGTTAGACCTTTCTAAAATATATATTTCAGCTGTTTTGGGTGGAAATCGTAAAGGGTGTACAAAGGTGGGGAAGGTGTAATAAACCTCAAAGTACCTATCACCTGTCACCAAAAATTAGCAAGACAAAGTCCTGTCCAGTCTGTCAGTCCCACCCCATGCTTCCCCCTCTCACAGATTATTCTGGAACAACTGTTATCCTTTTTAGAATACTGGAATTGCTGGGCATGGTGGCACACGCCTGTGATCCCTGCACTCAGAAGGCTGAGGCAGTAGGATCGCTCCCAGTTTGAGGCCAGCCTGGGCTACACAGTGAGATCAAGGCCAGCCTGGGCTACCGGGTGAGACCTTGTCTCAAAAAACCAAAAATAAGTTTTTTAAAAATACTGGAATTGGATCCGTAAATGCAAGAAATTCCAATTCGGAATATACATGATCTTGTGCAACTCTATACACATTTGGAAACTGGTATTTGTGAAATTCTAATAAATTTATATATTTGGTGCAAGATAAGATAAAGCAGAATCTTATTATGTACATTTTACATGTTCTAAACGTCACACAATTTTTTTTTTTGGTACGGGGGATCAAACTCAGGTCCTTGCGCTTATGAGGCAGGCGGCAGAACCACTGAGCTAGATCCCCGGCCCCAACATCACACAATTTCAGTGAGTGAGTGCTCTATTAATGCTTCTAATAGGACAAAACAAAAGATAGATTTGATTCTGCTCTCCTGTTGGGAAAGAAATCTTGAGTGTTCTTTCTTACTTTTTTCAGATGCCTGAACTCTGTCTGGGCATAAATGAACTCTCCAGTCATCCTCACAACCTTCTGTGGTTGGTACAGCTGGTCCCCAACTGGACATCACGTGGAAGGTATTGAAAAATGAGAGGGCCAGGGATTCAGCTCAGTGGTTCTGCTGCCTGCTTCGCAAGTACAAGGTCCTGAGTTTGATCCCTGGTACCAAAAAAAATAAAAATGAGAATTAAACATGAAGCAGTTTTAGATGTTTACACAAATGAACTGTTTTTCAGTCCTCTATTTCCATTCGTCATTCTTTGAATGTTAGATTGGAGCCTTTTGTATTCAGTTGGAGGGTAGAGGGCATTGATAGCCTGATTCAAATTCTTAACTCAGATCATTCTGTAATTACCCTCCCACTCTGCCCCTTACCGGGGATGGAACTCAGGACCTTGTGCTTTCGAGGCAGGCATGGTGCCACTAAGCTAAATCCCCAGCCCTATTCTGTAATATTCTTAATTTCTGTTTTAAATTTATCTGAAAACAATATAGATAACACTAACTATAAAAATTAAATCAATTAAAATTTTCTTGCTTTTTAGTAAAAAGATTTACTGTTCTAAACCCCCTGTTTGGTGCCTGCCTGTAATCCCAAACTGTTCAGAAGGCTGAGGCAGAAGGATTACAACTTTTAAGTCTACCCTGGGCAAGTTAGTGAGTCTTTCTCAAAAAAAAAAAAAACGGCAGTCTCCACGTATAGTCCAGGTCATCCTTGAACTTGCTATGTAGCCCAGGTTGGCATTGAACTTGTGAACCTCCTGCGTCAGTCTCTTGGATGCTGGGATTACCATCCCTGGTTCTTGAAATATTTTTATAAAAGGGCTGGGAATGTAGCTCAGTGGCAGAGCACTTGGTTAGTATGTGTGAGACTCTGGGTTTGATCCCCAGCACAACCAAAAAAGAAGGAAGGAGTTTGCTATTCTATAACAGTTTTTATATTCTTGTATAGCCTCCTCTTAAAACATTGCCTTTATTTCCAGTTAGAACTGGAGCTTCTTTCGTCTCATTTATTTGCTTCTCAGATAGTATTGATTAAAATTTTTTCTAAATACTTTTAAATTCTAATTCCAGGCAATTGAGACAGTGCCTCAGTCTAGCAATTATTTCAAAGCTTCTGGATGAGAAACATGAAGATGTCCCTAATGCCAGTAATCTTCAGGTATACATATTTTTCAATAAATAAGCAAACAGGAAAAGTAATGAGGTATAGGGAACGTTGATGGATCTTAAGTCAAAAGTCCAGGGATTAGATCTCAACTCAGGAATACTACTACTCATGTAACCTTTAGCATGACTCTTAGCTAACAAGATCCAGGTTCTTCATTTGTGAAGTACAGTAGAGATGATATTGTACCCTCTACCATGTGTGATTGATGTGGACCATCTGAGTTCATGTATAAATAAACTACTGGGAAAATTATAATATACTATGATATGACTGTGACATCATTTATTGAATTTGCTCAACTTACCAGGGTTATCAATATTATCACAAGATCAGAAATTGTAGAATTACAGTACTTGAAGGCAGGATTGCAAATTTGAGTCCCACCTGGGTAACTTAGCAAGACCTTGTCTCAAAAGAAAAAATAAAAAGGGCTAAGTGTACAGCTCAGTGTTAGAGTGCCCCTGGGTTCCATCCATAGTACCACCGAAAAAGAATTGCAAAATTGTTATATATTAATTGCATCTTGTACCTGTTTTAGTATTAAGTGGTCTTTTTAGATCATAAAGCTTAAATATGGTTTCCCTCCAACACTTGTTCAGTTGTGGATCTATGAGTGTGTGTAAACATGTCTTATGGAAATCCCATTCTGAGTCTGATGGCTTTTTACAATGATAGCACTAGTGGGGCACCCTTAGTTGGATCTGGAAACTCACCATAGAACCTGACCTGGTTCTTCTCATATTCTTGTTTGAAACAATATGGGTTCAGTACAAGATGCTCTACCAGGGCCTGAGGGTAAAAAGGTGAATTAGAGACTCACTGAAGACATAATGTAATGATTGTAAACCAGCATTACAGGTGAGTGTGTTGAGAGCAGTAGTAGGGGTGTGCACAAGATGCCATGGGGCAGAGTGATACTAAGTTGAAGTAGGTTTGATTCCACCTACAAGCACCACTCCTGAGCAACCAGGATAATTAACAAGTAGCTCTCAATCCCGTCCGTGATACTGACTACCACCAAAAGTGACCTAGGATAGGATTTCTACCATTTGCCTTGTAACTTGTTTATTTTTCTATTTTCACCCTTTTAAAATAGCACTACATGAATAATTAACCCTCACATTTACTAAGTGACATTCATATTACTCATCCTAGATAGGATTTTTTTTTTTTGGTACTGGGGATCGAACTCCGGACCTTGTGCTTGCAAGGCAGGTGGTGGCACCACTGAGCTAAACCCCTGGCCCAAGATTTGATTTTTTTTTTTCCACATCACTTCTTTTAAGTGCTGTTTTTCAGAATTCAGTGACTTCTATCCATGGGGAAATTCAACTTTGCTGTCAAGTAATTTCCCAGAGAAACCATTCCTTGTGGACTGTATTGTAATATCATTTGGCGTTTTAAACATTTATATCCCAAGGTATAAGCACTAAATTTTTTAAACTAAAATCCCTTTTTAAGCAATGGAAGACTTTAAAGGGGAAGTGGCTATCCTTGCAGGATAAAGAAAGCTTGCACGGCACAGTTATAGAAGGCAGGGTGCAGAGTAGACACAGTGGTGAGTGAAAAGGAGCCAAAGAAAGAGCAGCTGTGCTTCTGAGTGTTGTTGAGTGCTTCCCCTTTCTTTTGATAGATATCAATCCTACATCACTATCTAGTGCAAATGAAACCTTCTGACTTGTTAAAGAAAATGGTCTTGAAGAAAAGGGCTGAACAACCAGATGGCACTATTGATGACAGTCTTCACCTAGAACTTGAAAAGCAGGTATCTTTATTACTGTTATAAAATAATTCATTAATTGTGAGAGTTGGGAATTTAGGTAAAAGGATGGTTCTTGGTAATTTAATACTGAGACTTTTGTAGCTCGCCCTGTACTAGGGCAGTCTTGGTGGTAAAATGAATGTACTTGAGTTAGAAATCAGAAAGCCTGTTTTAAATGCCTGGCTTTTCCTTCCTCACTGGCTGGGTTACATCCTTTATCCTTCCTGGGCAGCTTTCCTAATAGGTAAATTGAAATGATATCTGTGGCAACTAATTCATGGACACCAATTTTATTCATTTTCTGACAGGCCTATTACCTGACCTACATTCTTCTTCATTTAGTTGGTGAAGTTAGTTGTTCCCATTCTTTCTCTTCTGGACAACGGGTAGGTAACGTGTCATGATGTTTTAAAGAGGTATCGCTGCTGATGGAATGAATGAGCGTGCTCTCATTAGGAGAAACCCTAATAGAAATTAACTGGGAAGGGGCATAATCATAACCTGCAAACCCCCCGATTGACAGGAGTGATTTATTACAGGCCATTCTGTTTGTTGGAGTACAACATCAGCATCATAAGTTGCAGTAGCAGACTGCATCCCTAAAACACCACGGTCACTAAACACCCAGTGAGCCAGCTGCTACCCGGCTCCTCTCACCTTTTCTCCCACTCAACTTTTTTTTTTTTCTTTAGAAATAACATTTGCCTTGAACGTTAAACTACAGTAATGTTAAGTGCTATTTACACAGAACTATATTTGCTTTCCTAATTAGAACCTAATACAGTCATTTATTTATAATATTCTCATATGGGCTTTACAGTTTGTAAGTTTTTTTTCTGATTCAACAGCCAATCAGTGATTATTATAAAGCCATAAGGGCCGGGGATTTAGCTCAGTGGTTCTGTTGCCTGCCTCACAAGCGGAAGGTCCTGAATTCGATCCCTGGTACCAAAAAATAAAAAAATAAAACCACATAAAGTAGAAGATGATAAACTCCTACAATCCAGGGAATGCCCTTCTATAAATTCTTCCCTAGTTTATGCATATACTATTTTTTAAAATGGGATCATACTATTCATATTATTTGCAATTTGTCTTTTTACCTTAAGATAGTCTAATAACTATAGTATTTCTAGTAACTTCTAATAAATATAGTATTTGAGGCCCTTTACTGGTGAACCTTTTTTTGTGATTATATAAAGTGATGTGACATGTTTATTCATTTATTTATATGTACTTGAGCAAGCAGTTTACATAATTTTCTAGAATTCTTAGGTCAAATGTTATAAATATTTCCAATTTTAATTACATAAAAATAGCTATTATCACATTTTCCTCCCAGAAAGTGTCTATTTAGATTCACCAACTCTATAGGAAGGTGACTGTTTTGGATGCTTTGAAACATAAGACATTTAAGGGCTGGGGATGTAGCTCAGTGGCACTGTGCCTGCCTGGCAGGTACAAGGTCCTGAGTTTGATTCCTGGTACCAAGAAAAAAAAACTTTTCAATTTCAAATGTCAGAAAGACATTTCAGTTCTTCAAAGAAGTAACTGTGATCCTCTGTTAACAGTAGCTTCATCTTGGCTCAGTGGCAAATGCATAGTAGACCACATCTCAAGACAAAATACATTAAAAAGCATAAAGTAACAATTTCTTTTTTGAATTAATTTTTTAAAATTTTATTTTATTGGTACACTTTAGGTATACAATATAATGACATTCATCATTGGAAATTTGAACCTCTATATAATCTCTCTTGGTTCTTCTGTTTTGCCCCTTCCCCTGAATTAATTTTTTAACAGTTCTGATAAAATACGTATTTCACGTAAATGTCCACTTGTGGTAGTCAGATCCCAGAAGAAAATGCTGCTTGCTTGGTTTTGCTTTATTTCGTTTTCTTTGTTTATATTTTTTTGGTACCGGGGATCGAACTTGGGTCCTTGCACTTGTTCAGCAGGCGGCAAGACCACTGAGCTAAATCCCTGGCCATTTGTTTCATTTTTTGTTGGTGGTGGTTTTTTTGGTTTTGGTACCGGGAATCAAACTCGGGGCCTCACATTTACCAGGCAGGTGCTGTGCTGCTGCATGGTTAGGTACGACGTGCTCAGCTGGCAGTGGCGCTGTCCCTTGATCTCCAGGCCATGGGTTCTCGTCACCTGCTCAGATTTGAACTGAAGCTGCTGCTGCTTCCCAGTCCACTGCCTGCCCAGAGTGCAGTTGCAATGAAGGAGAAAAGTGAGGAATATAGTGCCTACAGCCATATTAGGACTCTGGGCCCCTCTCATTTAAAAAGAGTAATGAGTAAAGAGTGCCACTGCCTGCCTCACAAGCACAAGGTCCTGAGTTCGATCCTCGGTACCAAAAAAAATAAAAAGAGTAATGAGATTGCTGGACATGGTGGCACACATCTGTAATAAGTAAATAAGTAAAGCTCGTAGTTGCTATTTGATATTTTATTAAAGAGTATGTTAGAGGAAGGACTCTTCTGATTTCTAGTACTGCATAACCCAGTTTGAGCTCTAGGGTTAATCTTCATTAGTGTAACTTAAAGTGTAGCAAACTTTTTTTTTCAGGGTCTGGCTATGTAGTTCAGGCTGGCCTTAAACTCACTATGTAGCCCAAGCTGGCCTCAAACTCACAGCAGTCCTCCTGCCTAGTGCTGGGATTCCAGGCTTGGGCTACCATGCCCTGCCAGAACATTTTTGTGGGTTTTGTTTCATTTGTTTTCCAGTGGTGGGGACTGAACCCAGGGCCTTGCGCATTCTCAGTAAGTGCTCTACCACTGAGGTGCATTCCCAGCCCTATGGCTGTTTTATAGCTGGTGGTAGTGTGGCTGAGATGGGCTCTCACTGTGTTATCACTGATGGCAGACTCCTGGCTCAGCTGATCCTCCTGCTTTTCAGCCTCAAAGAACCGGGCCCACAGTTGTGCACCACTGTGCTGGCTTCTGGGTATATTTTTAAATTAACTTAGCAATAAATCAGAATCGCCCTATTTTCATATAAGTGACTACTTTCACTGCTAGGACTGTTGTTATGTTGGATGATTAACATCAGAAATTGCTACCTGGGAGATGGTAGATTTTTGAATGATTTAGTTTCTCTTTGTTAATTTGTAATGTTTCTGAATTGTTTTTATCCCTTGGGTTTATTTTGTTCTGTACAGAAACACTTTGTGCTGCTCTGTGGGGCTCTGGAAAAGCATGTGAAGTGTGATATTAGGGAAGATGCAAGACTTTTTTACAGAACTAAAGTAAGTATGTGTTTAACTTTTTTTTGTTTAATCTTTTTTTTCTAGGTACCGGGATCAAACTCAGGACCTTGGGCTTGCAAGGCAGGCGCAGTGCCACTGAGCTAAATCCCTGGCCCTTTTTAAAATCTTGGTTGTATTAATATTTAAGAAAGATAATCCTATAAGCCCTCTTTTAAAAGGTGGGTGGGAAATATATTTAAGGGGTTGGAGAGCAGCTTAGTGGTAGAGTGCTTCCTAACCGTGCTCAAGAACGTGAGTTCAATCCCTAGCACAAAATAAAGAACTAAAAATAGGACTTTTTTTTCTTTAATAGCAGAATGTGGTTCTGATAAGTACTGTACTTGTCTAGCTAGGTTGAAAATGAAAGGAAAGATTGTTGTAAAACTCTTATCTCCCAAGAAGAAAAATTCTTTTCAGTACCATTTGGAATTTCTTAGTTTTTTTCTCACTGTACAAATTAAACTCTTATGCTTAAGAGAATTTCAAGGATTGAAGCCATTTGAATAAATACGTAATTAGGAAAGTTCATGATTGTTGAAAACTTGTTTTACTCATAAAGAAGAAATAGAGCCAGGCATGGTGGCGCACACCTATAATCCCAGCACTCAGGAGGCTAAGGCAGGAGAATCACCATGCATTTGAGGCCAACCTGGGCTACATAGGGAGTTCAAGGTCAATCTGAACTACACAGTGAGACCCTCAAAAACAAAAATCAAAAACAAAAAATAAATTAGCTATCATTCTTTGACTATTCCATTGAAGATTGTGTTAAGAAAAGGACTCTTCAAATCTCTGGGTCCTACATCTCCCTGTCTGAGCTCTATGATGGAAGTGATTCCCAGTCAGCTTACTGTTTTCTTCTTCAAGGTTTTGCTTACTCAAAGACAGTAAAAAAGCCAGATTAGTGAGAATGAGATAGGAAAGCAACTTTAGTATTAATAGAATGATTTGAATTTTCCTGAAACAAAATTGAACAACTGGTTTTTTGTTTTGTTTTGTTTTTGGTACCGAGAATTGAACTCAGGTCCTTGTGCTTGTGCAGCAGGTGGTGAAACCACTGAGCTAAATCCCCGGCCATCTTTTAGCTTTTATAATGTGCCTCTTGTGTTTGAATAGTTACGGATATTGGCTCTCAGTTTGTGATTTTATATCTTACACTGACTAGCTGCTAAGGCTGATCATTTAAACAGTGCCTGGGTGGATGCATATACATTGGTGTATACATGTAATGTGCATGAACAGTGCTTCCTGGATCCGTATACATTAGTGTCCATACTTATTTTGTTTTGTTTTGTTTTTTGAGACAAAGTCTCTTTATGTGGTTCAGGCTGGCCTTGAACTCTCAGCAGTCCTCCTGCCTCAGCCTCCTGAGTGCTGGGATCATGGGCTGCACTGCCTTGTGGTCGAGTATTGAGCTTTCAGGCCTGGCTGAACCTCACAGTAGAACACACCGGGTATCTACAGGGGATTCATGCCAGGTGTGATGGCGAATCCCAGCACTGGGAAGGCTGAGGCAGGAGAATCGCAAGTTCAAGCCCAGCTTGGACCACAGAGCAAGACCCTGTCTGTGAAACTAAAGGGGCTTCGTAGTACGTTGCAAAAAATATGGAGAGAACTAGCTGAATTTTGGATCTTCTGACAGTGTGGAAAGGAGCAAATGACAAGTGATTCTGCGGTTTGGAGTCTTTCAAGCAGACCCGGCAGCAGGGAACAGCCAGAGCCTGGGCCTGCTCACCAGCCACCCTTGAGCTTCTCCGCCAGAGTTCACAGCGAGCAGCTCGAACACTGAGCTCCTTGGAAAGCAGGAGCCGTCTTTTGGGGTGGCCTTTAATAACTAATAGGAAAAGCAAGTTCCACCTGTGTGATACTGCAGATTAGAGTGATAGTTTCAGTAATTACTGGAACCTGAAAGTCCCTCCAAAAGGTGTGAGGAGTTTGTTTTCTTTCCTTACGAGAACCATACTGAGTTGTTGAATGTGGGCCTTTGAAAGCTATGAGATTTTTTTATATTAAGTGTTGAATTGATTGTGGCTGAGAATTTTTGATCTGATCCCTTTTCCTCTTTTTAATTTTAAGGTGAAAGACCTGGTTGCCAGGATACATGGAAAATGGCAGGAAATAATCCAGAACTGTCGGCCTACTCAGGTGTCACTTTATTAAACAGTGTTATTTATTCTTAATAGTTTTACTAAATAAATGGGCCTAATTATATGAAGATAAACTGAAAACACCAATATAATATATGGTTTGTCTATGTTTTTTATCTTTTGTTTGCTTCATATTCATTAATTTATTTTCAGAAGTTGTATAGCCAAGCTGGTGCATGCCTATAATCTCAGCACTTGGGAGGCTGATGCAGGAGGATTGCCATGAGTTCAAGGCCAGCCTGGGGCTATGTAGTGAGTTCAAGGCCAGCCTGGAATATACACCACAGTGAGACCCCATCTCAAACAAAATAAGAAGTGATGTGGCCCATTTAAAAGCTACATTGCACGAGGACCCGAGTTTGCGATCCCCGGTACCAAAAAAACCTTTACATTGCACCAAATGAAGGTTATTTCATGAGAAGCATTTTTCTTAACAGGTCTGTTAAGATATATTCCACATAAATACATTTCACTCATTTAAAGTATATGGTTTTTCATATATTCATATGAGTAGTGAATACCATCACCACAGTCTTAACTTTAGAACATTTTGGTCATCCCAGAAAGAAATCTTGTACCTACTAGCAGTCGTTCCTCATTCCACACTGCCTTCCCTCCCCCTCCCTCCTTGAAGGCAAACTCTGTCTTCTCTCCCCGCCTCAATCTCTCCCCCTCTCTCCCTGACCCCCTCCCTCTTCCTCCATCTCCCTCCCTCTCTCTTTCTGTTCATGGTGTTACTGGAAAGTGATCTTGGGCCTTGAGCCTGTTAGGCAGTCACTCTTCCACTGAGCCCTATTCCCAGCCTCTGGTTTCTGGATTTGCCTGTCTGGACATTTCCCATCCATGGGATGGACTGTGTGGTCTTCCATGACTAGCTTCTCTCCCCTGACATAATGATAAGTGGATTCATGTTGCTCTGTGTATTTCCTTTCTATTTCTGAACAGTACTCCTTGTTCAGACACATTACATTTTATTTACCGATTTGTAAGGTGGACATTTGAGTTGTTTTCACTTAATGCATCCATGAACATCTATAGATAGGTTTTGTGTGGCTGTGTTTCCAAATGAAAGCATCTTGAGTATGTATTCCTGGGGCTTTATATTGAGTATATATTGCTGGGCTTTATGTGTTCAGTGTTTTCAGGAACTGCCAAACTGTCTTCAGTAGTGGCTGTGCCGTTTTATATCCCCATCAGTATGTTGAGGATTCTAATCTCTCCAACACTTGTTATTGTCTCTCTGTTGACTGAATCCGTGATAGGGGGAGAGAGGTGGAACTTCGTGGTTTCATCCTTTCTCAGCAGTGAAGGGTGTTGAGCGTCTTTTCATTATACCTATTGGCCATTTAAGTAGCTTCTTTGGAGAAATGTCTGTATAGATCCTTTGCCCAATTTTAATTAGTTCATTTATCTTTTTATTATTTAGTAGTATGAATTCTCCAAGGGCCTTATATATGCAATTTATTAATATTTTCTCCCATTCTGTATGTTGTCTTTTCATTGTCTTCGTAGTGTGATTTTGAGCACTGTCTTTTTTTTTTTTCTTTTGTACTGGGGATCCAACTCAGGACCTTGTGCTTGCCAGGCAGCGCTGTGCTGTTGAGCTACAGCCCCAGCCCTAGCACCATATTTTTAATTTTAATTTTTTTCTCACTTATACTGTTGACGTCCTAAGGAGAACCTTTGCCCTAAGGGGCCATTTTTTTAACACCCTACTTAATAAGTTTGCCACCTTAGCTTGTTTGTTTACAAGCTAACTGATGTAGTATTGTATAAAATTATACTTCTAAAGTTTTTATGTACATAAGAATTGACCAGGAACTTGATGAAGTGCATATTCCAGTTCATTAGGGCTGGGTTGGGACCTGACATGCTCACATTTCAAACAGATTCTCAGGTTGACACCAGTGCTGCTGGTCCAGAATTATACTTGTGAATAGCCGGGGGCCTAGAATTTGCTTATTATGAAAGAAAACAACAGGAGCACTGGACTATGACCTTGGAAAAGCATCTTTGGGGGGGTGGGGTAACCAGGGATTGAACTTGGATCCTTGCGCTTGCACAGCAGGTGGCGAAACCACTGAGCTAAATCCCCAGCCCAGCATCTTGCTATTTTGTGCTGTTTTATGACATTTGACTCTGTCACTGTCCTTCATGAGAGACACTTGCCCTTTCAGAGAAGTTTTGGAAGTCTTACACTTAGACTTTGTAATGTTTTAGTTTCTAACATCAATAGAGCTTTTTTAGGCTGGCCATCTGTTAAGATGTAGCATTAAAACAAGAATTTAATACCAGAACTATTAATCAGTTTAACATATTAATCTTTTTAAATGTGTTCCTGTGTGAGTGTAGGGATAAGAAAAACATCCTATATTTATGTTATACTTTATAAATTGTTAGACCACAAAATAGGAAATTTTGTGGTTTGATTATCAGAGGTTTTCAGAGAAACTTACGAAGATTTAAACTCGGCATTATGGTTCATCCCTGTAATCCCAGCTTTCTGGGAGGCTAGGGCAGGAGGACTGTAAATTCAAGCCCAGCCTGGGCCACTTAGTGACTGAGCAAGATGCTGTCTAAAAGTTTTACAAACGGCTGGGGGTGTAGCTCAGTGCAAAGGTCCTGGGTTTAATTCCCAGTACTGGAGAGAAAAGAAAAAAAATTCAGTCAAATATGGTGGTGCACACCTGTAATCCCAGCTCTCAGGATGGCCATGAGTTTGAGGCCACCCTGGGCTATCTGAGTCATCAGCCTGAACTGCATATCGAGACCTTGTCTCAGAAAAGTCGATGAGAGAGGAAGTAAAATGAAATGAAATGCAGTGATCTGGGAATGTAGTTGATCAGAGTCTCCTGGGTTCAATCCCTAGTACCAAAACCCTTTTTATTACTTTCATTATCAAGCCCCATTGTCTGATAATGGTTTTATAAGGATTAATTTATAATCTGGTTAAATTTTCCTTTCTTCTTTTTTTTTTCCCTTCACTTTCTAGGGGCAACTTCATGACTTCTGGGTACCAGATTCTTAACAGGAATTGCAGCAGCAAAACGAAGAACCCAGAGAAATCCCCTGGGAACCCGCCCAGGAGGAGTAAAAAGCATTACTGTGGAATCCAGTGGGTGTAAAGAAAATCCATAGCAGATGTGCTGCTTGAAAACTGAATGAGGCTGGTAATGAAACTGCCATTTCTGAAGTAGATAGGAAATGTTATCTGCTTAGGTGTTAAGGCAGCTGGCCTTTTAAAGAGCAGAGCCTAAAGAGGAGGGAAGGGATGGAAGCAGCTAGTAGTTACATGTCTGAGCTGCCTGTACTGACCCTCTTGTTATACTATAAGCCAGTTATCTTTCCTAGGTAGTATTTGTGGCACCTGGATAATCACAGGAAATGAAGAAAAGTTTGGACCAGCTTGAGGAATTGGACATTAGAAACCAAGACCAAGTTTCAATTGGGTTTAATTTTTATTGGTTGTTTTAGGATGCAAAGGGAAAGCTTGTTAACAATTTACTAATAAAAGCATAGATCTCTTCTGTAACTCCTATAAACCACAGGTTCTAATCCATGCAGTCTGCTTTACTATTTTAGGTTATAGCTCAGTGGTTCCAGCGCCTGCCTCGCAAGCGCAAGGTCCCAACTTCGATCGCCGGTACCAAAAAATAAAAAGACAGTGGCTCTGTTTTTAAAATACCAGAACATTCATATGTAGTTTGTTTTGGATTTCTTTTAAATGCTTGTATCTTTGGAAATACTGGTTAAATCTTAGAATTCTGGCCCTTAATAACAGTATTACAGAAGTCTGTTATAAAAGCTTAAAGACCTGGAAATGTCTCCAAATACTTTGTTGCTATGAGTTTGTAACTCTGGTGGAGACCTGGATCAAGTGTGTTTACTCTTTGGGACCTGAGGGGTTGTCTGCAAGCATGTGTGCTGGTGCCTGGAGGTTGTTGCACTTGGAAACTAGAGCTGCTCTAAACTCTGAAACACTGGAAAGCCGTCCTCCAGAAGTGGTGAGGCCTGGAGTACACGAGTACACGTGCTGGCTTCCGCCCAAAGGCCCTTGGAGCCTGCCCTGGTCACAGACCACACTAACCAGTTGAAGGGTTCTTGTGGTGACTGAGGGTCCCCGAAGGAGGCATTGTTTCCTGAAAGAGAGCACCAGCTTTTCTGTTACTGTTCTTTCTGTGTTGGCTCAGAGGACTTGCTCCAAGTGTTCTGATGTCTTGTTGGTGGGAAGGAAAATGATGGGGGGTTGACGTTTATGGTTTGAGAGGGGAGAAAATAAACTTTGAGAGCGTTCTACCTCTGCACTGAGGTGTAGGAGTAAAACATTTTTATCTTCAGTCTATCATTTATTATAACACCAGTTGATTTTTGGCCCTGGGGATTTCGCTCAGTGGCGCCACACCTGCCTCGGAAGCACAAGGTCCTGAGTTCGATCCCCGGTACCAAAAACAATCAGTCAACTTGTGAGCTCATGTCAAGCATTGGGCAGTTAGTTTTTACAAGTAAAATAAATCCAGTTTCCAAAAACCCAGGCTGAGTGAGTCCCCAAGAGTCAGACCAACAAAAGTTTTATTGTGTTGAGTTTACTGATGAGCATATTTTGATACTACCTCTCAAGGGTATTGTTGCAAAATGCCACTTAGGGTTAAAGAGATAGATACAGCCAGGTCTGGTGGCGCACACCAGTAACCCCAGCACTGTGGGAGGCTGAGGCAGGGGTCACAAGTTTGAGCCCAGCCTGGGTGACCTAGTGAGACCCTGTCTCAGAATAAACACTTTAAAAGGGGCTGGGGATGTGGTTCAGTGCAAAGGCCCTGGGTTCAATTCCCAGTACCACCAAAAAAAAGAAAAAGAAAAAAGAGAGAAATGCAAAGAGTTGTATTTGACAGAAGCTTGAGACTCTCATCTATCTGCCCAACAGTGGGGTTTTCACTCTGTAATTTAATAATTTGTAGATAACATTATTTGTGTGTAATTTTGTAAGTGTTCATATATTTTTCATTTTGCTTTGTGTAAAGTGTACAAAATTTCAAAGTATAAAATACTGCTTATACTGCTTGTAATACAGTGTGTAAATATTTTCTAGTAGTGTACATTGACGGGGCAAGTGGGTTATTCAGGTTTTTTTAGTGACCCTTTTGTATTGCAGTTTCAACAGATGACTGCCCATCAAATTTAAAACCACTTTGATATATTTTTATTTAGCAGTTCCAGTAAGAATAATCTATTTTTAATTGTCTTTCTCCATTAAAGCAAAGCGCTTCATCTGTTCTTTTAAAGTGGAGCCGGACGTCAGTGTAGGCCTGGCCTCTACTCGCAGGAGGCAGTTGGTTCTGTCTTTGGGTTCTCGTAGAAATGTGAGATTCTCCTCTTGAAGCACAAGTAGCCCCTAGTTTTCCTCCCAAGTCAGGTGTTTTCCTCTCCCTCTTGGGTCCCCAGGCCTGTCTCCCTCCTGCTGGTGCCCAGGGAGTGGGGGAGAGCGGGAGAAACATGCGCTGCAGTGCCAGGCGCCTTGGGGCTCGGCCACAGCTTGCACGGGGGCACCTGGTCTCACCGCCTGCACACGTGTGTGAGCCTGCCGGCCCCATGCAAGCAGAAGATTAAGGTACTTGTGTTTTTGTTTTTGTGTGTACCTGTTTGCCTTTTCTAGCCTTTCCTTGTTCTCTGAAAAGAATTCTGTTAGTTACATTAAGTGAAGAGGCTCTCCATATACAAAATGCATCTGTGTCGCAGTAAAGTAACAGTATTTGTACATTTGCTGTCTGTTCCCTGATGGCAGTGGTTGGTGCCTTTGTCAGCTTTTAGAAGGTTGGCGTTTTGTTTTGTTTTGAAACACAAGCAGTAGCTTTGCTTTGACTTCACAAAAATTTCCCCAGATGTAAAAGATAAATAATGAAGTGTTATCTTCCAGCTTCAGTTAGACTGTTTGTATTTTTATATTTATCAAAACAGATACAGTTGTTGGGGACCGGCCAGTGATAATGTATGGAGTCCTGAAGCCAAGAGTAACCTTTACATTTAAAAATTAGAATTTTAAGAAATGCCAGGCGTGGTGGTGCACACCTGTGATTCCAGCATCCAGGAGGCTGAGGCAGGAAGGTCAAGGCCTGCCTGGACTACATATAGCGAGATTTGTCTCCAAAAACCAAAAGAATTTTAAGAAATGACCACTGACAAGCAACTGAGTTGGCAAAACAGGAGATGACATCCTGGTGTGTCCGGGCGGCACGTGGAGCAGTTAGCGTGATGGTGGCAGTGACTTCCTGTCAGTCAGCAGTGTGCTGCACCATGCTCGCACGCGTGTGTTTGCTCCCCGGTGTTTGCTTCCTGTCAGCGGGTCAGTCCCCCGGCTGCCAGGCAGTAAGTGCAGATTTCTCTTTCCTTTTGCTTTTCTTTTTTAAGGTTTTTATACTACATCTTGTTAAACTCCTAAGAATGTATGTGTGTGTTATTAAAACTGCTTTTTCTCAGTTGGAATATGTTTGGTAGCATTTGTTGGGGAGTGGGGATGCTAAGTATCTTTCCCTGTGAATTCCTCTACCCCATTCCCTAGGTTTTAGATTGCTTCCTCCCTTCCTCTAGCTCTGGATTCTCCACTTCCTCAGCTTGATGTCTTGTTTTGCATTTGGAAAATTCAAAACTACAGCTATACACAGCTCCCTTTTATATAACCAATTAGTAATTTGCCAGTTCCCAGTCAGGAATTCAATAATCTCATTGTTACCTCATGGGCCATGTTAATTCAACAGCTGTTGAGTATCTGCTACCTGTTAGCACCCTT
Organism: Heterocephalus glaber; assembly: GCF_000247695.1. The sequence continues at coordinate 573,736 of NW_004624831.1, forward strand.
GTCAGGATTCAGTAAGGATTTGGTGCTGAGTGACAAACGGCGTGCTTTTGACGCCTACCTGCTGGTGTCCAGGTTAAGGTGCTTCAGAGATTATGGGGCAGAGAGGGCCAGAAAGAAACTCCCGTGACCGAGACCCACGGCCAAGAAGGAGAGGTCATGGGCTCAGGACCACCTTCGGCTACCAGGCTGGAGGCTGTGGGAGGCGGCAACAGCGCCTCCTCCTGGGGGCTCCAAAGTTGCGACTTAGCAGAGGGGCATCTGCCCTCTCCCCCTGGGGCCAGTCTTCGTTGGAGCGAACTCCCTGTGAGCCAGTGCTCTTCTGGGGAAGGCTGGAGGGGTGGGGAGCTGAGCCAGGCAGAGCGGCGGCACAGCTAAGGGAAGGGCCTTGGCTCAGCCCCAGGCGTAGCCTTAGGTTCCAGATCCACGCACAGGAGACTCCCCGAAGCAGTTTCTTCATCGGTCAGGGAGCAGCACTGCCTGGGTCTGTGAGGACTGGGAGAGAGTGCGGGAAGGGCTCAGCGGTGCCTGGTGAACAGCGCAGTCAGTGGTAGCTGCTGACTGCTGCTGCCTAGTTCTCTTGCTCCTCTGAGGACCACTGGAGTTGATCCTAAGCAGGCGCCTTGGGTGTGCTGACATCTGGTCAAACCTCTCCGAGAAGTACGGTCAAGAGCCAGGCATGTTGGCGTACACCTGCCACCCTGGCACTGGGGTTCTCACATCTGAGCATGGCTCAAAACAAAATTTTAAAAGGCTGAGCATATAGCGTAGTGTGAAGGCCTGGGTTCAGTCCTCGCTACAGAGGAAAAACAAAGTTTTGACTTTCAACACTAAGCTTGCTGAACTGCAGGTGGGGTGGGGTTTGACATCACCTGCAGACTGCCCTGACGTCTCCTAACTGGCCGGATATTCCCACGGCCAGAACCGAGGGGGCAACCCGGGCCCAGCCGAGAGCCAAGCTGGAGATCGTGCAGCAGGAAGACTGGTCCCGGCGTGCATGTGGCCAGAGTAAAGCTGACTCTACCTAGAGGAAAGCACCAGGCAACTCGTAGAGATGGCAAAGCTGCCCCCGGACCAGAAGTGAACTGGACAAGGCTGAGGTCTTGGCCCAAGTTTCAGGAGTTCATACCCCCATCTAGGGTCCTCAGTACAGTAACTGCCCTGTGCAGAGCCTGGGACTGAACCAACCATGGTATGGAGGTTCCTGAGGATGGCCAGCGCTGCCCTCAGCACTCTCCTCAGCACAGCTGCAGAAAATAACTTAGCAAAAGCAACATAGCCAGGCACGTGGCTGGCATAGGCACACCCTGAGGCTGAGGCAGGAGGATCACTGTGTTTGAGGCCAGCATGGACTACATAGATTTTGGGGTTTTTTGTTTTGTTTTTCAGACAGTCTTGCAATGCAGCCCCAGGCTGGCCTTGAAACTCAACAATCCTGCCTCAGCCTCTGGAGTGTGGGATTACAGGCATACACCACCACACCCAGCATATGGACTAGACAGAGTTCAAGGTCAACCTGGACTCAATACCTTGTCTCAAAAAAACAACAAAAACTTGTGTTTATAGCCAGGCATGGTGGTGCACACCTGTAACCCCAGTGCTCAGGAGGCTGAGGCGAGAGGATTGCTGTGAGTTTGAGGCCAACCTGGGCTACCTAGTGAGTTCAAGACCGGCCTGCACTACAGAGTGAGACCCTGTTGCACACACGTATAAAACAGAACTTGTGTTTGTGAAGTACTCCAGGCATTTGTAAATGGGATCACCTCATAGCCACCCTTTGAAGCAGCCAAGGTAGTGACTTCTAGCATAATGAAGAGCCCTCTCAATGACCAGCCTTGTGTCCCAGGGCACAGTCTTGGCTGGGTTCTGATGAATGCCTTGGTTTGATTTCAGGCCTTCTCTTCCACTGTCACTACTCCCTCATTCAGCTTGATGTACAGGAAGAGTATTGGCAATCAGATCGGCTTGCTGTGCACCTTCAGGACTTAATGTGAAGGAAAATAGGCACCAATGTCTCATGGCTTCTCTTATGTGAGAAACAGAACAAGATAAAATAGGGAGATAATAGAAAGAGACCTAGAAATGGACTGGGGAGGAAGGGAAGAGAGGAAAGGAAGGTAAAAATATTGGGATGCACATGTATCAACACAATGAATGGAACCATGTATGCAGACATGTGCTAATAACATTTGAAAAATACCAGCTTCTCATAGAAAGTTCCACTAATTGCTTTCTGAAAATCCTGATCAGGTCCAGAGATGTAAGGGGCAGACAGCAGGAATTGACTGTGGTCTGAAATAACTGCTCAGTGGCGGTTTAGCAAGAGCTATCCTGGAACTTGGCATTGAAATCACTATTTTCTCATTTAGAAAACGTGTGAGATTCTGAGTCTGCCACCAGAGTACCTCAGGGAGGAAGTCCGCTCAGAGAAGCTGAGATGCAGAACCCGTCCCACTGGCCTACTTGCTGCCTCGTCAGCTAGCTGAAGCCGCACTCCAAGCCTGAGACCCCCGGGAGTCTCACCCGCCCCGCCCACTGACTGCTAGCGGTCCTGTTGCCCCGACCTGCTGATACTTCCCACCCACTTTCTCACGTGGACTGTAGAATCGTCTCGGCCAAGTCTTTCCTGACTCCCTCACCCAAACCATCCAGGCTGCTACCTGGCTTTTCCCTTGGGTTTGCCATGAGGCAACTTCCTGTCTCATTGAATCAAGCTCACTGGCTTCTTCCTACTCTCCTCAAACACGTTTAACACAAATTTGTGCATTTCTGCATTTGCTAGTGGTATACCCCCTCAGGTTTACAGGTTTACCCTGCTTGCCCCTTCTGACTTTTGCAGACTTGATTGTCCTCTGTAAATAGAAGAATGAATTTTAAGGCTTGTTACTTAACCTGTTAAGACCAATTTCCCGTCTATAAAATGGGGCTGTAAATTCCTCAGGACTGGCTAAGGGAACAATAAAAGCAATGAAGCTGGGCACTCGAGCGGTTTTTTTTTGGTACCGGGGATTGAACTCGGGTCCTTGCGCTTGCGAGGCAGGCGGCAGAACCACTGAGCTAAATCCCCGGCCCTAAATTTACTAGAGTCTTAACTAGAATAGCAACAAGGATTATTTAACTAGAATATATAGCTAGAATCTTTTTTTTTTTTTTTTTGGTACCGGGGATCGAACTCAGATCCTTGCGCTTGCGAGGAAGGCAGCAGAACTACTGAGCTAAACTCCTGGCCCTACTCGAGCGTTTTTTATTGCTGTCGTCGTTTTGAGACTGGGTCTCGCTATGTAGCTCAGGCTGGCCTTGAACTGTGTAGCCCAGTCCTCCCTCAGCCTCCTGAGTGCTGGGATTACATGCGTGTGCCACCACACCCAGCACCCTGTAACATTTGTGTGCACTTCCTCATGTTTCTCCCGGCCCACCCCCATCCTGTTTGCATAGTGCTGGGAGGTCTGAGGCGGGTCCTGCTGTCTAGCTGAGTCACAGGAAACAGTCCTCACTGCAAGGTCGTATACAGGTTTAAGTGCCAGAGGGGGCTTTGAAGAATCCGGAACCAGGAACGGTCCCTTGAGTTAGGTATGATATGCCTCGGGAGCCCCGTAAAGCTTCCCAGGCACACGTAGGAATCAGTTGCTGTGGCTCTTATTTTGGTCCTTTTGGGCCCAGACTGATACAGTCGGATTTTGGCTAGGCAGGGAGGGGAAGTGAGGTGGGACAGGGCCAGACCCTACTGCGGCGTTCTCCCCTGGGCTGGCAGGGAGGCAGGGCTCAAGTCTGCACCAGGGCCGTCCTGGTGAAAGGAGCCGCCGAACTGATCCTGAGAGTTCCCAGCTTGCTGCTGGGGAAGCTGACTGGAGGCGAGAGGGAGGATTATGTGCCTGAGACGTGCACTGGAGGTTTCGGATTAAAAATGATGTTCAAGATGGGGATTTAGCCCAGTGGTTCTGCCACCTGCCTCGCAAGCGCAAGGTCCCGAGTTCGATCCCCGGTACAAAATAAAATTTAAAAAAAAAAAAATGATGTTCAAGAGGAGCTTGAGAAGAAACCAGGAGTCTGAATGACCCAGCCTGGGAGGTGAACCTGGGTTAGGGCTAAACTGGTGCAAATGGCTGGCGCTTCGGGCCAAGCTGTTACTTCATCCCTTCCAGGCCTGACCCAGGCTGAAGTCACCGCGGCAAGAGCCCTGAGCGGGAATCGAGAGCCTTGTGTTCAGCGCTGCCCGCGGGGTGCAGTCCCGGGCAGAGACCGGCGAGGGCTCCCTCCCCAGGGAAGCGGCGACGCCAGCGGGAGGCCCCGGGCGGCCTCGGAGGGCGCGCGGGCGATGGGCTCGCGGGGCGGGGGCTGCGAGCGTTGCCTCGGCCGAGACCCCGCCCCGCCCCGCCTCCCGCAGCGGGCGTGTGCGGCCGAGCGGCGCAGCGCGGTCCCTGCGGCCCGGATCCCGACGCGAAGGTGAGCGGCCGGCCGGCCGGGCGGCGGTGGGGCGGGCGGCTTCCCGCTCGGCTCCTGCGCGCTAAGCGGGCCTTTCTCACCGCCAAGACCGCGGCCCCGCACGAAGGCTCGCGAGGGGCGCGGAGTGGCCACTGCGGACGGGACCGAGCGGGGCGGGGAGCCGCGTGGCGAAGCAGCCCCGGATCTGGGTCAGGTCCGGCGGCACCGGAGGAGAGCCTGCCCTCGGGCTGCAGCCGGAGACAGGTTGGATCCACGCGGCGGCCGCAGGAAGGGCTCGGAGGGAGGGGCGCCCCGGGCCGGGCGGGTGGGCGCCGGTGACCCTCCCTGATCCTGGGATCTCCCTGCCCTAGGGAGGGGGTCTAACAGATCTGGCTTTCTCCACCCCACGATCTCGTAGAGCAAGCGGTCACAGTTCAGGGGCAGGCTCTGGAGGAAGCAGAAAAGCTCGGGCGGTGTGGGGTGTGGACCGCAGACCTTGGACGCGCTTAGCAGGAGGGGTGGCGAGCTCCGGCCCACCCTCCGTCCCAACGGGTTCAGTGGGCTCGGAGAGCTCAGGCCCAGCTCCCCTGTCTACCGCGGCGGGGAGAGGTAGAGGACTGCGAAGTTGCAGTCCATTCCCCGCTCGGTCATGGCACCCACACCCTGCAGAGTGGCCTTCACCCGCGCTCACCCCAGGTCAGAAGCCTGCCCATCAGCACACGCGGGTGCCTGCACACACAGGGAATCTGCCCTCGAAATGGGAGGCAGAGTTCTGCTCTGCGTCTCACCCCAGTGGACACCCACAGCCACCGAGACTGTACAGAGCAAGGAGCAAGTCCCTGTGTGCATGTGTGCTTGTTTGTGCATGGATGTAATTGTATGTTTGAGAGCTCGGAACGTAACATGTTCCTGATCCTGTGAACACTGCTGCGCCTGACCCACTGTCAGTGGTTTGTGCGCATGTCCCTGCACATACAGGCCCTCCTATTGCATGGGTGTGCAGTTGTTAATATAAACCTACACATGTGCAGTATAATCCTGCTTGTCGCCTCTCCGCTGAATGGAAGGGCATGTGGACACCTGTGAGTGTGCGTGACTGCATGTTGCCATGTCCTCTGTGGACCCGCCTGCTGTGAACCTCCTGTGACTGAGTGACTCCTGCAGCCATGCAAGTTCATAGCTGTGTGTGTGTACCTCCCTCCCTCTGGGCTCAGGAGACTGAGAACAGCCCTGTGTAGTGTGCCCTACACACTGGTCCCTCTTATCTGGGGTGTGTTCCTCCTGCCCAGTCGTAGGGACTGGTCCCTTCTAGCCATAAGGCCCCCCTCTTCTTGCTGAGCAAACAGGAGGCCCCAGAGGTAAACAGGTGTGCCCCACAGTGAGGGTGGACAGGGGCAGCCTGCCTGGAGCCTCCCGCTGCCCCGGCCCCCAAACCAGGAACAGGTACCCTTCTGCCGCACCCGGCGGCCCTCCTCTGCCCCTCCTCTGTTCCACTCTGCCCGATGACAGTGCTGACCTTTGCCTCTTGAGTAAACCCTCCAGATTCCTGTTTTCCCTGTGGCTCTCTCCTGACTCCTCCCTTCCCTTCAAGGCCAGGTAGTTAATATTTGACCTGGAAGCTTTAGGAGGCAGCTCAGGCCACCTCCACTCCCAGCCCAGCTCAGAAAGCCCCTCAGAGTGAGGGCCCTGCCGCCTGCGCCCACCTCATACCCAGTGGTTGGCTTGAGAGAGGGTCCGGGTTGGGGAGCAGTCTCAAGATGGACTGGGGGCGCTGGTCAAGAGCTCGGGGCCCAGCGTCCACTTGGGGCACACGGCTTAGGTCTTGGGCTGCTCCTGGCCCTTACACAGTGCATCGCACCTCCCGCACAGACTTCCTCGTGCAGCTAGGGGCACCCAGAGGCCCACCCGCCCAGGCTGCCACCCCAGGCCCGTGAGTGCCTGCTGTCAGGTAGGAAGAAGCACGCGTGGACTCTTAGCTGAAGGCTGCAGTACTGACTCACACAGGCAGGACAGAAACGTGCCCCCCCCCCAAGAATGCCGTGGAGAAGTGTCTAATTAAAGAGAAATTCCAGAGGGAGCTCTCAGGCCAAGGAAAAGAAAAACAAAGGGAAAACAGGACGGAATTAACAAAGGCCCGTTAAAGGTCCCTGCCCAGGCCTTCCTGCAGCGGGCTGGCGGCAGGGCAGCTAGTGCTGGAGGCGCAGGCCTTGGCTCTGAGAACCCAAACTCGACCGACCAGAAGAGGCCCGTTACCTTGGGCTTGCCAAGTTCCACCACAGCCTCTCCCTCAGCGGAGCTGCACAGACTGAGTCAGACCTGGCATGGGATCTCTGTGCCTCTACCCTCGGTGCCTCTGAAAGTCTGGGTAATCCCATCATCCTCCTCCCACACTTAGATCAAAGCACTTTCTCTTTTTTCCCTCCTTCAAGAAACAGCTGTCAGAGAACCAGGACTAGCCCTGCAGTCTGGAGCAGGGTGACCCCATCAGGAACCTACAGGCCTCTAGGAGTCCTCAACTCCCTATCAGCATGGAGTTTGCACTTGATGCGGAAAGGCGTGTGATGGACCCTCTCTGACCCCTGAGCTGTGACCCCATGGCCATAGGGCTCTGTGGCTCCATGTCCCCCCCCTTCCAGGACCCTCCCTGGCCCCAGAACTGCTTGACCCCTGTGGCCTCATGACCCCTGTCCTTCCTCGCCACCTTGCTGGACTCTGACCCCAGGGACTGTTTTTCCCATCCCTCCTGTGCCTCTGGTCCTGGCTCCCGGTGGGGGGCTTGCGGGTCTGGACCTCCCCAGGAAGATGTGGGGGAGGCTCTGGCCCCTCCTCCTAGGCTTCTTCGCTGCAGCAGCCCCTGGGCCCTCCCTGCGGAGACCGTCCCGCGAGCTGGACGCCACCCCACGGATGACCATCCCCTACGAAGGTTAGCCCTCAACCGTGAACCGCTGTGGGAGCCAGGGCTAGGGCAGGAAGTGGTCCCCAGACTGGGCTCACTGCCCCTCTCTCCGCAGAGCTCTCTGGGATCCGGCACTTTCGGGCCCAAGCCCAGAACTACTCAACGCTGCTCCTGGAGGAGGCCTCAGCAAGACTGCTGGTGGGAGCTCGAGGTGCCCTGTTCTCTCTCAGCGCTCGAGACATAGGAGACGGGGCTCACAAAGAGGTCAGCACCTAAAACGGCTGCAGGCTCGTCCAGTGCCCTGGGGCCCAGCTTCCCAGACAAACCAAGGCTGTGTCCGCAGCCCTCCCGGCAGCACTGTCCCTGCCGGCCTCCAGTGCTCCCTCTGGGACTCAGCTTCACCCCAGGCCCAGCTCCCTGGCGCCCTACTGCCTGGACTATGAGCAATAGGTATTGGGCTCAGCCTGCTCCCTTTGTCCCTAGATTCAGTGGGAGGCCTCCTCAGAGATGCAAAGAAAATGCCATCAAAAAGGGAAGAACAACCAGGTAATGTGGTCTGCCCTCCCCTGGCTCCTTCTTTTCCTTTTCCATCAGGGATGCCAGGGTTGGAAGGGACATGATGGGGAGGTACAGACCTGCCAGTCAATTGCACAACCACGGTAAACACTGAGTGCTGCCAAAGTGGAGGCCCTGGGCACAGCCTGCTAGCCAACCATCTGGGGCCTTTTAGCCCGGCCTGTCATGGCCTCCTGATCCCCTCTGGGCTCCCAAACTGTCGTCAGGAGTACAATCGGTAACCTACTAAGTGCTGACTCTCCTGTTCTCTTCACCTGGTTCTAAAGTAACTTATGAAGTCGTAGTGCTTCCCACTGCACAGATGAGAAAAGCAAGGCTTTGGTGCAGGAAGAGCCCAGGCACCCAGGATTCTGTGGAGGGGAATTAGTGAAGTGCCAGCTCTTTCTGGCTGAAGGAGAGGGTGTCTGCCGGAGTCCTGCAGGGCAGATCGATCTGCAGAGGCCCCGAGCCAGAGGTTCTGACTCAGTGGGTCTCGATGGGGGTGGGATACGGCGCTTGCTGAGCCCCTCCGGAGATTCTGTGAAAGGCTGCTGAGTGCACGCACGAGTCAGTGAGGGAGGGGAGCCAGGGCACCTTGGGGGTTTGGATCTTACTCTGTGACAGTTTGGCACCTGAGAGTCCTCAAACTGTAGTGGGCAGGGGCATCACCAGGACTCACATTACAAGGTCAGGGCTAACCAGCAGTCTGGGAAGGACACAGGTTCTACAGTTCTAGTGAACTCCCAGCTGAAGCCGGGGCTGTGGCTCCCAGGACAAGCTTTGCTTAGCCAAGCTTCAAAGAACACCTCTCAGGATGCGAGGGCAGTGTGGCTGGACATCTGTCACTGCACTGAGGGCAGGGTTGAGGGCCGGTCAGGCTGCCAGGCGGGGCTCCCTTCCTCCCTCACTGCTGTGTGTGCTCCGGAAGAGGACCGACCACTGGGAAAGGGAGGCCCGTTTCCTTGGTCAGGGGAATCCGAGTAGCTGCGCTCCCCTGCCAGGACCTCCAAACAGCTCTTAGGGCACCTCCCAAAGCGTGTTCTAAGGAACAGTAACTTTCAGAAGAGGAGTTTCATGGTCAAGTTCATTTGGGAAGCACTGCATGCTCGGCCCCGGAGCACAGCAACTCCCTTACTACCTCCAGTAAAGACAGTTTATCTGCAGCTTCCAAACTGATTGGGCCACAGAATTCCTCCTAACCACCACCCTTTCTTTGTTTTGTTTTTGTGTTTTGAGACAGGGTTTTGCTATGTAGTCCAGGCTGGCCTTGAACTCTGCCTCAGCCCCCTGGCATGCTGGGATTACAGGCCTGTGCGCCACATCCCCAGCTCCATCTCCTCTTTTTAAATGTAAACATTTTAAGTCAGGTGTGGTAGTACATGCCTGAGATCCGGAATTGGGAGGCTGAGGTACAGGATCACTGAGTTCAAGGCCAGCCCAGACTACCTAGGAGACCCTGTCTCAAAAACACAAATCAATAAATGGAAACATCTTAGGGAACGATCACTAGGAATATTTATCTGGCTCCAGGCACCAGGGCTGAGCCCGCTGATAGAGAGGAAGGACAGATGCCAGCGGCCTAAGCAGTGAGGGAGTAGTGGAAGGAGACCAGAAGTCTGCGTGGGCTCAGACACTTGAGGAGCAGGCAGAAGGAGTGAACCCTAATGAAGCAAGGAGGGGAGGGGCTTGAGGGACAGGGACAGCGAAGGCTAATGTGGCTAGTGTGAGGCAGAGAAGGCTCTAGGCCTGGCCACAGCGGGCCAGAGTGCGTGGGCTCTGTCCTCGGAACCGGGGTGGGGCAGCGGTACCCTGACCTCGTCCCCTTTCGTGCGCTGTGCTTTGGGAAGTGGTCTGAGGGCACCCGGAGTGTGCTGGTTGGGGGCGCCTCTGGAGGGAGCTGCGGACAGTGGCAGCAGGGCCTTTGGGGCCCCTGGGCGGCAGGGCTAACGGGAGGCTGTTTGTAGCATGGCCTTTATGCCTCTGAGTTTTACAATGGAAAGTGCCTCGTTCGCTGAGCAGTTTGGCGAGGGAGGGAGGTCAGATGGTCACGGCACTTGTTCAAAGAAGACAGATGTGGTGATTCGGCCGGGGGTGCAGCAGGCGAAGAGACCAAGTTAGGACAAAGAACAAATCAGGCAGAGGGACTGAGTGTGGGGTGAGGGGTGGGAAGCCGGAAGGAGGTGACCCCTGGCTTCTGGAACTGAGAAGAGGAGGGATGCTGGGAGTGGGGCGGGAAGGACTGGAGGAACAGGCTGGGGGGGGGCCGGGGTGAGGATGAGGATGAGGATGGTCATCTGCCCGTCTGGGGGTGGCAGGTGCACAGGTGACAGGCCTCCTGCTGTCAGTGTAGGGAGGGCGTGGGAGCTCCAAACTGGGGGCTCGGCCGAGAAGGAGCTCAGTAGGAGAGGGGCATCGGGATGCTGGGAGCCCTGGACGGGCCTGAGCTGGTGCAGAAGGGCCCACAGGAGAAGCTGGCAGAGGGTCAAGGCTGTGCCGCTGGAAAGGCAAGAACCGACTTCCAGGGGATAGTGTGTGTTCAGGCAGTGCGAAGCCCACGAGCACCTTGGAAAGATCTGCTCTGTCCTGAAAGTGGAGGTGAGAGCCAGACTACCAAGTTAGACGCAGCCAGTCTTGCTGGCTCCCTCCTGCAATGCGATCCTAACACTCTGGGAGGCTGCGGCGGGAGGATGCCAAGTTCAAGCCTAGCCTGGGTAACTTAGTGAGACCCTAGCTCAAATTTTAAACATAGGGTAAAAAGGGCTGGGAATGTAGCTCACTGTGAAGGCCCTGGGTTCAGTTCCTAGTACTACAAAAAAAAAAAGAAAAAAACGTACAGCAGCGAAGGAGGCCTCTAGCCAGGCAGGGGTTCAGGCCTCTCCTGCACCTTGCCCCGTAGACGGAGTGCTTCAATCATGTGCGGTTCCTCCAGCGGCTCAATGCCACCCACCTCTACGCCTGTGGGACTCACGCCTTCCAGCCCCTCTGTGCCGCCATCGTGAGTGCCGCCCGCCCTCATCTCTGGCGCGGACTGGTCCCGCCTTGGGTCGGCTGCAGCCCTGGCCCCACCTGTCCTCAGGGCTACTGACTGCTGCTGTCTCTCCAGGATGCTGAGGCCTTCACCTTGCCGAGCAGCTTCGAGGAGGGGAAGGAGAGGTGCCCTTACGACCCCGCCCGGGGCTTCACAGGCCTCGTCATTGGTGAGCACGTGTTCCCCCACCCGTCACTCAAGGAGCACTGTGCTGTTAGACCTGTGGCAGGTCTGTCACATGTGGCCTGCCCCTGCCCTAGATGGAGGTCTCTACACCGCCACGCGGTACGAGTTTCGGAGCGTTCCTGACATCCGCCGGAGCCGCCACCCGCACTCTCTGAGAACAGAGGAGGCCCCTGTGCACTGGCTCAATGGTTAGGACGATGGGGTGGGAGGACAGGGCAGCTCTGGTCTCACTCCCGTAGGCAGCTTGGCGTCCCAGCGTTGAGTCCCCGGGTGATCCTGGCCACGAGGGAAGGGCTGGCAGCAGTCCCCACCGTGTCTGAGAAGCCACCTGAATGCCTCACGCCCACAGATGCTGAGTTTGTGTTCTCTGTGCTGGTGCGGGAGAGCGAGCCCAGTGCAGTGGGTGACGACGACAAGGTCCACTACTTCTTCACGGAGCGTGCCACTGCCGAGGATGGCTCCAGCAGCCACCGTGTGGCCCGAGTGGCCCGTGTGTGCAAGGTGGATGGGGCTGAGCTTGGGACACGGGATAGAGGCCGGACTGCTGACCTGGCTCCTGAGCCCTGACCCAAGCCCTTGCCTCCCCAGGGAGATCTGGGAGGCAGGAAGATCCTGCAGAAGAAGTGGACCTCCTTCCTGAAGGCCCGGCTCATCTGCCACATTCCCCAGTATGAGACGCTGCGCGGGGTGTGCAGTCTGGATGCTGACCACTCGGCCCGCACACGCTTCTATGCAGCCTTCACGCTGACCACACAGTGGTAAGCACAGGAACAGTGGGGAGGCCGGCAGCTGGGGGCAGCAGGGCCGCAAGCCACGGCCAGTGAAGATTCGAAAGGTCCCTCTGTGGGGATGCTGGGTGCAAAGTAAGAATGTCAGCCTCCTCAAGGTAGCCTAGGGCCGGAGGCCTCTGACCATGGGGATGGCCCCAGTGACAGCGGCTCCAGGCTGAGCACAGGTCAGGGCAGGCTCCACTCTGTGCAGCTCAGCCCCTTCCCTACGCCCCATTCCTAGGAAGACCCTGGAGGCCTCAGCCATCTGCCGCTATGACCTGGCTGAGGTGCAGGCTGTGTTCTCAGGACCCTACATGGAGTACCAGGATGGTGCCCGGCGCTGGGGCCGCTATGAGGGTCGGGTGCCTGAGCCCCGACCTGGCTCGGTGAGCACCCTGGCCCGGGGCCAGTGCTGGTGAGAGGGGTGGGCTGTGTGGTCAGGGAGGTGGCTGATGCAGGTCACCCCACACCCACCCCAGTGCATCACAGACTCGCTGCGCAGTCGAGGCTACAACTCGTCCCAAGACTTGCCGTCCCTAGTCCTGGACTTCGTGAAGTTGCACCCACTGATGGCTCGGCCCATGGTGCCCAGCCGCGGACGGCCCCTGCTGCTCAAGCGCAACGTCCACTACACACACCTCACGGGGACTCCAGTGAGCACTCCTGCCGGACCCACCTATGACCTGCTCTTTCTGGGCACAGGTGCTTCTGACCCAGATCCCTCATTCCCACTGGGCTGATCACAGATGCTCCCGAGCCCTATAGCTCCTGGCACGACTGCCCGGAGTCCCCTGCATCCACTGGTGGAATCCTTGTCCCTGGCCTCCTGGGTCCTGAGCTGTTCCCAGTGGGGCTCTTGTGAGGTGCGGAGAGTGATCCCGATCCTGTTGTTGGGGTCTGACCCTCTGCCCTTTCCATGCCAGCTGATGGCTGGATCCATAAGGCCGTAGTCCTGGGCTCTGGAGTGCACATTATTGAAGAGACACAAGTGTTCAGGCAACCCCAGTTGGTGGAGAATCTAGTCATCTCTCTGAGGCAGGTAGGCTGATTTCTGGCCCTCAGTACTCCTTTCCTGGAACAGGGAGGGAGTGGGGATGGCGGCCAGGGGCTTTATCTGCACCTGGGAGGGCAGCCTGTGGCCAACCAGCTGTCCTCTCTGGCTCCCAGCACAGCCTGTACGTGGGCGCCCCTAGTGGCGTCATCCAGCTACCACTGTCCACCTGCCGGCGCTACCGTTCCTGCTATGACTGCATCCTGGCCCGCGATCCCTTCTGTGGCTGGGACCCCAGCAGCCATTCCTGCGTGGCGGCCACCACCATAGCAGACAGGTCCGAGGTGGCACATAGGAGCAGGGAGGATTACCAGGGCCTGGGCAGAGGGAGGCTTGCTGTGGGAGTGAGGGGCTGGTTACTGCAACAGCCCATTTCCCTCATTCATGAGTCCTAACCTCCTGTCCGCAGAATGTCACTGATACAGGACATAGAGCGAGGAAATCGAGGCTGTGAGAGCAGCACGGGTGCAGGTGAGTGACTCACGGATGTGTGTGGACCTGGCCTCTGGCCACTTACTGTCACCTGCATGGGGTGCTGCTGGGTCAGCGGCTGCACCTGTGTGGTCTCAGTGAGGCGACCCAGGGCTGAGGCTACCACGGGAAGAGCTCAACAGATATTTACTTCCCAAACAGATTGTAAATGCACAACAGATTCGAGACGGGAAGTGTTGTGCTGAGGGTGTAGGTGTAGCTCAGCAGCAGACCCTTACCTCACAGGTGCAAGGGCTGTGAAGTGTCTTGTCTCTTCTAGAACTTACAGCTCAGCGTGTGCACAGTGAAACAGTCACACGAGTAATTAACTATAATGACTAATAATTACAGCCATGACAAGGTTCGGAGGGATAACAGTTACTTTCCTGAGGAAGATCAAGTAACTGCACTGATATTTGAATAAAAGTTAATAATCACAGCTAACGTGTGCTATTTCTAATGTGCCAGGCTCTGAGCTGAACACTCATATGTGTTCGGGTGCATTTATCCTCAGAGCACCCATGAGAGAGCTGTTATTATGTTATCCCCAAGCGTACAACTCGAAGCTACTCAGCTACTAAGCAGCAGGGTCACGATTCAAATGTGACCCCAAGTAGCCTGACTCGTCTGTGCTTTCGATCACTCCTCTGTGCTGTTACTAGTGAACCAAGCAGGAAGAGGGCATCTATAGGGGATGACAGGGAGGGAGCTGCAGGGTCGGATGCAAAGGTGACGAAGACAGAGGCGAGGGAGACTCCATCCTGATGTTGGTGGCTGAGTAGCTGCTGGTGCCGTCACAGTGCAGTGGTTCAAAGGACCTGGTGTAGTTTGGGAGCAGGGAGCAAGGCTTCAACCTTAGTGAGGCACCAGACCTCACGGGGAGAAGCTCAGCACGTTAGAGACAGGCCCTGAGCCGAGAGGTCTGTGCTGGGGATAGCAGGACTGAGTCCATGGAAGGGGTGGGAGTGAGGAGAAGAAGGCGAATGGGCTTCCCGGGAGTCAGCGTGACTGACTCACGAGGGAGCGTGCAAGTCCAGACTCAGCCACTGCCTGGAAGCAGACCTTGTGCTTGGCGCTGGCACTTAGTGTTGAAGGGTATGGCCTGCGTTTCTGGTGCCCTCCCTGAGACGGGCAGGTGCTGAGCTCTCCAACCTCTCCCCAGGGCCGCCGCCACCACTGAAGACCCGCTCTGTGCTCCGGGGTGACGACGTCCTCCTGCCCTGTGATCGGCCGTCCAACCTGGCCCAGGCCTTGTGGCTGCTCAATGGGAGCAAAAGCCTGAGCGATGGGCAGGACGGCTACCGTGTGGGCGTCGACGGGCTGCTGGTGACCGACACACAGCCCAAGCACAGCGGCACCTATGGCTGCTTTGCTGAGGAGAACGGCCTGCGAATCCTGCTGGCCGCCTACCGCCTCACGGTGCGGCCAGCCACTCCTGCCCCGGCCCCACAAGCCCCCGCTGCGAACGAGGCGCACCCGGCCCCAGACCCGAGGCTGCTCTACCTGCTTGCCATTGCTGCCCTCGGGGGCCTCTGCCTTGTCTTGGCCTTCTCCCTCCTCTACGTGGCTTGTCTGCGCGGAGGGGCAGGAGGGCGCCGACGGAAGTACTCGCTGGGGCGGGCTGGCCGGGCAGGGGGCTCTGCCGTGCAGCTGCAGACGGTCTCAGGCCAGTGTCCCGAGGAGGAAGACGAGGGCCAGGATGGGGACGGGGCTGCAGGCCTGGGAGGCAGCTGCCTGCAGACCATCCCTGGAGAGGCCCCAGCCCCGCCCCCGCCGCCGCCGCCGCCCCCGGCTGAACTGACCAATGGGCTGGCCGCCCTGCCCCGCCGGCTTCGAAGGGTGAATGGCAGCAGCTATGTGCTGCTGAGGCAGAGCAGCAACGGGGTGCCGGCAGGGCCTTGCTCCTTTGCCGAAGAGCTCAGCCGCATCCTGGAGAAGAGGAAGCACGCACAGCTGGTAGAGCAGCTGGACGAGAGCTCTGTGTGAGCCTGGCCTCCCCAGCAGATGCTCTGGGCCCCTGCCTCCCGGGCACACCCAGCCCTCCACACCCTCGCTCCATGCCCTTCTCCCGACTCCTTGATTCTCAGTAGGGCTAGCCAGTTAGGCCAGCCAAAGCCCCTCCTCAGTCTCCAAGACCCACCTGTGAGCAGCCCAGGCCCACCGGTGCTCCTCAGAGGTAGGTGCTCCCGGGGCCAGCTCCTGCAGACCCTGACCCAGTTCCTGTTCCCTTAACCTACTGCTTTGCAGGCCTCCATCCTCCTGTCCTGTTGTCTGCCCAACCTTTCCTCTTCCTCCCAGGTAGGGCTCTGCAGGTCCAGATGGCCGCAGTGTTACCACCCTCTGCATGTCCCTGTGTGCTGGATACTCCTGAAGCCACACAAAACCTCTGCCAGCCACTCGGCCCTGCGTACATTCACACGTGCACATGGAAGAATGTGTCAGCTGGGCTGCCAGGCCCCACTCCCATGTTCTCCCTGTGCATTCTTGTGCTTCATCCTTCGGGATTTGGGGTACCCTCCTGGTTGTCACATCCCTTTCCCAGTCCCAGGTGGTGACCCCATTGGCAAGGGCTTGGCCACAGGCCAGCCTGGGAGGTAAGGTGGCATCAATCTCCTTCTCGTGCAGCCCTTGCGAGTCCTCTTACCCATTCCCTCGGTCACACAGAAGCGTGACAGGCACCTCCGGGCATGTCCCTTCCCTGGGCACCTGGGCTGCACGTGCTAACACTTCTACCCACGTGCACCTTCTGAGCCTCCCTTGCTGCCAGACTTGTGTCTGTTGGGTTAGGTCCATGGACATTTCAAAGGGAGATTCCGCCTCCTTTAGCTGACCTTGGAGACCCTTCCCTGGACGGGTGACCAACACTGCACTCATTGAGCCAGCCTCCCTTCTGGGGACCAAGCATTTGCTTCCCCTAGACCAAAGCAGGGGAAAGAACTGTCTCACCTGGCATACAAAGCCCATTCTTGGAACTATGCAAAGGGCAGAGGCTAGGAATTTGGATGCTTGGCTCCCACTCCTGTCCTACCTCACCGGGGCACTTTTAAGGTCCAGGGGCCTCTGAAGTCTCCAGGCCCATATGGTACAATCAATCCAGATTGAGCCCATTCCCTTTGGGTGAGGATGACTGTTATTTTTGTAGCTGAGAACATGGAATCCCACGAGTTTTTACTGTCCCTCACCCAACCTCTCCCACCTCCAGCCCACAATGAATGTATTTATTGTGAGAATGGCTGTATTGGAGGAATGCCCTCACTCGGCCCCAGGTGGGTGGAACAGGCATGTGACAGTGGGGAGCCTGGGCTCAGCTCCTCCCAATGTTGGTTAATAAATGCCCTTTAGCCAAAGCTGTGTAGTCTGCTTGGTCCAAGTGGCCTCTCCTGATCACCAGAGCCGGTGCTGCAGACTTCTGCATCAAGTTGGCACTGACCTCCATAAAACTTACAGAGCAAACTGGCAACCTCGGCTTCCATCCTGGCTGACACAGCCCATCCTCTTAAGGCTCATGTTACTGATCACGGTAATAAGAAAATTACACTTCAAGACTCCACACAAGGGTCCCTAGGCATTTTACTTCCTGTTTCTCTCCCTCAGTCCCCTGCCTTGAGATGGCCTTCTCTGTGTTGCCCAGCTTGCTGAGAAATTGGGACAAGTGTATCTGTGCCACCATGCCTGGCTCCCTGCCTTTTAACGACGAGACCTAGAAGATACTCACCTATCAGCCCTCCTCCTGTTCCCTAAGCAGCTTACCAACACCTCCCACCCTTGGGTCCGGTGGGAGACATGGGATTCATTTCTACACAAAGGGGGTCTTAGAAGTGGGGATGCAGCTAGGACCAGGTAAAGCTTGTTACCAGGGACCCTGTCTGAGAATCATTCCCTTGGAGTCAGGCGTAGAGATGTCACACTGCTTTGGCACTAACCACTCTGAAGGCTCACATGCTGTTTCTGGTTTACAATGGAAAATGGGCTTATGCTTAAAATGTGCACACATTTGGAAGAGCTCATGTGTAACTTTGCAAAATTTAATGACATCAGTTTTCAGATCTGTACACAAACACATGTAGGTGCCTTGCCCAACGCCAGGTCACAGCAGAGAGCACTCTCTAGATCAATGGCCGTGGAAACAGAACATCAGGGATTCTTCAGAAGCCAGCCTTGGGACTCCCCGTGTTTTGAAATCAGCATTATCAATTTTATTTTGAAACTGTCTATGTAGTTCAGGCTGGCCTTGAGCTCACAGGGATCCTCCTGCCACAGCTTCCCAAGTGCTGCAATTATAGGTACGTACATGCCACCACACACAGCTTCAATTTGGATTTTAGAAAGCAAAAACCCTGTATAATAGCTCATCTCAGGTTTCAGCAATACCCACTAATTAGACTCAAGGAACACGAAAGGTCACAGGCCTTTGAAGTTGGCACGGGAAATCAGACAGACAGCTCTTTATCCCAAGCAAGACCTCTGCGGTCAAGCCACTATGGGCGGGGCGGGGCCGCTCTTTGCTTGAGCTTGGAATCCCCGAAGAGGAAGAAACACTTCTATTGACCAACACTCCAGCTTGGGTTGGAGTGGGTGGGGCAATTCACTGTGCTTGCCCCGGGGCTGGGGCTGGGGCAGGGTCCGGGAGCTCCCGGGGGCGCAGCCCTCGGAACATCGTTGGTTTGTTGGTGAAGGGGTGCCACTGGCCCTGGATGCTAGGGTTGTCCGTGTGGAAGGGCTTGCGGATGCGAATCACGTCCAAGCCTGACTGGTCTGCCAGCTTCTGCACCAGCGTGGCGATCTCCTCAACCGACATGCAGTGGATGCTCTCCTCCCGCGCCGCCCCGTTAACTGGAAAAGGGAGGCGGGAGAGGGCGGAAGGGGCGGCCGGTGTCGGGCGGAGGGGGGGGGGGCAGCGCGCCTCGCCCGCGTCCCGCCCCCGGCCCCACTCACGGTATTCGGCCACCACTCTGGGCACGCAGCACGGTCGCGGGTTCACGTATACTACGACCCCTGGGTTGCGACGGGCGAAGTCGACCACCTCCCGTTCCACGAACTCCCTGAGGGAGCCACGAAGAGCGAGCTCAAGGACTCCTGCCGGGGCAACCTCGGCCGGGCGGCGGCGTCCCCGACACCCCGGCCCCAGCGCCCCCTCGGGCTCACCTAGCGCCGCGGGACGAGGGCGCGTCGCGGCTGAGACTGAAGCTGAGGCGCTGCAGCTGCCGCACGTACCGGCCCAGCCCGTTGTGCAGGACGCTGGCCAGGAAGCGGCTCGCAGTGCCCCGCGCAGTCATGGCGGCGGCTCCCAGAGTGCAGCACGCGGGGGGGGGGGACGGGACTAAACCTGGGCTTCCGGTTCCGGAGGGCGCCGCCACCGGAGAGTTTTGCTTCCGAGGTCACTGCGAGCGGCAAGTTGGGGCGACCCACGTTGCGGCCGAAGGGACCGGGGCCCGGGTGGTGACGCCGGCGCGCGGGCAGGAGCGGCTCCGCCCTTGGTAGTGAGAGGATGCAGAGGGCTGTAGAGAGGAGGACTGCGGGGAGAGCCCGTGGGGGGCAGGAGCGGTGAGGAAATGACCGGAGCACCGTGGTGGAGCGGAGGGGCTGTGAAGGACTCTGATGATGGGGGATCGGCCCCTTACAGGGCGACGGAAGCGTGAAGCGGTCGTGTCGATGGGCAGAGATGTGAAGTAGCAATATAGAGGGGCCGAGGAGGATTCCAGGGTGTTTACGAAGTAGAAGTTCGGTTTGGGGTTTTTTGATTTTGTCTCGAGTCGAGGTAGTTCAGATTGGCCTTGAACTCACGATCCTCCTGCCTCGGCCTCCCAAGTGGTGAGATCATAGGCGTGCTCCACCTCTTGCCCCGCAGAAATAGAAGTTTAAGCTCTGTGGAGTGCTATGTGAAGGGTTTTTAGGGTCTGGCTTAGTAAAGACGCTCAAACCAAACGAGGTGACTTCTGGCTCCACTAGGAATGTGGGTCCTTCTCCGAGGTGCGTACCCCCTCCGGGCCTTGCTGCCCCTGCGTGGGGAGTGGATGGGCCGCAGGGGCCTTCCCCGAAGCTTGGTCCCAGGCCCTCCTCGAAGACGATACAGGAAGGAGGCTCTCCCGGCTTTGGAGGTGTCAGTGTTGCCTGTAACTACAACCGAAATTCGCCAGTATCTGCGGACGCGTGGTATCCCCTTTCAGGATGGCCACAGCTGCCTTCGAGCCCCCAGCCCCTTTGAGGAGTCCTCACAGGTCAAGGATCAGACTAGAGCTACCACTTCCTTCAGCCTTTTCATTGACAAGACCACGGGCCGCTTTCTCTGCATGACCAGCCTAGCAGAGGGGAGCTGGGAAGACTTCCAGGCCAGTGTGGAGGGGCGAATGGATGGGGTGAAACAGGGGGTCTTGCTTAGTGAGGCCCCAGAAACTGAGAACAGTGAGGAGGTCCGGAGGATTTGGGACCGAGCAGTACCTCTCTGGGAGCTGCCTGACTCAGAGGAGGCCCAACTGGCTCGAGTGATGTTTGGTCTTACCAAAGTGACAGATGACACACTGAGGCGCTTCCGCGTGCAGTATCTGCGGCCTGCTCGAAGCCTGGTCTTCCCTTGGTTCTCTCAGGGCTCAGGATTACGAGGCCTAAAGCTGCTAGGGGCTGAAGGCCATGGGGATGGAGTGCACTACATGGAGACCACCATTCCCCGCCCTGGTGCCTACCACAACCTATTTGGATTACCACTGATCAGCCGTCGGGATGTTGAGGTGGTCTTGACGAGTCGGGAGCTGGACAGCTTGGCCTTGAGCCAGGCCACGGGGCTTCCCACTCTTGCCCTGCCCCGAGGAACCCTCTCTTTACCCCCTGCTTTACTCCCATACCTCGAACAGTTCCGCCGAATTATATTATGGCTAGGGGATGACCTTCGGTCTTGGGAAGCTGCCAAGTTGTTTGCCCGAAAACTGAACCCAAAACGATGCTCCTTGGTGCGCCCTGGAGACCAACAACCCCGTCCCCTGGAGGCTCTGAACCGAGGTTTAAATCTCTCTCGTATTCTCCGTACTGCCCTGCCTGCCTGGCACAAGTCAATTGTGTCTTTCCGGCAGCTTCGGGAGGAGGTGCTAGGAGAACTGACAGATGTGGAGCAAGCAGCTGGCATCCGCTGGAGCCGCTTCCCAGACCTCAATCGTCTCTTGAAGGGGCATCGGAAAGGCGAGCTGACAGTCTTTACAGGTGACCCCATGGGAAACCACTGCTTGGGATAAAGGGGCGGAAGGTCAGGGGACAAAAGCATGTGAGTTTGGGCCACTGAAAATGGCTCCCAACTGAAGCCCTGCCAGCGTCGAGGTTCAAGGGTTAGACTTTCCTCCTCACTCAGGGCTGTGTTCCTCTCCCCTGCAGGGCCGACAGGCAGTGGGAAGACAACCTTTATCAGTGAGTATGCCCTGGATTTGTGTACCCAGGGGGTGAACACACTGTGGGGGAGCTTTGAGATCAGCAATGTGAGACTGGCCCGGGTTATGCTGACCCAGTTTGCTGTGGGGCGGCTAGAAGAGCAACTGGATAAATACGATGAGTGGGCCGACCGCTTTGAGGACCTTCCCCTCTATTTCATGACTTTCCACGGGCAGCAGAGCATCAGGTGAGATCCTCAGAGGCCAGCTGCTTTCCTTTCCCACACAGATCCAGCACTTTGCACATTTGGTTCCCTTTCGAGTCCCAGTGGGAACTCCTTCCAGGTCTCCTTAGATGGCCTTGGGGTTTTCAAAGAATGAGAGGGCAGAAGATTGGGCAGCCAGCAGAGTGTTCAAGATGTTAACTCTTATGTGGTGTCTGGAGGTTGCTTGTAATTTGACTCTTGAATTCATTGCCTCTTCTTTACAGGTCTGTAATAGACACGATGCAACATGCAGTCTACGTCTATGACGTCTGTCATGTGGTCATTGACAACTTGCAGTTCATGATGGGTCATGAGCAGCTCTCCACAGACAGGTGACCTATCTTCTCAGACAGCATCTAGGCACACACGTTGTACTCGAATATTTTCTGAGAGGAGGGATATGGCTGCAGGAAGTGTGGACGGGGGCCACCTGAGAGAGCGTCCTGGGGTGGTGGGAGGTGTAGGGTGGGGTTGGGGTGGACTGGGGGAGGTGTGAGTGAGTCAAGAGTGTGGGTGTGTTCTTACCCCTGACATCCAGTAACCTCTTTGTGTTGCTGGGCTGGGGACAGGATTGCAGCTCAAGACTACATCGTTGGGGCCTTTCGGAAGTTTGCAACAGAAAATAACTGCCATGTGACACTGGTCATTCACCCTCGAAAAGAGGATGATGACAAGGAACTGCAGACAGCATCCATTTTTGGCTCAGCTAAAGTGAGTAGGTTTCAAGAGAGCTCAAGCTCTTGAGAGAGAGGGGTCAGCCATCCATCAGCCTCAGATCTTGACTGTCCTGGAGGCAGTGCCTCTGGACCATTGCATGAGGAGGACGTGCACCAAGAATCCAGGGCCTCTGGAAGTGGTTAGTTCTTTGCCTTCCGGGAGCTCACATCCTCTGGGAGGATAACAGTGATTGCAGCTCACTGTGATAGGGTATGATAGGCAGTACAGGTGTTTGGGCAGCCAAGAGAAAATAGGCAGAGTCAGCCTGGGCCATCTGGAGAGACTTCCCAGAGGAAGGGTCACACAGACTGGTCTGGGATTTGGCGGACAGTAGGTAGTCAATGGAAAGGCCTTCCGGGGAGCAGGGCCACCCAGTCCTAAAGCTTGCAGTGGTACACTGGGTGCCCATTGTCTGCCAGGCAGGAGCTGAGCACAGGGAATTCAGGGCAAGGAGCACAAATTATGTGCCACACTGGAAATAAGAAAATAACCCAGAAGTAAAAAAGTGGTAGCACTTTCTTTAGGGCATCAAGAATGGCCTGATGAAGTGTGACATTTAGACTGAAGCCTGGAGGCCAGAAGAGGCTGGGCTGAGGACGGTGGCCTGCAGTAGAGGAGAGGTGCTGCAAGCAGAGGGAGCAGCATGGGCAAAGCCTGGGGCGGAGACACTCGTCCATTGTCCCGGAACTGGAAACTCGACTGGCTGGCCTGCTGGTCAGTGTCCAGAGAGTTCCCCATTCTTGCCACTCTTGCTTCCTGACCATCAGCCTTCGTCTGCTTTGCGCATATGTCTTTTTATTCCTACCTTCCTCCTGTGCCCCTCATCCCCTAGGCAAGCCAAGAAGCGGACAACATCCTGATCCTGCAGGACAGGAAGCTGGTAACTGGGCCAGGGAAGCGGTATCTGCAGGTGTCCAAGAACCGCTTTGATGGAGACGTGGGTGTCTTCCCACTTGAGTTCAACAAGAGCTCCCTCACCTTCTCCATTCCACCAAAGAGCAAGACCCGGCTCAAGAAGATCAAGGATGACGGTGGACTAGTGGTCAAGAAGCCCTCTTCTGGCAAAAAGGGGGGTGTGCCCCAGAACTGTGAGACTTGCCCAGGCCAGGACCCCATTCCCTTGCAGCCAGACACCTCTAAGCCTACAGGGTGAAGCAGTCTGTACAGCAGATGGCTGAAATGAGCCTCACGGGACAGGCCAGACCATGTCTTTTTCTCGGCCCTCTGCTAGGGCTTCTCTGCTATAATTCTAAGCTGTGGCTCCTTCTCAGCTTAGGGCAGGGCACCTTAGAAAACTCAGCAGCTATTTGAGGCCTTACGATGTGACAGACTTTGTTTAGGGTCCTTTACATGCAGCACTGAAATGATGCATAAGGTCTCTGTTTCCACAGAACCTGCATTGTGGTAGAAGAGATGAGCAGTGAACAAATAAAACAGTGACAGAGCTATAAAGAAAACAGAAATGTGACAGAATGCTCATGGGCTACTCCAAGTGGCCTAAAACGATGTCTCAGCTGAGGGGATGTGAGCTGGAGCCTTAGGGAACTAGAAGGGCGAGGTCGTGCGGGTGTCTGGAGAAGGAGGTGCAGGCAGAGAAGCCCTAAGCTGGGGGTGAGCTGAGGCCCCTGAGCCCGGAGTGGGACGTTTGACTTCTGCTTAACTCCAGCCATTAGGCTTTGAGAGCCAAAGGGTGATGTGATGGGTGTCGGGCACCTCTGCTGCCCACTACAGAGCTGGGCATAGGAGGTGGCACCTGCTAGAATGGGATCCTGAGTGCTTAGCCCTGTAACGGGGGGTTGCAGAGCCATGGAAGAGGCTAGAATCCTGCCCCTGGGTGCTGGTTCCATTGTGTGCTGCCTCAGATGGGCAGCTAGAGGTAGGAACTTGAAGAGCCTTTTGTAGTTTTCATGAAAAATAATTTTTCCCATTACTTTTGTTTGTGTATTTTTCCTGTATGTCCACCAGGTGTCTCCCTAGTCTGTAGCTGTACGGGGCGGGGCGGGGGCGGTGCTGTGGCTCCTGAGGAAGCCAGGACCTTGAAAAGCCTTCACTTCCCACCTCCTCTTGCACTTCTTGGCCGAGGGCAGATGGGGTTGTGGCGTCCATAGAGCTCTCCCGGGGAATCACTGGCGGAGGTGTGGGTCGCTGGGCCACATGCCCGGGCCTGCCTGACCAGCTGCTCCTCTTCCCTCTGGCATGAGCCACTTCTCTTAATGTGGACTCAAGACTTGGCATATTCTTATTTCTGCTCCCCAGACATTTCCCTCCTGCTGTGCCCTCTTCCGTGTTTGTCTCCCTTACTGACCTGGGGATTTGTTAAAAATGCAGAACCCAGGTCCTGCCCTTCCCTGCCCCCTCAATCCTGCGCACACATTTCTAGTTCTGGAGTTCAAGGGGGTACAGGGATTTCCATTTTAAGTCCTGGGGGAAGTTGAAATAGGTCCACAGACCCTTTCACAAATATCCCTGCATGATGACACTCACCTAGCTTCCTCTGATATCTTAAAAGTCCCAGTTTGCCTTGAGATTGCCTGAAAAAAAGTGGTGAGCAGCCATGGTGTTCTGAAGTTCTTGGGGAAAGCCTTTGTACCAGCTGGGGGAAGGTTTTCTGCTTTCCGGAAACAGACCCTGCCTTGCCATCAGCCCAAGAGGGGCTTCAGAGACCCTACTGAAGGGTCTGGGAGAGGCGTGGCTGAGTATCTCCTGAACAGGCCTTGGTGCAGAGCTGTGCTCTGGAGAGGGGAAGCCTGGGGGGGGCGATAGTTCCTGGGGCCTGCGTTCGTGGGGGTCTCTCCCAGGCTGGCTGGAGCCAGGCGTCCATAGCCCTGCAGTAATCCCAGCCACGCTGGTCTAGGCCTCATCCAGGGACTAATGCTGAACGTCAGCTGGGCCTTCCGGACGTACAATGCCAGATCAGTCCTACCTGTGAGTACCTGGATTCCACATTCCAGCCTTCCTAGAATGTCTGACTCGTTCTCAAGTCCTTTAGGGCTTTCCAACCGGGCACTGCGGGCTCTGTGAACAGGTGCTGGAGAGACTCACAACTGCCCGTTTGTTTTGCCCCACCCTCTGAGCAGACAGCCCACCCAGCACAGACCTGAATGATGAGGGAGAAGGAAGCGAACACCCCCGACCTCACCCCTACGCAAACACTCTGCTCCAGACCCGCCTCAAACGGAACGCCCCGCACCCAGCCTAGCGCTGAGTGCGTGGAGCCTGAGGGTGTGGGTGGGTGTCCTAGATCCTGCTTAAGTTCCTGGGACCAGTCTTTGTGCTCAACCAAGGTGGGTGAGGCAAACTACCCGGGGTAGGACTGGTAATCTGTGTGTTCACTTGGTTAAGAATCCCAGAGAGCTCAGGAAGGGCCTGGCCAAGCGCGGTACAATTGGATCTGCTGCCCTGTCCTCAACCACGGTGGAGGGCTTGAGGGGAGTTAAACTCCCTAGAGTCTGCAGCGCTGTGCCTCCCCACAAGGGCCTTGAGGCTTCGAGGGTAGGAGGGAAGGAGCCCTCGGTGCCTCCCTGCACAGGCCGACTTCCTGTTTGAGCCTGTGGGTGGGACTTTATGAGTCTAGCCTTGGTCTGTGGGGGGCCAGGACTGGCATTGGCTGCCCTAGGCAAAAGGCAGTGCTGGCTACTTGGGCAGCCCCAAATCCACCTGTGTATTTGGGTGCGCGGTGTTTTGGTGAAGTCTAAGCCTCCTTTGTCCACTTCTCTGGGGTTTTCTCTGAGTTTAGAGAGCGGCACCCGCTGGGCGCCCTACAGAACAGGGCAGGGCAGGGGGTCAGGGCCCAGCCCTGTGGCCCCTTAGGGCAGCCAGGTAGCTTAGCTCGAGGTCACGTGATACCCTCTTCTTCCCCAGGTCCTTTGCCTACTGTCGGTAAGCTGTGAAGTCTCAAGCCCGCGGGGCAGTCTCTGGTCGCGGTCAAGTTACTTTTGAGCTGGGTCCCGGGTCGGCTGCTGGGGGGTGCTGGGCAGACCACTCCCCTCCCCGGGTGGGGGGCGCGGCCTCAGTTGCTCCGCCCCTCCGTGGGCGCCAGGACCGCGGAGCCGGGAGCTCGGAGCCCGAAGCCCGGAGTGGGCTGGGGGCCGCGGTCCTCTAGGCGCGGGCCCTCTGGAGCCGGAGCCTGGCCCGAGTTGGAGTGGCACAGCGGTGGCGCTGGGTGAGTGGCGGGGCGGCAGGGGCGCAGGAACTCCCGGCTCCCATCGAATTCTGCGCCTGGGAAGCGAGGGGTTGGAGCGAGAAGGGGTCCCAGAGGGCACAGGCAAAGTCTGAAGAGCGAAGCGACAGAGAAACTCGGATCAGCGGACCGACAGGCGTGCGCGCACGTACCCAAGCGCGCACTTGGGGCACAGACACGTGCACTCGGAAGGGACGCGCCCGGTAGGGTACCCCGTGGTCCCAGGGCAGCGCCGGCGGCAGGGCCCAGGCTGGGCCGTTTGGGCCGGAGTGGGGGAAAGGGACCGCGAGCGGGAACAGGCCGGTGGGACGTGTCCAGAGGTTTCTGCTTCCCCGCCGCCCAGTTGCAGGTGAAGCCTGAAGCGTCCAGAGGCACCACACACGTGATTGCTCTGCAGACCCCACCAGGGCAGGGGATCAGGCTGAGCAAGCTTGCGGGGTCCTCTCTCGGCCTGGAATGGTGATAGCCTTCTCCCCAGAAAGGAAGAACCACGTCCCTTGGAGCCGGATGGCACGGGGGACCAGGATACTTGGGCTGGGGTGGCGCTCCCTGAGCTCCTCGCTTTCCTGCTTCCGCGCACGTTCCTGGAGTCTGCATCCCTGAAGCATTGGGGAGGGGGGCTCTCGGCGGCAGTGGACAATTGCCCCGTCATACTACTCTTATCTCAGGGTAAGCCCGTGCAAGAGCTGCTGCCCCCCTCCAGAATGCCTGAAAGTACAAACCCCCCAATATCCGAAGGGGCTGAACCCTGTTCAGGTAGTAGGACGAGCCCCTCCCCCAGGGAACGAGGGAGGGGCTGCAGCCAAGGCCTCCCGCCCCGCCCCGCCCCCACGCCTGCACACTGGAGCCCAGCTGCTGCCTGCGCTTCTGGGCCGGCTGCCAGAGAGGGGAGGTGGCCCTTGGTGCCCTGGAGCAGGGATCAGGGCCAGGCCCAAGGAAGGGTCTCTCCTGGAGAGGGGGACAGTCGGCTTTGGGGCGGCTGAGGATCTGGAGTGCGCCTAAGGGTGGCTGGGCTGTGTTTTCACTTTCCAGGGAAAAAGAAAGAAAAACAACCCTTTCCATAGAGCTAAAAATAGAGCACAGAGCCGGCCAGGCGGTGGCTTGGGGGGACGCGCCTTCTTGGGGCTGAGCCTGGCGCTGGCAGGCCTGGTCTGGGGGGGGGGGGGGGGCTGGCCGTCGAGGGGGACAGTTGCGGAGACCCGTCGGCGGGGCGTCTGTGTGGCCACGTGAAGCGGCGTGTGGGAAGTTGTCAGTACGGGAAGATGGGCCGGAGAAGTGAGTCTCAGCCCAGGACTGGACGCGACGTGCGCGGCCGCCCTGCAGGCGTGCGGCCCCGGAGATGGCGCGGGGCCACGTGACGCCGGAGCGTGGGGCTGTGGCCTCCGACACAGGGTGGAAACGGGCACGTGGGTGTTAAGATTGTGCTGCTCTGGGGAGGTTGGGTCTGCAACCCCGAAACACCGTGAGGCGCTCTGCCCTGCGGCCCTCTAGGCCCGGACGGTCGTGCGGACGCTCCGTCCAGTGACGGGGGCCGACGCACCCTCCCGGCAGTGACCCCCCCCCTCCTGGCCCGCCCCCGTGGCGGGAAGAGGGCTGTGGCCTTGAGGGGTGGCCACGGCGTCCAAACTGGCCGCCAGGGGGCGCCGCCTGTGCGGGCGGGGGCGGCCCGGGTCTCGGCCCGGAGGTGCGGGCGCGGGGCGCTGGCAGCCTCGGACACGGGAGGGGGACTCCGCCCAGGCGCACAGAGGCGGGGCGCGCGCCCGGCTCTTTGTGCGGGAACAATGACCGGCTGCCGCTGGCCCCGGGGCCAGGCCGAGATGGGGGAATCCGCCCGCCGGCCCCCGCCGGACGCATCACCACGAGGCCTCGCCGGGGCAGACCCCGCGCATCGTGCCGGCCCCTGCGCGCGCCCTGGCGGACACGCGTGACGTGGGCGCCTGCGCGCCTCCGCGCCCCAGGCGGGTAGCCTCTCGGACCCCTCCTCGCCCCTCCCTTCCCCTCCCCTCCCCGCCCACTGGCTCGGGCGGGGCGGGCCGGACCGCTGAGAGGGGCCGCGCAGGCCGAGCGCCGGGGGCGGCCGGGCTGAGCATGGAGCAGCGCGGCGGAGGTGAGGGGCCGGGCCGGGGCGCCCCGACCTGCGGCGCAGCCTGGGGGCGGCATTCCACAGCCCCTCACTTCCAAGGAGGGGGCTCCTCGGGGCGGGCTGGGGACTCCCGGCTCCCGATCGCGGAGGGGGAACCGGTGATCGTAGGACTGGTCCTTGGAGTTTGGGAAAGGGAGACTTTGCAACTCTCCGCCCCGAAGCCGAGCTCTGTGCGAGCCGGGCCCTGGATCGGAGGCTGCTGTGGCCCAGGCTGAGCCTTCCCCAGGCCCCCAGTTCTCAAGGGAGTGAGGTCTCCGCGCCAGCTAGGGGGAACGAGGGGTTCCTTGTTCCCACAGCCACGACGCGTTTCTCAAAATGGAGCCTCGCTTGCCCCTCCTCCTCCAGACCCGGAGAGGGAGCCGCCGGCTGGCGGGGCCGACTTTGCAGGCCTGACTCGGCCCAGCTGGGAAAGCCCTCTGGTTCCATGGGCCGTGGCCGCGTGGGTTTGTGACCCGGTCGCTGGGTCTGCCCGTCTCCTCGCGCCTGCGTGGGCCGCCAGGCCTCTCGTACTCTTTGTCTCTGTTTTTCCCTGCCGTACTCTGTGCCCCCTCGGGTGGGGAGGGCACACAGAAAGGTAGCCCTTTCTTTGCCCAGCGTTCTCCCTGGGACCCGGAATGAGGGAGACGCGGATCCGCCTTGCTCAGTCAGGGCTGCCCTTGTAGAGTGGTCCCAGTTCCCAGTCCACCTGAGAAGCCTGTGTTTTGTTCTGTACCTGGCTGACCTCCTGCACCCCACCCCAGCTCCCTCAGTCTACTCCTTCGTTCACCGGGCCTGACCTCCTGAGGGTGGGTGGACTTAGTGCAAGGAAGATAGGGAACAACACGTCAACCCACCACCCAGCCTGTGAAACCAGGGCTCCCCTAACTCGCTGACCCGGCCTGCCACCCAGGCCCCAGGCTTCCACATACCTTCACACCGGCACAGACTCCTCATACAAGTGCACCTTCACCGTTCTGCTATCACAGGCACACCTACAGCTCACACACAGACTCACGGTGTGCATGGCGTTCTGATAACAGGTGTGTGACATTTTCTTATAGTCACATCCGTACAGCACAGTCCACCTGGAGCTGTCCTCTGCTGACAGTGACTTCTGTGTACATACAGTCTTGTAAGATATACAAATGTATTGATGTAGTTGTCCAAACATAGGCCACATACGCTCGCACACACTTTTACATATGCTCATTTAGGGTTGTTTTTGTTTTTTGCAGTGCTGGAAATTGGACCCAGGCCCTTGTGTGTGCTAGACAAGTGCTGCACCACTGAACTATGTCCCCACTTCTCACCTGCAGGCATTTTCACATGCACAATAAGTAAACACACACTCCTACTCCCATGAAATTTTCTCTCCACCTCTTGGCTCCTGCTCTGCATGATGACTTCAGCAGATGCCTGAGCTCTGGTCCTGGTGGCCTCGGGACTGGGAGGGAGTTCCGGTGGAGGCTTGCTGTCCCCTCAGGAGGGAGTGGGCCTGCGACAAAGCAAGTGAGGTCTGGAGCCGCCACCAGAGGTGGTGGAGGACTTCCTTCTGGCCCCCGCCCCCCCGGGAAGTCAGTCTGGAGAACAGTGAGTCTGGCAGTGGGGCACGGCCTGGCTGCCAGGGATGGTGAGGGTACGACGTGTGGCAAACCTGTGGCATGCATGCTGCCACGTGCAGAGCCCTCTGTAATGATGTCACGAGTTGTGTGAATTGTTTTTCTAAACGAGCACCTCAGTATTCAGGTTTAATTGCAGTGTTGGCACTTCGAAATAAATAAGTGGGTTTTGGGTTGCAGTTTGGGCACTCGGTCTCTAAAAGGTTCACTGTCACTAGGGTAGTCGTCTTGGAAACAAGCATGAGCCTGTATCCATCCCTGGGAGGCAGGAGACCCCAGAGGGCACCTGTGGGCTTCCTGTTTGGCAGGCTCCACCCTTGCCACCTCTCTGTCTGGGAGAAACTGAGGCCCAGCAGGGAGAGGCTGGGCACTGCCTGGCCTTGGCTCCTTGTTCCAGTTACCATCTGAGTTGCTGATTGCATCCCAGACACTGCATCTGCCCAGGTTCCCCTGTAGTGAGGCCACCTGGCCCAGGAGAGCAGTGACAGGTGCTTGGCATTGGTAGAGAAGGCTTCTTGGGCCTGTGTCTCCGTGCCCACGTGCCCCCCATGACTGCCAGCCTCCCACCCCACTGGTCTCTGCTGGTAGGATCAGTCCTCAGCTGTGTTCAGACCAGAGTCAATGAGTGGCTGGGGATGAGAGAGTTGAGGTCCGAGCCAGGGCTTGTATGGGCCTTGGGGAAAGCTGGAGCTTGTTACTGATGTGTAGGGGGATTGTGGCTTGACACCACTGCCCTGTTCACAGGTTGCCCTGCAGGCCCCCAGCCTGGCCTGAGCCTCTGCCGCCATGGCCATTGTGCACACTGTACCAGTGCCACTGGAGCCCACTCCTGAGGCTGCCACTGCCCCGAGAGTCCCAGCCATGGGCAGTGTGAGCAGTCTCATCTCTGGCCGGCCCTGCCCCGGGGGGCTGGCTCCTCCCCGCCACCATGGCCCATCGGGGCCCACCTTCTTCCGCCAGCAGGATGGGCTGCTCCGGGGTACCTATGAGGCACAGGAGCCTCTCTGCCCAGCTGTGCCACCCAGGAAGGTGGGCCCCGGTCCCAGCTTCAGCTACATCAACGAGGACTTCCAGACAGAGTCACCCTCCAGCCCTAGCAGTGACGTTGAGGATGCCCGCGAGCAGCGGGCGCGAAATGCGCACCTCCGGGGCCCCCCACCAAAGCTCATCCCCGTCTCTGGAAAGCTGGAGAAGGTAAGGACCAGCCTCTCGGGGCCTGGGCAGACTCAGAAGCCTCCTGGGGAAGCTGGACTTCAGCAGGCCATTTAGGAGAAAGAACCCACAGCCCGGTTCTGATCCCATCTCTACCTCCTTCTGGCTGTGTGACCGCAGCGGTCACTTAACCTAGCTGAGCCCCATTTTCTGTATCTGTGCATTTTCAAGGTAGTAGGCCAGCTTGTGCTAGAGGCCACTGTGAGAAGCAAATCAAATGACGCTAACCATCCACAAGTACCCGTAAATATTAGTTGCTTGAATTACTGCTGTGTGAGCCCTGTGAGTTGGCTTCGGGCAGGATTCGTGCAGCGCCTCCGTGCCATCCTCTGTGGTGTGGAGCCAGTGGCGATGCACTGTTTTGCTAGTACGGCTCGTGTGATGACTAGACACGGACCTTCTGAATCACGTGACGTAGCTGACACGCAGAGGTCCCCTGCCAGGGCCCGCAGGTGTTGCTGACTTGGGAGTTGGGGATGCCAGGAGGGTGGGGAGTGGGGCACAGGCTGGAGGATGGGCACACGCTTCCTCAGTGTCCACGGCGCCTCGTTGCAGAACATGGAGAAAGTCCTGATCCGCCCGACGGCCTTCAAGCCTGTGCTGCCCAGGTGTCGAGGGGCCCCCTCCCTCCCGAGCTTCCTGGGTCCTCGGGCCACTGGGCTCTCTGGGAGCCAGGGCAGCCTGACGCAGCTGTTTGCGGGCGCTGGCTCCTCCTCCTCCTCCTCCTCCTCCTCCTCCTCCTCCTCCTCTTCGGCTGCTGACAAACCCCTGGCACTGAGTGGCTGGGGCAGCGGCTGCCCATCTGGGACACTGTCTGACTCCGGTCGAAATTCCCTGTCCAGCCTGCCCACCTACAGCACCGGGGGTGCTGACCCACCCACCAGCTCTCCAGGGGGACACCTACCCTCCCACGGCCCTGGGCGGGGGGCAGTGCCAGGGCTGGCCCGAGGGGCCCCCACCGAGCCCTCCCACTCAGACAGTGGCCGGTCCTCCTCCAGCAAGAGCACGGGCTCCATGGGGGGCCGCATGGCGGGGGGACCCGTAGGCAGGGGTCCCCAGGCCTCCCCGGACAGCGGCTCCTGTGGGGACCGCTCACCCCCACCCCCACCCTCCGACGAGGCCCTGCTGCACTGCGTCCTGGAAGGGAAGCTCCGCGCCCGGGAGGCTGAGCTGCAGCAGCTGCGGGACAGCCTGGAGGAGAGTGAGGCCACCGAGTGCCAGGTGTGGTCATGGCGCTGCCAGGGGTCACGTCGCAGGAGGTCTGGAGGGTGGGCTGTGGGCAGTCGAAACGTGGCCCAGAGCTGCCCAGCGTAACCTGCAGAGTGGCGAGGGGGCGGAGCACTGCTAACACCAGTTTTTGGACGCTTACTTCATCTTACTGAGCCTCAGTTTCTCTGTAAATGGGAAGGTTCCTGGCTCCATATGGCTCTTAACAAGGATTAAGTAAGGCCAGGGACAGAAAGTGCTCCACATAGCGCTTAGCACCTTGGCAGTGCCAGCAAGTGCTTGCTGCTGCTGTTGTTTCTGTAATGAAAGCCTTCTCGATGCCATCGCTGCCCTCATCGCAGGTTTCATGGCCTCTCCCTCCCCTATGCCAGGCAGCAGCCGCCCAAGCCAGGAGCACAGCGGGGTGGGCAGCAGGGCTCCAAGTCTGGGGGGCTGCACAGGACCCAGTGGCTTTCACCCGCAGGCATTCAGCGAGCGGTCGAGGCACTGGCGGAGGGAACGTGAGGCCCCGAGGGAAGACTGCGTGGCCCAGGCACAGCGGGCCCGGAGGACCCAGCAGCTGCTGCAGCTGCAGGTTCTCCAGCTGCAGCAAGAGAAGCGGCAGCTGCAGGATGACTTTGCACAGCTGCTGCAGGAGCGAGAGCAGCTGGAGAGGCGGTGCGCCACCCTCGAGCAGGAGCAGCGGGAGCTCGGGCCCCGCCTGGAGGAGACCAAGTGGGAGGTGCGCGGCTGGGTGGCCAGGAGGCCCACCGCGGGGTCGACCTGGGGCGGGGCGGGCCTGGCCACCCCTGAGGTCCTGGCCTCTGCGTGACGGAGTGCACCACTCGCCCTGTGTGGGCCTCCTCGTGGGCTGCTCTGGCCCCCGTACAGCCAGTGGCCCTGCTGTCCACTGCCTTCCCTATGCAGTGGGTCCTGGTAACATACCCATTTCGTAGATGGGGAAACTGAGCCCCAGAAAGGCCGGAGCCACATCTCACCTAGCAGCGGCAGAGCTGACACCTGAACCTGGGCAGTCTGGCTCTGACGTTATGGGCCCCCCCCCCCCCGGACACTGGGCACCACCCTGCACTGCTCCCACCTCCACAGTCCCTGCACCACCCAGACCCCGGGTGAGGCCACACTTGCATAGCACCTTGAGGCGGCTCTGACAACACCAGCTTTGAGGACCAATTCTAGGTCTGCGTCCCCTTTGGCCACTTACTGGGCGTCTGACCTTAGACACGTCACTAGGCTGACACAGTGACAAAGACGACTCTCCCGGTGTCCAGCGTGCTGCCCAGGCTCCAGCCCCCACGGGCCATTCTCACTGTTCCTCCTGACCTTCCCTCCTCCAGGTGTGCCAGAAGTCGGGCGAGATCTCCCTGCTGAAGCAGCAGCTGAAGGAGTCTCAGGCCGAGCTGGTCCAGAAGGGCAGCGAGCTGGTGTCTCTGCGGGTGGCCCTGCGGGAGGCCCGGGCTGCCCTTAGGGTCAGTGAGGGCCGGGCGAGGGGCTTGCAGGATGCGGCCCGGGCCCGGGAGCTGGAGCTGGAAACCTGCTCACAGGAGCTGCAGCGGCATCGCCAGGAGGCCGAGAGGCTCCGGGAAAAAGCTGGGCAGCTGGACGTGGAGGTGGCAGGACTCCGGGGACCCTCTGTGCCGCCTCCTGCGGCTGACCCTTTTCTCCTGGCAGAGAGCGATGAGGCCAAGGTACAGCGGGCCGCGGCTGGGGCAGGAGGCAGCCTTCGGGCCCAGGTAGAGCGGCTGCGGGGCGAGCTGCAGCGGGAGCGGCGGAGGGGTGAGGAGCAGCGAGACAGCTTTGAGGGGGAGCGGCTGGCCTGGCAGGCGGAGAAGGAGCAGGTGATCCGCTACCAGAAGCAGCTGCAGCACAACTACATCCAGATGTACCGGCGCAACCGGCAGCTGGAGCAGGAGCTGCAGCAGCTCAGCCTGGAGCTGGAAGCCCGGGAGCTGGCGGCACTGGGCCTGGCCGAGCCGGCTCCTTGCATCTGCCTAGAGGAGATCACTGCCACTGAGATCTAGGCTGCCAGCTCTGCAGGGAGCTCTGCTGCAGGCCCCAGCTCCTCCAACCATCCATACGTGCGAGGACCCCAGCACCACTGATCGGGGATGCAGGCGTCTGGGCCCCTGCCGAGAACTTGTGGGGCTTTGTGACCTGGAGGAAGAAGAGCAGAGCCCTCCAAGGTCCCCACGCCCATCCTGTCCCGGGGCTCTCAGGCCCAGCACACCCGCTGCCACCAGTCCTGTTCAGCCCCAGTGCTTGCCTGCCCGCCTGCCCGGCCCAGAACCTGGGAAGAGGAAGGGTGCTCACCTCCACATGCCGCCCTGCCCCAAAGCTAGAGAGCCAGAGGGCGCCGAATGTGCCTGCCCCTCATGCATGGGGGACAGCGCTGGCTCGGCCTGGTCCCCAGGCCCGGCCCAGCAGCCTCTCTCCTGGGCTGGAGGGGCTGAAGTCAGACCAAAGGAAGAACTCAGAAATGTCTTGTTTATTTGTGTTTGTGACCAAGCAGGCCCTCAAAGTACCCCGATTTATGGCCTTGTTTTCACCTGATATTTTTCACACTGTAAATTTCTTGTAAAAACCCAAAGAAAAAAATTAAAAAAAATTTTTTTTGTTTTTAAAGTGAGCATGCTGTATAAACAAGTGCTGGGGACCTTTTGTGACCTCCACTCCCATCTTACAAGGAGAAAGAAATCCAGCAGAGTCTGGTCCTTGTTGACCAAGTCTTGGAATGAACTTAGAGTCTAAGGAATGAGAAAAGGCTTGCGTCCTGTCCCCTGATGAGTGCCCGGACTGGGGAGTCTGTGGCCCTCAGTGCTGAGGGAGTCGGGCTTGGAGCAGCATCAGGAGAAAGTGCCCACCAGTCCTCTGCTCCAGATCAGGGTTTCTTGGCCCCCGCTCCTTAGGTTGGGGAGTAGTGGATGCAGCTGACCGAAGCCTTCTCTAGCACCTGTCTGTGGACACCAGGCTTCTCTGGTCTGGGAGGGCGACCGCAGGCAGATGAGCCTAGCAGGGATGGCACTCACAGTAGGCAGGGCAGGCGGGACTGAGGTTCCTGAGCCCCCAGAGGTTCATATGAGAGGTCAGAGACCGCAGGAGGACAGTGGGCTCTGAGAACTGAATCGGGGGGAGGATCATGGATCAGTGAGGAGGGTATCAGGTGGCCTCAGGAGTCCAGGGTTGGGGAGGGGACCAGGCTGGGAGTCCGCTGGAGGAGCCTGGCCTCCACAGGAGGTTCTAGAAGCCAGTGGGAGGGCCCTGGAGCAGCATTAAGGGGCTGGGGGGCAGAGGGACGGTCAGAGGGGAGGCGCTGGTCAGTGAGGGCTGATGGGTCAAGGGCTGAGGGTGACAGGCCCGGTCCAGGGACCCTGACCACCAGCTGCATGGGCTCCTGGGCCTTGTTGCGGTAAGCTCTGCGGATGGTGTCCACTGCTCGCTGGTGGGTCACTTCCTCTAGGCTCTCCCCATCCACTGCCACAAGCTCAAAGCCAGCCTGGAACCGGGTAGGACAGTCACAGTCCACCCTCCATGTCACCCCCACCCACCTGGTCACCAACCTGAGGGCAGTGGCTGGGACACGCCTCCCCCATCTGGGAGTCGATGGACAATGAGACTTTTGTGCCAGGAGCTGTTGGGGGCAGGGTGGGGCCAGACAATGGCCCTTTGTCCCTTGGGGCTCAGGGTGGAACAGGATGGGCCCTCTTCAGGCCCGGGCTAGCAAGGCTCCCCAGCCTGCTCGGCTGCTCTCTCTGACCCCTGCCTCCCGGGCCTCCTCCCAGGACCCGTCCGAGCTGTCTGGCTGGAAGGTGATAGATGCCCTGCCAGGCCTTGGCTTGGCTCGGGCCGTGGCCTGGTGTGCCACCCACCTGCAGCGCCCCACTGAGGAAGGCGGCACCCCCTGGAAAGATCTTCTCTATCTTCACCATGGGCTGCACCTTGGACTCGATGCCCCCTGAAATACTGATGCCTAAGGAAGGCAGAAGCTGGGTGAGAGTGCAGCCACCGCTCTGAGGAGCCTAGGACCCCTGTCAAAGTCCAGGGCCCCTGTTTCTCCCAAGCCCCGACCGTGAAATCCTCCAGACCCCAATTCCCCAAGTGTAGGTCCCCCAGCTGCACTCCAGGCCCCAGGTGTTTTCCTGGGCCCAGGTCCGGAAAATCGTTCCCCCTGACCTCAACCCCAGGAGCCGGCTCGGCCCTGCGCAGCCCGCCCAGACTCACCCAAGGATGGCTTCGTCTTGGACAGCGCAACTGTCCTCAGCTCCCCGCCAGGGGTCTGCCCGGCTGCCTCCTCAGCTGCGCTGCCCTTGCCGTCCTCCCAGGGCCCTGGCCTGTCCTCCACCTTGGCCACCTGGCAGCCCAGAGGCTGTGGCAGAGGGGGTCTGGCCTTCTGAGGGCTGTGGTGGCGCCCGGCGGCCATGCTGACGGTGGGGAGAGGCGCCGGAGACGGGGAGCGCCCGTGCCCGGGGGACTTGCCTCGGCCCCGGCTTCGGCTCCGGCTGCGGGCCCCGGCTGGGCCATGGCCCGGGCTCCTCTGACCATCCTCTGGACTCAGGGCTTCGGCGAGCAGCCAGTTAGGCCAAGGGGGCCGGGGAGCCAGGGCGGGCGGCTGGGGAGGGGGTGTGCGTGTGACTCGGTGCGCGCCAAAGGCCTCGACTGGCACGTCCTGGAGGGGGGGGGGCCCTTTCCGAGGGCGGGGCGGGGCGGAGGCGCTCGGAGAGACCCTGAGGGCCTCCAGGTGCTCGGGCAGCCCTCTG
Organism: Heterocephalus glaber; assembly: GCF_000247695.1. Next base: position 610,558 of record NW_004624831.1, read on the forward strand.
TTCACAGGCAGCAGGTAGAAGCCTCCGCGGCTGTCTGGGGAAGAGGCGGGATCAGGAGGGCCCCAGCCTCCCACCCGGGCCGTGCTGCAGACCCTGCCCTGGCCTTGGTACGGTGGACCTCCAAGGACCAGGCCCGCACGCCTGTCCTGCAGTAGAAGGACCACTGCTCTCGGGCGCAGGTGATGGACCTGGCTACTGCCGTAGCATCTTAGTCCATTCTGTTCTAAGACAGTCCTATTTTATTTCTTTTTAATTTTATTTATTTTTTTGGTAACGGGGATTGAACTCGGGTCCTTGCGCTTGCGCAGCAGGCGGCGAAACCCCTGAGCTACATCCCTGGCCCAGGCAGTCCTATTTTAATGTCTCTCCGAAAAAATATGACTAGCATATCAACCTGGGAATTCCTCCACGATGATTACATAGAATGAAGCTAGATTTTAAAAAGCAAGCTGGGCGCGGTGGCGCACTCCTGTAATCGCAGCATTTTGGGAGGCTGGGGCAGGAGGGTCACAAGTCTGAGCCCAGCCTGGGCGACTTAGCGAGAGCCTGTCTCAAAATAAACGGAAAAGGCATGGGGATGGAGCTCCGTGCAAAGGCCCTGTGTTCAAGCCCCAATATTGCAGAAATACATACAAATAATAAAAAGCAAAGAGGTTTCAATCCAACTACGGGTAACAGCGCAGGTGGTGATTCGCTGAACCAGGGCTTCCCTCAGGATGCAGCATGCCTCCGAGCAGCAGTGGCCCACAAGGCGCCCCCGGCCCTGCCCCACTGCAGCCCCTCCTAGCCCCGGGGGGTCTCACTGACCAGGCACAGGGGTGACGAGATGGCGTTTGGGTGGTGTGTCCTGCTGGGCTGGTCTCAGAGTGGGAGGCCACACTGGTCGAAAAGAACAGGTCAGAAGCCAGACCCCTGCCCGCCAGGTCCCCCTGGGCCTGCCATGGGCTCTTCGACAGCTGATGCCCTCCCCGCCCAGAGCCCCCAGGTCCAGAAGTCCTGCTGTCCCCGCTGCTGACCTGCCCTGCTCTTCAGGGCTTCAAAGGCCTCCAGTTCTGCAGGCGTCACCATGCTCTCGAAGCGACCCAGGTCCGTGGGGACCACCACACTCCTGGGGGAGGTGGCCCGGGCTCAGCTCTGGAGGTGTGAGGCTCTCATCCGGCCCCAGCCCTTCCCTCAACCCCTGCCCACCTGATGTCCCTCAGCAGCAGCAGCTTCTCGGGCCTGTCCAGAATGGCCAGCAGGGGCCGCACCAGGTCCTCCACCCCACCCTCGTGCACGTACTGCAAGACAGGCACACAGGTCAGGCGGCCCTGCGGGGCTGGGCCCATCCACCCTCCGCCTCCGGGGTTGAAAGATGGTCACATCGAGGTGAACCCAGAAGCTTGCAACAAGGATACATCTGTAGCAACAGCAACTGCTTGGGGATGCGGGGTGGGTTTCTTTGCCATACCGAGGATTTTGCATCACACAAGCTGGCAAACACTCTGCCCCTGAGCTACGTCCCCAGCATAGTTTATTTCATTTCTGAGACAGGGTCTTGCTAAGTTACCCAGGCTGGCCTTGAACTTACGATCCTGCCGCCTCAGCCTTCCCGGTAGCTGGGATGACTAGTGTGTGTCATGGTCCCTGGATAATATTTAAGAGAAGAGCATCGCCAATATTTTCTCCCTTTATTTTTTATTTTTGTGGTGTTAGGGATTGAACCCAGGTCCCTGTGTATGCTAAGCACACACTCTGCCACTGAACTACATCCCCAGCCCACTATGCACATTTTGGGGGGAGGGTACCGGGGATCGAACTCGGGACCCTGCACTTTTGAGGCAGGTGCTGGAACCACTGAGCTAAATCCCCGGCCCTATTTTTGGCGGGTTTTTTCGTGGGGGTACCGGGGATCGAACTCGGGACCAGCACTATGCACTTTCTAAACCTTTCCCATGTGGCCTCTCATCTAGCAACCACCCTGAGAGATGAAACTCTAATAGATGAGGAATCGAAGGCTAAAAAAGGGCTTTGCTCAAGGCCACACAGATAAGGGAACGTGAACTGGCAAAGGCAGGCTCTGCCCTGGGGAAAGCGTGCGCAGGGAGCAGACTCCAGTCCCCACCTCCACTCCCACAGAGGGAGTGAGCCCAACACCAGGCTGTCCCAGCCCTTGGTTTGGGGCTGCAATGGGGACCTTGGGGAAGGGGTGGCGCCACAAAAAGCCCTTCCAGTCAGTACTCTTCTGCCTGGCACTGCCTGGACGCCACACCCTACGGACGCTGGAGAACTGGAACCAAGGCCATGACTTGGGATAGCACATCGCCCCCTGGTGGCAAGGAGGCCAATTGGGGGCCGCGCACACTGCTCAACCCCGTGGGCGCAGACAGCGCTGGCTCTGGGTCATTCGTGAACATCTGGAAATAAGTCAAATAAAACCATGTGTGTGGCCCTGAGCCACACGCAAAAACCACCGGGTCTCACACGTCCACCTATCCACACGTACTGCACAGAACCGGCCACAGGTGCGCGCACACCCCAAGTTCACAGGTCTGCGTTCAGCACCCTCTGCGTGCCAGGCTCCGGACCGGCCTCGGGGGCATAGCAAGCAGACCTCGTCCCAGACCGTCAGGAACTCGGCCGAGCGCGAGCGAGGGGCAGGGGAGCCACGCAGAGCAGTGAGCTGGACACTGGCGCTGCCGCGGAGGGCTTCGGAGGGGAGGTCAGAGTGCGCCTGTGGGGGGGGGGGTTGTGGCTCTTAGAGAACGGCACGCAGGGCGCAAGCCCCACAGTGATGCGGTCAGTGAGCAGGCGGCAATGGCCGAGGGCCTCCGCGGGGCTGCACAGGACGACTGCCACGTGGCCGGCGCCCCTGTGTGGGGTTCACAGCCCGGATAAGCGGGGAAGGTGGCCACGGGGACGGGGAGGGTGAGTGGGCGTCGCTCGGGGAGCTCGAAGCGGGGGCGAGCAGCTCGCGCTCCAATCTGCCTGGGGGAAGTAAAGTTTGTGACCCCAGGTCTGGCGGCGGTGGAGAGATGGTGCAGACAGAAGCGGGGGCGGCCTAGGGCTCAGGGCTGCTCATCCCAGTCCCTGGGGAACTCTACCAGTCCCTCAGGCCAGGACTCCATCCCAGAGGGTCCTGGGAGCCCCTGGGTCGGGTCGGGACCGAGGGGTTAGCCTCCCGGTCTCCCTCTTGAGGAGGCCTGGGTGCAAAGGAGAGCAGCCACAGAAAGACGCCGAGCGCCACCTAGTGGTCGGAGCTCGGAGTCGCGGGTCCCCTGGAGCGCTGGGACGCAGCGCCCCCACTCAGCGCCCAGAGCTGAGTTCAGTCCAGAGCCCCTTAGTGGCCCCTCAACATGCACCCCATCTTCAGCTCCACCGTGAACCAGGCCTTGGGAGAGGGGTGCACAACTGCCCACGTTTCAGGCTCCAGGCGGCAATACACGGACACGCCGCTCTCTCACTAGCCAGACCCAGGAGAGCTCGCAGGCATGATCGTGGAGTCTGGGCGAGCAAGCCAGGCACTCACGGACGCCGACACGCACTGCTCCCTCCTGACTCAGCCTGGAGCGCGCGCGCACGCCCAGAGACAGACGGATGGACAGCGGGACTGACAGGGATGGTGGCCTGAATGAGGAGGGTCGGGGCTGCAGAGGACAGGGCCTTACCCTGGAGCAGTGGCGAGTGACCGCCAGCACCTCGTCCTCGGTCAGCAGCCGGCGGGCCAGGTCCTGAATGAGGGGCCGTCGGCTGTCCCAGGCCTGCACCCGCTCATCTGTACTGGGCAGCTGGCTGGCTGGGCTCCCAGACCTGGCCAACAGCAGGGCTCGGCCCCTCTCCCAGTCTGCAGGCCAGGAGCAAGAGGGTCATGGTGGGGCCAGGAGCTGTTGGTGGGTGGGCTTCCCGCGGAGGGCCAAGGGGAGGCCCGGGTGCCAGGGCCAAACTGCAGCCTCAGCCTGTGCACCGAGCATCGCGGCATCCCAGTGACCTGCCCAGCAGCGAGATGCCAGCCGCAGCCCTCCCACCCTCAACACCGACCCCCGCACCAGTCTGTTCCTTTACATGTTTGCTTTTTCCTTTTCTTTCTGGTACTGGGGACAGCAGGGACTTCCGAGCTACAGTTCCAATCCTTCGTATGTATTTTTATTTTTATTTTTTGGTCCCGGGGATCGAACTCAGGTCCTTGTGCTTGCGCAGCAGGTGGCGAAACCACTGAGCTAAATCCCTGGCCCTCCTTTTAATTTTTTTAAATAGGTTCTTGCTAGAAGTTGCCCAGGAGGGCTTGAACGTGCCCTCCTCCTGCCTCAGCCTCCTGGAGTGCTGGGATGACAGGCGTGCACAACTGTTCCTGGATCCCATCTGTTACTTCATGGAGTCTTAGCCTAGTGGCTCCCGTGTCCCCTAAACCAGGTCAGTCTGTTCCCCCCTGAGGTGCTAGCACAGGCTCTCCCTGGCTTTTGTGACACAAGCCCTCAGAACGTCCCCTTATCTCTCTGCAACCCTATGTTTCCTAGCAAGCCTGGTCCAGTTCTTCGTGCACTTCTCTGCCTGGTCCCTCCTGGGTAGCCCCACTGCGTTTGGCCACAGCTACTAAGCTCACCCCAGCATGCATCCACCTGCCTTAGACCAGGCTGTAGACCAGGCCTTGGACAGGGTGCACAACTTACCGCCTCTCAGCCTCCGGGGAACAAACTTCTGCACAGGCCCTGTGCTCCCTGGTGAGGAGAGGAGGTCCAGCTGCAGAATCTGGGCCCCAGCCCGGAAGCGGAGGGCTGGGGCCTGGACAGGGTGGCAAGCCTGCCTGGAAGGGGCCTGGGCCTGCCGGGCTGCAAAGTCTTGCCGGCCAGACACTTCACTCAGAGCGAGTGGAGGGAGTGAGAAGATCTAGGATAGAGGAGCCGCCCATGGAGACAGACTCATTTGGAAGCAAATGTACGAAGAAAAGGACCCCACGAGCAAGCGTGGGGGCCCTACCTTCAAGGGACATTGGGAAAGAGGAGCCTCGGAGAGGCAGGAGCGCACAGGGCCCTGCAAGCTGTGGGGGAAGCAGTGTGAGAGAGGGGCCGGCCGCCCTATTTGGAGACTCCCAATCCTGAAGGGTCCAGGATCCAGGGGCCACCCTGAGGGCCCAAAGTGAGAACCCGAGGTGGGAGCATTGGGCTCCTTGTCCTCCGAGTGTTTTCACCTCCCCAACACCCACTCCTCTCTGGAGACAGGATCTCTCAGCCCTCGGGACCACCCTGTTCTCAGCCCCAGCCCTCTCATAGGCAGCGCCCCCTGGCGGCTGTGAAGGCACCTGGCTGTGGTCTGCTCCGCAGCAAGTGATCTCAGCAGGGCCTGGGCGCTGTGAGGCCTCAGCCGGAACTATGTGAGGAAAAGCCACTGCCCCGGGGGCTGCTAAGCGAGAGCAGCCGCTTACCTCCATGACGAGAGCGGAGCCAACCCATGGAAAAGAGGGAGCGACAGATGCAGAGGGACACGTGTGGGGTGCTGTGCAGGCCTTTAGACAGCTCGAGTCCGAAGCTGAGCCAAGAGATGCTTTTCAAAGCCAGTTTGAGCTGAGCTTCTGCCACATGCGACTCTAAGTCTTAACTCATCTGCTCTCTGTCCAGACGCTGAGCCTCCCAGGGACATTGGCCTCTGACGGTCGGACAGCCTGGGCTGGCTCTCCTGCTGGTTCTGGTCTAGAAATGGCCCTGCTCCAGCGGGGCTCTAGAAGGGGACTGGGCTCTGGCCAGGGGTGTGGAGCCCGAGCAAACGCAGGCCCGAACGTCACTACCACCAAGAGCCCAGGGCGCTGAGCACAAGGGGTGGGCCCAGGGCCCTAGCACACGAGCCCAACCCCCTCCCCCGCCCTCTTAACCATGTTGTTTTAAGACAGGGTTTTGCTAAATTGTCCAGGCTGGCCTTGAACTCAGTCCTCCTGCCTCAGCCTCCCGAACAGCTAGCATTACCGGTGGACAGCCCCACACCCAGCTCCACTTCCCTGCCGTCCCTCTATCATTTCCCTCTCTGGAAAGTGGGTCAGAAGCGGGGTTGCAGGGGCCATCATGCGCTCTGAACACCTTCGGTGTGGCTGGCAAGCTGCTACGTGATCTCCATTTGCTAACTCACTTGCGCCCTGCCACTCCGAAGGAAGTAGGCGTCACACTCCTGTTTTATCAGCAGGGTGCTGAGGGCTACGGGATGTCACCCCAGGACTGCTGGGTGCCCACCTAGTGGACGTAGCCCCATGCCCTCCTCCCTACCTTTCTCCAGGTCCAGGCAAGGCCGGGCTTTGGCTGGGCTCCTGCAGTCCAGCGTCCAGGCCTCTCTGAGCCCATCCCCTGCAAGCCGCCCCTGCCGCCCTCCCTTGAAAAAGAGGTTCATCAGCGTCTTGGAGCGCTGCAGGGCCCCCTTCTCCCCAGGGGACCCCGACTTCTCCTTCTGCTGCTTCTTCTCCTCTGCAGACACAGGGAGAACCGGGGGCTGAAGGGTGGGCAGGAGGGCAGAGAGGGGAGCCAGACAGGCTCCGCAGCTGTGCGGGTGGGAACATGGGGGGGGCCTCCTCCAGCTGTGCACCTGCCCCAGTGCACAGCTGCAGCTATGTAAGGGGTTGGTCCTGGGGAGAGGGAAAGACAGAGAGAGAGACAGAGACAGAGACAGAGAGACAGAAGGTGCGAAGCCAGGCACTGTAGGTTGGAGGGATGGGTTCGGGTTTGGGGCTCAGAGCTGATCAGAGCTGGGCAAGCACTAGGGTGGGTTTGGGGCTCAGGCCTGGTTTAAAATGGAGCCCAGAGCAAGAGGTTCTGGATCAAGGCCTGAGGCAAACGGAGGGTTGGGCCCGGAACAGAGTGGAGGACAGGCTTTGGAGCAGGGGCTTGGAGAGAGCTGCTGCCCACCTCCCACGTACCCCACAGGGTCAGCTGGCTCCGGGAGCGCGTGATAGGGGGCCTGGGCCGGCCGAGGGCCAGCAGCAGCGCAGTCTTGGGGGACTCGGGGAGGGCAGAGTCAAGGCACCGGGAGGGTGGGGGGCCGTCGGAGCGGATGGCGGTGTCCTTGAGGATGACCGTGGGCCGCACGCTGCACCAGGTCTCCATGCGGCCCCCCACGTCGGGCTCCGTCTGCATGGCAGTGTCCGCCCTGCCCCAGCCTGGCGCCTGGTCCCCCAGCTCCGCCGGCCCCAGGCAAGTGTCCGCGCGGTCGGAGGGCAGGGAGCCCCAGCTGTAGGGGGTGCTGGAGGCGTAGGAGGAGACGCTGGAGCTGCTCTCGGAGGCGGAGGCGGGGCACAGCTGCTGCGGCGCGCCCGCGCCATCGCTCACTGCAGGGAGAGCGAGGCCCCTCAGGCCTCTGGCTGGTCTACTCCAGGGCCGGGAGACTTGCGGGCCACAGGGGACACGGGTGGAGGAGGAAGGACCACCAGGCCGCGGTTCGGTCGGAGCCACTAGTCCTGCGGACCTGGGGGGTGCTGCCAAGGGGCTTCTCGAGTCCCAGGGCGTCCATCCAGCCCAGGGGAGCTGGGAGCGAGCGTGCAAGTCCTCAGAGGGACCCGCAGCAGTTCCTGGGGGTGAGGGTCCTGAGAGGGTCCTGGGCCACGCCCTTTTCTTTCTCCGAGACCCCCTTCCCTCCATCCTTGGGTACCTGAGCCACTTACATCGGTCCAGCCAACAGTATTCAGAGACCATCTCCTTGTAGGCAGGGTATCGGCCGGTCTCCTGGGGAGGACAAAGGGGAGTCGGCGGGAGGGGTGGGAATGGGGGAGGGACTGGGCGGGAGCAAACGGCTCATCTCCATCTCTTTCCTCTGCGTCTCTGTGCTCTGGCCACATGGCTACTTTGCTGCAGAACATGACAAGTTCCTTTGCACCACAGGGCCTTGGGACTTGCTCTTCCTGCCACCTGTCCTCTCCTCGTGGCTAGCCCACGCTCATGCTTTTGCTCGGTGTTCCTCCTTCAGAGGGGCCGCCCCGACACAGGGGCCTGCCTAAATCACTCTGCAGTGTCTTTGCAGCTGTCACAGCCTGGGCCTGCAGGAGCCTGGGTGTCTCCTGCCCCACCCCCTCGTCCCAGGAGGTCTCCTCTACCCTACTCACTGCTGCAGCTGGCAGTGCCCAGCACACAGTGGGCGCTCACAGATACGGTCAAGCAGTAAATCAGGGCAGAGAGCGAGGAGGGAGGTCTGGGGGTGTGAGGGAGGGCAGATGGCGGAGGAGGTGACAGGGCGAAGGCTCAGGAAGGAGAAGGGTAGAGTGGGCCCCGTGGGCAGGGGCACTTGAGAGGGCGGCACCAGGCCCTGCAGGAGCCCAGGGGAACGACCTGATCCCGGGCACTCCCAAGAGCACCCAAGAGGAATCCAGCCTCCGCCCCTGAAATGGAGCTCTGCTGCAAGCCCGCCTCCTTGCCCAGTGCCCACCACCTGGGTCCTGCCCCATAATGCAGCGCCCATGCCCTTGCTGGGTGGGCCGCGGGCTCCTCCAGCCCCAGGTCCCCATTCAGAAGAGGCAGCAGGCAGTCTGGGGCCGGGGCTGGAGCCAGGGCTGGCTGGGCTCACTGAGCCAGTTACTGTGCCCCCCAAGCCTCCATCTCCTTCACAAAACAGGGAGGAGAACAGTGCTCGGCCCCCTTCCCCGCGGCTCTGGAAATGTCACCAAGGCACAGCAAGGAGCACAGCAAAGAGCCTGGGTGGTCTCGGGGGGAGGCCGCGCCCCGCACTCCTGCGCACCTTGACAGTCAGCATGGTGTGTGTCTGGCCCTTCAGCACCTCCACAGCCTGGCTGTGGCTGATGTCGTCGAATCTGACACCGTTGGCCGCCAGGACCTGGTCCCCCACCTTGATGCCGTTCTCCTCAGCCAGCCCGCCGGGGTCCACTCTGGGGCCAGACAGGGACCGGAGGATGGGGCCTGGCCTGCCCGCCTGCCCCCAGCCCAGGCCCGCTCACTGTGTGCCCCACCCGAGTGTGCTCCCCTAGCCCCAGCCCTCACCTGGACACATAGATGCCCAGGCCGAACTCTTTGCCCCCACGGATGTTGAAGCCCAGGCAGAGGTCGTCGGAGGTCGTGTACAGGTGCACTATGCGCCGCACAGCGTCCCCCGAGCCTCTGTCAGCCGGCGACGAGCCACACCTCTCCACCACCAGCCGCTGGTTCACCACGTCCACCCTGCACAGCAGCGAGGGCCTCAGCTGGGCTCCCGCTGCGCCCGCTGCCTCCCTCCCCGCAGCCCTGGCCGCTTCGTGGGGATGGGGCGGCCTGCTGCGGGCCCCGGAGGCTCAGGGGCACCGAGGGATCAGCGGGTGTGACGGGCATCTTCGTCCCTTTTGCGGAGCAGCTGCAACACGCAGGGCCCATTGTCCCTCCCTCCTGCCCTCCTCCTCTTTCTGTCCTTCCCTGGTACTGGGGATTGACCCAGGGCCCAGAGCACGCTAAGCACTGGCTTCCAGCCAGCCAGGCCGCGGCCTGGGGCGCAGTTTCTACCCTGAGGCCCCGGGAGGTGCCCCTCTGTGCCCGGATCACAGCAAAGAAAGTACGGGGGCCTCGGCCTCCCCTAAGCGCGAGGAGGGGCCCAGCCTCCTGCCAGGGGGGCAGGGCAGGGCGGGGCGGGGCGCGCTGCTCACCAGGTGGTCTTCTCCTTGGAGGATTTGATGCCCGGTACTCGGCCCATGCGCCGCACGGTCATGCGCAGGCGGCTGCTGCGGGTCAGCGCTTTCACGGCGCTGGCCATCGTGGTGCTCTCCAGGCTCAGCCCGTTCACCTCTGAGATCTTGTCCCCCACACGCAGGCCGGCCCGCTCTGCGGGGTGAGTCGGCGCTGAGCTCCCCCTCACAGGGCTCCGCCCGCATTCACCCAGGGCGCAGGCCCACTCACCGGCGCTGCTCCCGCCCTCCACCTTGCTGACGAAGATGCCCAGACCGTGCTCGGAGCCGCCCCGCACGCTGAACCCCAGTCTTCCTGCTGTGCTCTTCTCCACGCGGACTGCGTGGATGATGTCACTTTCGTCGCTGTTGGCTGTGGGATGGGGAGACAGGCATGAGCCCATGTTCAGTGCGGGCACAGAGGGCCCTGGGTCCCCAACCTGGGGCCCAGAAAGGCTGGGCTGCTGGGCACGGCCACATCAGTGCTGAGGGCCCTAACGGGGGTGTTTGTCCATCCCCAAGTGCCCAGTTTTGAGACCACGGGCCGCAGAGGGTGTGGGAGCTGGCAGCAGCCAGACAGCGTGCGTGCATGCGTGTGTGTGTGTGTGTGTGTGTGTGTGTGCGCGCGCGCAAAAGTGTGTCTAATGTTAACAGCTCCCTGTGGCACATTCCTAAGGACTCCTGCCCCTCTGAGACTTGGGTGGATAGAAAGGAAGGTTCAAGATTCTACTCTGGAGGCGGCTGAGGCCCTTCAGCTCGCAGCAGAAACGAGCGCACTGGCAGCAGCTCCCAACAACGGGAGCTGTCTCGTGGAAAGCCCGAGATGTTCTTGCCTGTGTGGCAAAGAGGGCGGAGCCAGGCCCACACAGCAGAATTAGGCGGCCACAGACTTTGTAAGGAGAAGCTTTCTTAAACACTCAGGCCCAGACAGTGGAATGGGTTTTCTGGGGCAGACAATGGACTTCCCATCTCTGGAGGCAAGGACGCCGAGGTCCGGTGAAGCCGAGGTTTCACCCTGTCCCGCTCTGTGGTCTGGGATGAGGGCTCCGGGAACCACCTGGCCACCCGGAGAGAGCCCACAGCAGCTGCCCAGTGGGAAGGGCTGCTGGAAGGCTGCTCAGGGGCCGGGCTGGGTGAGATCAGGACGGGCAGAGGGAGGGGAGCCCTGAGAGGTGCTCGGAGCTGGCAGGCCCTCGGGAGGCCGGGGTGGGGAAGCTGGAGGGGACCAGAAGGTAAAGGACCCCGGGCGAGCAGGTGAGATTTCTTCTCAGGCAAGGCTTACTCCAGAGGTTTGTGAGGGAGAAATCACACACACACACACACACACACACACACACACACACACACACTTCCCTAGGGCCCTGGCCAGGCTGTGGGCTCGAGGACAGGCCCGTCCCTCCTCTCCACCCGGCCCACACCACGCACCAGTGACCTCCCTCCAGGCCTCTTCCGGAGCGGCCCCTCGGAGCTGGCAGCCCTCTCCACTGCAGTGTAGCCAGAGTCCGGCCGGCCGCTAGCAGTGGCCCTGCCCTGCCCGTGTCCACCCAGGGCTTCCTCTGCTCGGCTCTGCCCGCTCCCCGCCCTCACAGGCTTTGGCTGCCTGGGGCTCCTTTCCCCTTCCCTCGTGCTGGCATTTATGAGGCCACTCCTTTCTCATTCCTCCCTCTCGACACCACCATCACAGGGAAGGTAGTGCTTCCCAGGGCACGGAGCCGGACCAGCAGCATCAGCCTTGAACTTGTTACAAATCTGTGTTCCAAGGCTTCACTGCCGGCCCACAGAACCAGAAGCCCAAAAGTGAGGAGACCTTGAGATAAGTCCTCCAGGCAGTCTGGCCCACTGCTCAGTGTGAGAACCAGTCTTGTGTTTATCGATCATATCACCCATACTGTTTCCTTCAGGATCCTCCCATCCTTTGCTATCACTGATTACGGGTGTATTGTTCATGATCTGTCTCTTTTCACTGAGCTGTAAGCTCAGTCATGGAAACTAAGTCTTTTCCACCAGTATTGCTCCAGTATTTTGCACAGTGCTTGGTATCTGAGAAGTATTTTTTGAATAAAAGAACAGATGAATAAACGAATGAACTAGGAGAGGAGAAAGGGCTGGTTTAGATGAAGGATCATGCATTTCCTTCTTTGTTTCTTTCTTTCTTTTGAGATGGAGTCTTGCTAAGTTGCCTGGTAGGCTGGCCTCAAACTGGTGATCCTCCTGCCTCAGTCTCCCAAGTAGCTGAGATTACTAGCAAGCGCCACCATGCCAGGTTAGAGTGCACATTTCTCGGGGACCAGCTGAGTTTGGAAGCTAATGGGGCCTTCTGGGTTTCCCCATCAGAAGATAAGCCCACGAGGCCCCAGCTTCTCCTTCAGCAGCTACTTTGCTTTCCTGGAGGTATCTCGATGAGAATGCAGGGCAGGAGTCCCCGACTCTGTGAGTGGGAGATGTCTGTGCCCAAGATGAGGGGAGGATCCTGGACTCAGGGCAGCCCAGTGGTCAGAGCAATGCTCCCAGCCTTTAGCTGCTGCAGGCTGCTCCCTGGGAGCACACGGCAGGGTGAGGCGGGGAGAAAGCAGTCATGGTACTTTTGGCAGAGACTGTGAGGTCCTGAAAGATGGGCATGGGGTCTGCGGAGGGCAGCGCAGCGGAGCTCTTTTAACAGCAGGAGGCCACAGTACCCCATGCCTCCCAGCTCCTCTGGGACTTCCGCTCCCTGCAGAAAGACAGTGGGACCCCTAGCAGGGCACACCTGCAGTGGATGGCTGGGTGAAAGTGCCCGGCTGCAGGTGGAAGAAAGCTTGCTCTCAAGCAACACACTGGACCCCACCCCAGGGGGCCAGAGGGGCCCGGCAGCAGCCTCAGCCCACAAACAGGGCCCACTGGCGAGGCAGCCAGGGGAGCTGCGGTGGAGAAGAAAGGGCAGAGGCGCTGGAGATGCCTATCTGGCCCTGCCTGCCAAGAGCACCCCCCCCCCGCCGCCGCCGCCGCCGCCGCCCCACGGCACTCAAAGTCCTGTGCAGTCCCCAGCCCTTTGCGTCTCACATCTGTCATGGCACCAGGCAGCCTCCTAAGACACGCTTGGTGCTTCCTACTTCCAGCGTTTGTGGGCGGTAGCTTGCACCCCGCCACCAGCTGCTCCTGCTCCTGTCCGAGTCCTGCCACACTCTACCTTTCTAGAAGGTGCAGACTGGCCCTCATCACCCAGGGCCCCCGTAGGCGCTAGCCGGGTGGCACAGAACGCAGTGCCAGCAACCACACACACTGAGGCTGTCCCCGCCTTCAGGGTCCAGCCCTGGGATCCCTCCCCGGCCCTCCATCCTCCTGTTCTCCCCTCTCTGAACGTCTGCAGCTCTCCCTGCAGGCCCCCTTCTGCCCCCGAAGCCTGGGGACAGAGCTGGTCACACTGCCCCATCCCGCCCCGCGCCCAAAGGCGCACACACACGGATATGGAGAAGGGGTACCACGCACATTCCTTTCTCAGCCTCCTGGTCCCGGCCTCGCAACTCTGACCCTTCCACAATCCTGGGCCCTTCCCTACCTAAGCCAGCGCAGGGGCAGGCCCGACGCACCTTCGATGGGGGAGTTGATGAGGATCACTCGGCCCATGGGTGAGGAGGCTCGGATTCCGCGGGAGGGCCCATTCAGCAGCCGCTGCTGCTTTCTCAGCAGGTATCGCGTTGCGGTGGAGCCCGAGTCGCTGCCCAGGTGGCCCCGGGAGGACAGGGAGCTCGGAGAGCTGGAGCTGAGTTCTCCTAGGCCCAGTGAGTCGGAGGCCGCTGCGAAACCGCGCGCCATGGTGGCTGGGCTGCCTCAGAGGGGAAGCGCTAGCCTTCGGGCGGCGGCCCCAGCGCCCTGCGCCCTATGCGCCTTCGGTGTCCTGGGCCCTCTCAGTGTGCGCTCCAGACCTAGGCAGGGAGCACAGGCACTGGGGGCCGATGTGAGCGCCGACCCCACTGCCCCCAGAACTCCCACCCCACCCTGGTTTGAGCCTCCTGCCCTCCCAGCCCTTAGGCCCCGCCTCTCCCACCCAGGACTAGAGGTCTGCGGGTCCAGGTCCCCGGCTCGGACCTTTGGAGCCACTCCACAAAGAAGTGGATGCGAGCTCTTCTGCACCCCTCATTTCCGCTCTCAGCGGAGTCATCTACCCATCCCCATCCTCCGCAGAGGCAGAGCTGGGGATGCAAGGAGACGCCGGGCCCTGGGCCTTCAAGTGGAGTGAGAAAGCGCAGATCAGTCCCCAGGCACTACTCCCGCGTGTACGGGGACAGTGCAGCCTCGGAATAGTCAGGATCAGGATGCCCGGGCCCAGGCTGCGGCCTCCGGTGTGCAGCGGCTGCATGCCCTTCTCCTCGCGGTGGGCGGAGGATCTGCTGGCGAGGACCCCACGACACCCGCCGCAGAGCCGCAGCCGAATCCAACAGAGCCACCCCGGCCCCGCCCGGCCGCCGCGCCACGGGCCCGGCTCGGCCCCTTACCTGCCCTCGTGCGCCCGCCTCGCCCGGCGTCCAGCGCGCCACCGCCGCGGGGGACCCCGCCGCACCCCGCGGGCTGCGCCAGGAGGGCGGGCCTGCGTGCCCCGGCCCGCATTGGCTTGTGGGGCCGCCAGTCACTCCCCCCAGCGCCTCCTGGGGGCGTCGGGACCTACGCGTCCCCTGGCCAGGCAGCCGGCTCTGCCAGCCCCGGGTCGGACCCCCGCGCCTGCCTGCTCCGGCCACGCCCGCTGCCCGGGCTCGCCGAGTCGCCACGCTCCGTGGGGGGTGCCATCGGGGAGGAGCGGGCCTGAGCCCGCGGGACCGAGCGTGTGCGGGCGTGCGCCGCCTGGCCGAGGCTGTCAGCAGGTAGGTGTCTCCCCGGCCACCCAGTTCTGGAGAGGTGAAACGTGGGGGCGCGGTCCCGGGGGCACCGTGTGCGTGTGCGCGCCCGCCTGTGTGCGACCCTCCCGATGTCTCTGAGCAGAGTTGTGCGAGGCTCCCGCCCTCCAGTCACGGGCTTGGGCTGTCTGGTGCAGCGTTGAGGGCTCAGAACACACCAAGCCGGGGGACGCAACGCAGCAGAGGACTGCGCGGAGGGGCCGGGGAGGGGGCAGGGAGAGGCTGGGGCGCGGCCGTGAAGGGGTCGCTGCCAAGGGGCTGCGCCTGGAGCTAGGGGGCCCGGGGCTGGAGCCTGGAAGGCCCAGGCGGCAGACGCCGTTGCCGAGGCGTCACCCCGCAGACGGCCGTAACCCTAGCCCTCGGCCGCCCACCTGCGCGCCGCGGCCGGACCCTGCTGGAGGCAGGGCGCCTCTAGAGGCCGGCCCGGGCACCGCAGGCGACGCGGCCGCGGCCGACGCCAGTCCAAGCCTCCCCTCCGCCTCCCTGGCGGGGGAGGGAGGGGACCAGAGTTGATCCCCGATGTGACTGGCTCTGCAGGCCGTAGGACCTGGTCCCGAACTGGGCCCGTACTCCAGTGACGCCCTCCGCCCGGGACCTGCCGAGCTCAGACCCCAGCGCCCCGCCCGCCCAGCTGCTGAGCGTCACGTGACGTCCCCAGGAGGCGGAGGGGCGGGCCGCGGCCCGAGAGCCGAGTGCGAGAGCGGGACGGGACGCGTGAGTGGAGCGCCGCTGGCGGGGCGGGCAGGGTGCGGGACAGAGGGTGCCGCCGGAGAAGCGGCCTGCCTTGGGGCGTCTCCCTCTCCGTCCCCGAGGCTCAGTACCCCGGGCTCCGTGGAGGTCCACGCACGGGGGAGGTTGGCTGCGGGAGGAGGGTGGGGCGCGGCTGCCTGTGGAGCGACAGACGTGGTGTGCGTGCGTGCGTGCGTGCGTGTGTGTCTGTGTGTGTAACGGTCTTTGCGGCCGGTGTGTACAGGGTGTGGGATGTTTGGCAGGGCTGTGCCGTCTTTGTGCGTGGGTCTGTGAGTGTTTTTCTGCTTGTGAGGAGGAAGTGAGGTGAAGGAATTAGTCATTCTGCAGGATTTTGCGTAGCACGGCCAGATGGCTGCTCGGGCCTTCCTCTCTGCTGGGTGGAGGGAGCGTCACTGATCCCGCCTCGTTTTGGAGGGAGGTGGCACAGAAAGAGGTTGGTGGGTGTCTCTGCCAGCCCCGCCCCGCCGGGGGACAGGCAGAGCTGGGGTCTTAGTGTGGTTGCTGGAGGGGTCTGGAAAGGGGCGGTGTGGCTGGCGCGGTGGAATGGGCTGACGTCCCCTGCTCAGCTCTGGGGCAGAGCAGCCATGGGCGGTGGGAGCCCTTGCGCTACCCCAGTCAGGGCTGGAGTGTGGGACGCTTTTGCCAAACAGCCTGCAGGGTTTGCATCTAGGTCTCAGGGCAGCTGTGGGCTGCACCTGACGTGGGAATGGGTGTGTGGTCATATATGTCTTTGGCATACAGAGCTCATGAGTAGCTGCGCGGGATTAGTTGTTGCTCATCCATGCATCAATCGCACACAGTTAAATCCCCTCATGAAAGTGCACCAGGCCAGAGCACAGGGAGATAGATGTTTTCCTGACTGGTCTTTTCCCTGCCCTCCTCCAGTGGCTGTAGGTCCCTGGCAAGGACATTGCCTAGGAAATGACTCCTCCACCCTGCTCACCTATCTGCAGTCACCTTGGGCTCCTGAAGGGACTGGTGATAAGCTCGGCAGCCAGGGCAGGGCCATCAAGCTTCCCACTCGTGAAGCCTTTGGTCTCCAGCCTTGAAGCCCTCTGGCCCCTGTCTCTGTCTTGCAGAAAATGGGTAAATTGTCCTTGGATGTCAACATTCAGGAACCTCGCTGGGACCAAAGCACTTTCCTGGGCAGAGCCCGGCACTTCTTCACTGTTACTGATCCCCGAAACCTGCTGCTGTCTGGGGCGCAGCTGGAAGCTGCCCGGAACATTGTGCAGAACTACAGGTGAGCCTGCCCACCTGACCCTGGACCCCATGGTCTCATTCCTTGCGATAATCTAGAGCATTTTGCACCTGCTTCCCCAGGCTTGAGAGTGGCCCTGCCCCTGTCCCACAGCCCCCTCCCTCTTTGGTCCTGCTGGCTACATCGCAGACAACTATGCCAAGGGCTTTAACCCAAAGAATGTATGGTGTTTGGGTTGAGGAGATGGCACTGATATTTATGGGTGGGGTGGGGGCTGCCCTGTGCACAAGCCCTCCACTAGGATCTTTCCCATTATTGGTCCACTTTCTGCAAGAGTGGAGAAAGTCAGTGCTCAAGGAAGTAGGAGGGTGCTCCTCTTGTCATCAGGAGGAAGCCTTTGATGGCTCTAGTCGGTTTTGGGGGGGTTTTGGTACCAGAGTTTGAACTCAGGACCTTTTGCTTATGAGGCAGGCGCGCTGCCACTGAGCTACATCCCTGGCCCCACCCTGCATCCCCAGTTGTTTTTGACCCACTGGAAACTACCATCACCTGTGACCCAGTAGAAAATCTGTGGCTAGAGGGGAAATGGAAATAGAACTGCCCTAACTCTGGCTCTCCCCTTTAGTGATGTCCCCTGGAGACAAGGACTCCTTTATTCTGAGGGTGGGGCCAGAGCCCCTGGTCTTCTGCTCAGTTCCCTGTGAGGCAGACAGAGCTTGGGAATCTGGCCCTGGAACAGCCTGGCAGTGCCTTGTCCACTTCTGCAGGGCGGGTGTGGTGACCCCAGGACTCACAGAGGACCAGCTATGGCGGGCCAAGCACGTGTATGACTCTGCCTTCCATCCGGACACAGGAGAGAAGGTGGTCCTCATTGGCCGTATGTCTGCCCAGGTGCCCATGAACATGACCATCACGGGCTGCATGCTCACCTTCTACAGGTGAGTCTTCCTCCCTGCCTGCTGGGGCGTGCTGTGAGCTAGAACCGGCCTTGGTGACTGTATGCTTCCTCACCGGGCCGGTCTGGATAAATGGTGTTGGGTGGGAGCTTGTGCTAGCCCCTCTCCGTTTTCAGAACTCAGCCTGAGAAAGTGAGTATAGGGGAAAGCAGGGGTGAGCAGAGCAGTTCTAGGGTCAGCGACTGGGTTCCTCCTGATGGTTTGGTAGCACCCTTTGGGATTTCATATAGAGGCTCAAGGATGGGGGCCACTGTAGAGGGGCAAGGAGTAAGTGCTGAACCTTTATTCCCTCAGGAAGACCCCAACTGTGGTGTTCTGGCAGTGGGTGAATCAGTCCTTCAATGCCGTCGTTAACTATTCCAACCGCAGCGGCGATGCTCCCGTCTCCACTCGGTGAGATTCTGCCCCGGGAAGAGCTGCAGCACTCCTCCAGACCGAGCTCTCTGGCTGCTCCCGGTGCCTGGGGCTCAGCTCTCCTTGCGGCCTGTGGGCCTCCTCTCTGCCTGAGGTCCTTTGGGGACCCACTGCCCTTCAAAAGGAAGGAGTAAGGCAGCTAATGAGTTTATGTGGGAGCTGCGGAGGGCTTTCTGTGCCTTAGGTGCTTTCCCATGCCTCCAGCCCTGCCTGTCCCTGAAGAGCCACATGCTGGGCTCCTCATCTCTCCCTTGTGACCTGGTTCTTCTACCCACAGGCAGCTGGGCACTGCCTATGTGAGTGCCACCACAGGGGCTGTAGCCACAGCTCTGGGACTCAAATCCCTCACCCAGGTAAAGTCCCCCACTGTCCCCATCCATCCTTTATGCAGTACTTCCCATTATCCTCCCGTCCTGGCCTGTGGCTCCCTATATTTCTCCTAGAGCCCCTCCATTCCCCATGGCCCTCAGGGCCACTGAACAGCACCTTTCCCCCCAGCACCTGCCCTCCTTGGTTGGCAGATTTGTGCCCTTTGCAGCCGTGGCTGCAGCCAATTGCATCAACATCCCCCTGATGAGGCAGAGGTGAGTGGCCCTGGTTCCTGGCCCGGGCAGCCCCAGTGTGCATGTTCCATGCCTGGAAGCCATGTCCACCGGCTCTTTGTGGGGACAGTGCTCCCCTGCCCTGGCTGTGAGCTGCTGAGCCGTCTTAGGCTGAGCCCGCGTTCTGGAACAACCCTGTCCCGGCGTGTGCAGAGTCCCCCAGGGCACCGAGGGATGGAAGGAGGGACAGTCCAGGGTCAAACAGGGTACAGTTTGATGAGGACTTGTGACGGACGTGTGTCCCAGCAGCAGCAAGATCAGGGCGTGCCAGAGACTTGGGTTGGAAGGAGGGGCGTATATGACAGGACAGAAGTGACTAACGCAAGCTAAAAGGTACTTAAACTGTCATCGAGACCAGGCACAGCCTTGGCAGTGCCTGCACCCGGGTAGGGGTTGTAAAGCCCCACGCTCCTCTCTAATGCCTGTACTTCCAGTCTTCTGGGGAAGCTGCAGGGAAAACGGAGCGGCTTACTCGGGGCAGTCATGCTGGTCATGGCTCGGGGTGGCTGCATCTGTCCGGCTGAGTCCCTACGCCTGGGACGCGGAGGTGGGAGAACCAGCCTCTGGGCCTGAAGGACTGGGGAGGCACTGCCTGCTCCGGGGGCATTTGGGGCATTTGAGGCTGCAGTCTGACCCCAGCCCTTCTCTTCCTAGGGAGCTGCAGGTGGGCATCCCGGTGACTGATGAGGCGGGGCAGAGGCTGGGCCACTCGGTCACCGCCGCCCGGCAGGGGCTCTTCCAGGTGGTGATATCGAGGATCGGGATGGCGATCCCTGCCATGGGTGAGGAGTGGCTGGTGGGGCACGGGAGGCTCTGGGGGGAAGCAGTACAATTCCGGGGGAGGAGAACTGAGAAGAGGCCCTTCCTCCTCTGGGGTTGCGGCTTCTCTCTGCTCATGTCTTCTGCCCTGCTCTGCCCTCAGCCATTCCCCCAGTGATCATGGACGCTCTGGAGAAGAAGGACTTCCTGAAGGTGGGTGCCTCACTTTCCCATCTGGAGGGTCCTGGGGTCAGCGAGAAGTGACAGGTCCCAAGCCCTCTCCCAGCCTGGCCGAGTCTGGAACTTCCACTCCTAGCCCTGCGCCATTCATTCAGCAAGAATGAACTGGGCTGCACAGAAGGGCACTGAGGGAGCAGGGGGAAGACTGGAGGAGGAGGGTCACAGCTTCCGGCCTGTAGGACCTGCTATCACGCTGGAGGGCTCTGACATAGCGATGAACTGCCATCGCTGCGCTTCATAGCATCGTGCTGTCACTCTGTCACCACACCACACACACGCACATGGGACAGAGAAGCTCGGGCTGTGGAGGAAGCACAGAACAGGAAAGTCATAGTTCCTGTCCTCATGCATTTTATAGTCTAGGGTAGAAACCAATGAAGAAAGAAGCAACCAATAAACGCAGCACTGTGAGTTGAGGTGTGTGCTTTGTAGAACACCAGGAGGGGACAGCAGCTTGGATAGGGTGGTCAGAGAAGGGGTCTCCGCAGTCCCAAGAGTGACAAGGGGACAGCCAGGCAAAGAGCACAGAGAAGAGCGTTCCAGGTAGAGAGCATGCAGTGTGGAGGTCCTGAGGCAGGAACAGCCTCGCACGTTTGAGAAACAGAATGGTGCTTCTTAGGGTTAGAGTGAGGAAGGCGTGTACCCGGCAGGTGGGTTTGGGAAGGGACAGACTCGTGCGGCTTGCATGGGAGGAAGAGAGTGGCACTTCAGAGGCAGCCTCCTGCAGAAAGCAACTCCTGCAGGAAGTGAGGGAAGAGAAAGAGGCAGGGAGTGCCATGGGAATCAGCTCCAATAGGTGAGAATGTGTAGGGAATGCTGGGAAGTACTGTAGGCCTGGCCGGAGGGCGCAGCTGGGCATGAGCTTGGAAGAAGGCAGAGGCCATGTGTCGTGGGGCTCAGCGGGAGGACGGGGGGATGGGCTAGAGCCGGGAGGCAGGGGACACAGCCCTTCCATGTTTGTCTCCCACAGTGCCGACCTTGGCTGGGGGCGCCCTTGCAGGTGGGGCTGGTGGGCTTCTGGTAAGTGAGTGAGGGGCTATCTGGGGGTACGGGGGTGCCTTGTCCACGGTGGATGCGGGCAGGCATCTACTGCCTTTGAGGTGATTGTATGTAATCCTTTCCTACCTTCTCCTGGTGTAAGGCGTGCGGTGTGTGTTAAGGGCTGACTGGACTGATTCCTGACCTTAAAGGTCGAGTTTATTGAAGAGTTCCAGTCTTCATCCACCAGAAAACCGTGCAAATGTCCTTTTGGTACCATCTAGGAGCTTTCTGCTCATTTAATTCCTGATTCTGCCACTTTCTGGCCGTGGGGCTCTGGATAAGGGCTTTGGAGTCTCTTTCCTCACCCAGACCCTCAGTCAAGGCTGCGTTCAATGGTTCCAAAAGGTCTCTTTGGCTTCAGGCAGTCTGCACCCCAGAGCTGGGGATGTAGCTCCGAGCATCTGCTTGGCATGCATGAGGCTCTGGCCCATCCCCAGCACCATAAAGGAAAAGAGGCAGTCTCCACTCCCAGGAGCTGCTGGCACCCCTGTGGGGTGGGGTGTGGGAGGAAACACTCTTAGGGCAAAGTTTCACAACTTTTCTAACGCTCTTCTCCCTCAGCCTGGTATTTGCCACCCCCCTGTGCTGTGCCCTGTTCCCCCAGAGGAGGTGAGTGCTGCCTGGCTTGGCAGGGAGCTCTGCACAGGGCGCCTGTCTCGGGACTAACTGACCCTTCGCCCTTTACTGTGTTCCGGGGAGGCTGGGCAGGCCCTTGGCAATCTGGGGGTGGGAGAATGCAGCAAGCCAGCCTTCTGGAAGCAGGAGGAGAGGACTCTTCAGCCTGGGAGGAGGGGATGGATCCAGGGGACATCCAGCTGTGCTCTTCTGTTGCAGCTCCATACAAGTGAGCAGGCTGGAGCCGGAGCTGAGAGCCCAGATCCATGAGCAAAACCCCAGCATGGAGGTGGTTTACTACAACAAGGGGCTTTGAGGAGGGTCAGTCCCTTCCTCACCTCCCTGCGTGGCTGCTTTAGGCCCACCTTGCTATCTCTGCTGCTTGCCCATCTGCCTGGTACTCTCCAGGGAGCTTGGTAGGTCAGTCGCTATTGAGACCAGCAATCCATTAAGCTGGACGAAGCATCCTTCCTTCTTTTTTTTTCTTTTTTTGGTACTGGGGATTGAACTCGGGTCCTTGCACTTTCGAGGCAGGCGTCGAAACCACAGAGCCAAATCCCAGCTCAGGATGAGGCACCCTTATAAGCCTTTTTCTCTCTTCTCTGGTGTCAAAGAGCAGAGTTACACAGTCCCTCGAGGCTGTGCTACCTACTACATAGGCATACACGTATGTGTTTATACAGTTGGTCCTGGCAGCTAAGAGCAGGCAGGCCACTGCTGTGGGCTGATGTCTGGCCTCCCCTCCTCAGTCTCGTTCCCAGCTACCAGCAAGCCAGGTGACAGGTGGGACGTCCTTCCCCGAACCATTCCACTGGCCACGTCACTTCCGACAGCGCCTCACCCCTTCTGGACAGGGGAGGAACCCCAGGACAGTAGTAGACCAACCTGAGCTGAGTCATTCAGGTTTCTAATAACCTAGCTTCCAAAACTGGCTGGGGACCTGGGCTGGCACAGGAAGCCTTGTTGGGACCGGGGAGGCGGGGCCTTATGCACCCTCGGCGGCTCCGCACCCCTGGAGTGGCTCCATCTCTCCTGGATGAGCAAAGGAGCCATCTCCTCGTGTCCCCCACACTGCCATGTGGGCATCTTTAGGTAGAAGTTCTTGGTCTGCCCTGACATTATGAGCACAAACAAATCCGACGAGCCCAGCTCTCTCCCGGCCAGAAAGCCACGCAGGCAGAACAAGCGTTCCCCTTCAGGAGCTGCCACCACACTCCCTGAGAGGGACGCACGTGGGAAAAGTGCTTAACCCCACAGGTCCCACGCGGGCCACTAATGATGGGATTCTGTGATCCGTGAGCCCTGCTCAGTCTCAGCTCCTTCCCTTCCTTTTCTTTGCCTTTGCTGCGTGCTGGGGACAGAACCCAGGGCTTTGCATATGCTAGGCAAGAACTGCCGATAAGCCCAGCCCTGGTCTTCCTGCTTTCCTGAGGTTTGGTCCTGCTGCCCCACCGTTATCCCTGAGAGGAGGGCCCAGGCCGAAATGGACGGGCCAAACGGAAGCTGGGATGTGGGATGGAACGGGTGCGGGAGTCCAGAGCACAGTTAGATGATCGTGACTCCAGCTCCGTGCCCTCTGGCTGAAGAGTTGAGTGGGCCAGAGCAGGGGCCTTGGGACCCTCTGAGATCGCTTTCCTGCTTCTCTAATGCACTGCCCTGAACAACAGCTTCCATGCCCCGGATAGTCAATAAACTGTGAACCTGTCTATTTATTGATCTCTACTCGATTCCACTCCCTGATGGCCAGGAGGACGCCTGCTGCCTGTGGGTCTCCCAAACACCAGGCCCCTGTCTGTGGGGAGCCTCATTCCCCAGCAGAGTGCTCTGAGCTGAGGAAATCCGTCTTGCCGCAGGCACCTTTTATTCCCTCCAAAGGAGTCCTGCCTTCACTTCCATCACCAGGGAGCTGATCACACACTGACTATTGTTCAGGCTCAGGGATATCTGGTTTCCTGCAGGCATATGGCATGGGACCTCTGGTCCCCAGGAGAGAGAGAGGGACCAGGCCAAGGACTGCCCTACTCCATCAGAGAGCAGCTTTTAGGGGACCAACCCCCTCACCCCCATCAGTCATCAATTTGCCAGGGAAACAGGCCTGCAGGAGCCCCTGACAGTTATCCCTCCCACCACCCTGGGGTGCTCTACTTCCATGCTTCCGCAGCCTCCTTTTTGTTTTTGTTTTTTTTTGGTACCCGGGATCAACTCGCGACCTTGTGCTTTCGAGGCAGGCCACGGAACTTCTGAGCCAAATCCCCGGCCCTCCTTTGTTTTTTGTTTTGTTTTTTATAAGATTCAAAGTTCATGCCTGTGTATAGCTGGCGAGAGCTGCTATTCACCAGTTTATAGATGCTTGTCTTCCCTTCCCTAAGTCTTGGCTTTGATAAACGCAAGGCGATAACACCGAGAAGAACATAATAAAATCCATTCCCCCTTTCCTGCAGGGAAGTGACCCTCATCTGTCTCTTTCAGCCCAAAGCTCTGCTAGGTGGTGAAGAGAAATGTTAGCGCTGCATGGTTCCCCGGCAGCCTAAGGGAGTCTGGGCTGGGGTCATGCACTCCTCTCAGGGTGAGCAGAAGTTTACTTACGGGGGAGTCAGCTGACATAGGACCTGGACCTGCTCGGAGCAGCCAAGTGCTGTCAGTCCCTTCCCTCCTGGTCTTCACAACCACACCTGTGAGGCAGACATGCTATGTCCATTCCTTTCCCCCCAGTACTGGGACTGAATCCAAGGAGCACTGAGCTACATCACCAGCCTTTTAAACTTTGAGCAAAGGTCTCTCTAGATTGCCCAAGCTTGCCTTGAACTTGTGACCCTCCTGCCTCAGCCTCTCAAGTAGCTGGGATTCCAGGTTGTGCCACCACACCTCAAAGTTCACGCCCATCCCTAGCAAAGAAGACACTGGCCTGGAACATTAAGAAAGCTGCCCACAGCTTTACCAGTAGGTGAGGCAGCAGGGTGTGAGCTGAAGCTTCGGACTCTGAAGCCACTCTATCCCCTCTCCATGGCCGGCTGCCTGCTATGCCTGTGGTCACCTTCCTGGTCCCTTTGACATTCCAGGGAGCCTCATCCCTGGATCCAGTTTGTCTACAGAACAGCACAACCAGTCAATCCACAGGTGTGCACAAACCCTTTTTTTTTTGGTATCAGATCAAACTCGGGACCTTTTGCTTTTGAGGCAGGCACTAGAACCACTGAGCTAAATCCCCAGCCCCACAAACCTTTTACTAAAGCCACTAAGAAATTTCCAAACCCAAGGATGCATGGCTTACATGTAAGAAAAATTCACATCCTTGACTAAATGGGATGACGCTCAGCTGACAAGCCCCAGTTCCGCCAGTTCCATCTGTCCTGCCAGTCTGACCAGTGCCTGGCACCATCGCCTGGAGCTCTGGTCAGTGCTGAAGTGTTTGCTGCAGTGAAGCTTTAGCCTTTGGGAACACCTTGAAAAGTGGCCTTGCACTTTCTTCTGAATCTATGTAAGGTGAACCCATTTGTGCAGTGAGGTGCAGGATTCTCTGTAAAACAAAACCAGATTGTTTTAAATGACCTATGTTCTGAAGATAATGCTAAGCCATGTCAGAGAAAGCTGGCAGGGCTCAGCGGGCCAGCTCCTTTCCTGTCATCTTTCCTGCAAGGGCCCAGCAACTTCTCAAATGCAGCAACAAGGCACTTCACAGGCTCTAGGGACAGACTAGGCAGGTACACTGCAAACTGCCTCCAAGTCAGCCTTTGAGTGGGGCAGCTCTTTCTCACTGGGAAGTTACTCTGTCTCTTTCCTAGTGGAGCCTGGCCTCTTCCAGGGCTCAGGCTCAGGCTTCAGGAGCCCCAGGACTGGACAGGTGCCCTGGGCCCTCCCTGCCCAGCCTTTCCCCTTTCACCTAGCCTCACTTGCTCCACAGCTCCACACTGCTCCTACGTGCACCCTAGCAGGTCTTTGGGCCAGCTTCAGCTCTGATCCCGTGTGTGTTGGGTTAATGGGGGGGGAGGGGGTGCCAGGCAGACTCTAGTCCCTACTCCTAGAGCCCTGCCTTATGGCTCAAAGCAAAGTCCCTTTTCCTCCGAATTATGCCAGTCAGCTTCGAGCCCTGCCCCAGATCGGATCAGTCACAGGCAAGCCACGCCTCCTGGGGCGCAGCCTGAGAGAAGTCCCACCCCCGCTGTGGCGCCTGTCTCTCAGAGTGTGGCTCCGCCTCCTCAGGTCCTGGGGAATGGCTTTTGAGCTACAGCCGGCCGATAGCCCCACTCACCTTCCTGGGTTTGCGTGTGGGCATCTGCTTCTGATCCCCTACTTCGCTTACCTTGATGCTGGGCCGTGAAATCCCCCAAATCCCCTTCTTCCTTTCTGAAATCAAAACCCAAAAGCTCCCCAGTGCTCTCTCCCCTTTCACTTCCTCCTGGAAATCCATAAGGTTTTCGAGGAATCACGGGTGCCCTGAGTTTTGCAACTGTCAACAGTTCAGGAAACTGTTCAGGTTACTGAACGCTGACCATGCCTGGCTCTGGGTAGATGTAAGCGGTTGGGTGAACAGAGTAACTACCTTCCCATGTGCAGGCACACAGCCTAGGCGCAGTGGATTCTGGGGCACCTCGCCCTCTCTCTGTGGGGTCTCAGGCTGAGCCTCCACACCTGGCTTCGTTATGTCTTTCTAGCAGTTCCGAACGCAGAGGGCAGTGTGGGGAGGAGATGTCCTATGTCATCATGACCACGCTCTCCATGTCTGCTGTTCTGTATTTCCAGCACATGCCGATGTCTATTTTGTGTGACACTTCTCCTTGGGGCTGGCCTACCCCTCTGCCTCGGCACCTTTTTAGGGCTGGCACCAGGCTGGCATCACATAAGGCTTGCTGGAAGGAAGACACCCTCACCTTAGTGTTGTCTAGTTCCTATAGTGGCCCCAGAGCTGGGTTTTGGGGCCTTGGTGCTAAGGTTTCCTGGCCAGAGTGGTGGTGTCAGATGAAACATCACTCACTCTACAATACGCCTGGAAGCGTCACTTTCTACAATTTTCAGACTTTCTGCTGAGTCTGGTTCACCCTGCTAGACTCGCACATCACTGCTAGTGATTTTCTCTTAATGCCCCATTTCTACAAGCTGGCCTGAACCACATGCTGCCAGACTGCTGACCTTCACTGTAGATAACATTCAACTTCTATTCCTTTGGCTAAATCAGGGGACCTCTGTTCAGCTGTCTCAAGCTTTCCACACCACTTAAGGAGGCTTCTTACACAAGAATGGGTAGATTTCCTAAATCTGCTGTTTCCAAATTGTGTCCCAATGCACCCCAGAATGCCGCAATGAACTCACAAGACTGCTGAAAATCACTGAAGTGCTCAACATCTGTTGGGCACTGCATGAAGTAGTTGAGTCAACATTAGATTGGTCTGCATTACACTTTTGTCTTTGCATAACTTGGCTTTTGATGGTTGCTGTGATAAAAAGCAAGAACAAAAGCCAGTGTGAAACAGGAAATGAGGGTGGTAGTGTCTGAGGTGACTCCAAGAATTCTGAAGTTATGCAGAGCCCAAGGAGTATATACATCCCATTAGTAACTGGGTTTAAGAAGAAAACTTAAAAAGAAGGAAATGAAGTAAATTTTTTGGTTTTTTGCAGTACTGAGGATTCTTTCAATTTTTTTTTTGTGTGTGTGTGTGTGGGCCTCACACAAGCTAAGCAAGGGCTCTATCTCTGAGACACAGCCACAGCCCTTAGTACTGGGGATTAAGCCTCGTCGTGTTGTACCACTGAGTGATGTCCCCAGCTCCTTTTATTTCTATTTATTTTTATTTGAGACAGGCACTTGCTATGTGGCCCAGGCTGGCCTCAAATTTCCTAGTAGCTTCCTAGTAGCTGGGACTACAAGTGTGTACTGCACCCAGCTAAATACTTCTTTTGACCTAGAATGCCATGGGGAAAAATACTGAAAAATATTCCGTGAATTTAAAAAGTTTAAGAGCCTCTGTCCTAAATGAACAAAAGAAGAAATGAAGTAACGAGAGACTCACTGGGCTGGTATTTGGATCTCAGATATGTAAGCTCACTGGCTGCCCTGCCTTTGTAGGACATTTTCTCTTACTGGATTATTTTTCTTGTTTGAGGGCGGGGGATGAACCCAGGCCTGGCTGCATGCTAGGCAAGTTCTGTACCGATGAGCTCTGGCCCCAGCCTCCCAGTGGCTTCTTTTTTTTTTAAGAGTAGGAAATATTTATTGGGAGAAAGAAAGCTTCTAAGAGAGACAGAAGGGGACCGGAAAGTGGGTTGCCCGCCCACCCCACTCTACAACGATGTTTTATACAGCAAAGCCATGTGGTGAGGCGGGTCCAAAGTGGGTCAGAACTCTAAGCCCGGTGGATTCTGAATTCCTCCTGCGAAGTTCTGAGCTTACCCAGTGGTCCAGAGCGGTTGAGGAGCCCAAGAGGGCACGGGGCAGAATGGGGATGGAAGTTTCGGAGTCAGAGCTTCATGGCGAGGACAGCTGGGCGGCCCGAAGCAAAGGTGAGGGCAGAGGCTGAGGACAGGGCACTCTGCCCACCCCGGGCCTCTGGCTGGGCTGCGTCGCGCCAGCCGCCTCCCGCTCCCGGGCAAACGAGATTCGGAGACCCGCTCGGCGCGGCGCCCCCTGGAGGCCGCACGGGTCGGTGGCCGGGAGGGGGGAGCGTCTCCCAGCCACGGTCCCCGGGCCTCGGAGGCGCCGTCCGGGCGCTAAGGCCGGATTCGCGGCCCCCGACTCATGCATTAAAGATGCGGACGCGCCGGGCCTGCGGTGCCACGAACGTGAAGAGGCCGAGGCCGGGAGAGGGGATGGGGCAGGAGAAAAATGAATTAGGTTTTATTATGTGTTTTATTATGCTGCAATTGAACAGGATTAGAGAACACAATATATCTTGATGCGGCGAGGCGGCGGGTGCCGCCCCTGACCGTCGGCTCCGGCTCTGCGGGCCGTTTTCCTCCCGCCTCCCTCCAGGCCTCTGCCTGCTCGGGATTAAAAACTCGTCTTCACGTTCGTGGCACCGCAGACCCGGCGCGTCCGCATCTTTAATGCATGAGTCGGGGGCCGCGGATCCACGCCCAGCCCTCGCCGACCGCGGGCGCCCACTCTCGCCAGCTCCCGGCACCTCCGCGGGGAATTCCGTCCGCGCGGGTCCGACCCAGCGCTCCCGCAGCACTGCGCCCCGGAGCCTGCTCGGGAGGGGCGCCCGCCTTCCCTCACCGGGACTGCCTCCGCGCTGTCCGCTCGGGGCCGCTCCTGGCGGTGATGGAGAGGCCCATTAGCCGCTTCCTCCTGCAGGGCCGACCGGGCCGCTCCCCCTGCCTCCCAATTAGGACGCGTAGCCGTCAGCCAAGATTAATAGTTGCCCGGCTGGGCAGGGAGAGGAGCCCAGAAGAGCCGGGCCAGGCGCACCACCTGCCGCCCCTTCCTTCCTGCCCCCGAGGCTCTCAGGTGAGGCCCGCGGAGGGTCGAGAGCGTCCAGGCCGCTGGCGCGAGGAAGGCGCGGCTCTCCGGGGAGGGGACCCCCCCCCCCGCGCGCCCAGCCTTCCTGGGCTCCGGGCTAGAGAGAGCTCCGCCTACGGGGTTGAGTGGGCCGCTGGTTTCCGGATCCCTCCCGCGGTCCTCCCTCCTGCACACACTCGTGGTCCCTGCGAGTGTTTTCGGTGCACCGCGCCCACGTATCGTCACCTTCACTGGCGCGAGTACTTCCTGGAGGTTTGCCTCCCCCTTGGACGGCCGTTCCGGGCGGAGGCCGCGCGGTCTGGCTCACTTGGGCTCTGCCGCACCTTCAGGAAGCGTGTGCTGGGCGCAGGAGCGGGCGGGAGGTCTGCTCCCACGGGGCTCCGGCGCACTCGCTTCCGGTCACGCGTACAGCTCAGTACTTCTGCAGCGGCTCGACGCTTTCTCTCCCTGGAGGCGGACAGGGCAGGGCACAGAGCTGCCTCCCTCCCTCCGAAGCGCCTGCCGCCCAGCTCAGGCGCTTGCACAGCTTAGCAGTGAGGGCTCAGGAGCCTCGAGGTTCTTTTAGTCCTATTCATCAGGACCTCACGGCCTGGAGGAGCGAAGGACTTGCTTGAGGCCACACAGTCAGCCAGAAGCAAAGCCAGGATGAAAACTTGCCTCTCCAGCGCACTGCGCCTTTCCTCCACTACTCAGGCGTCTGGGGCCCGAGGAAGCCCCTCCTGACTTCCGGTCAGGATGGTCCCAGGTGTTGCTCTTCCTTTGGTGATGGTGGTGACCCAGAACCAAGCCTTCCCCTCCAGCTCTAGGGGTTTTGGGGTCAGGGATGCTCTAACCTGTGTTAACAGGAGAACATTCTTTCCATTGAGTCTCTACTCTGGCACGGCCATGATGAAGCCAAGCCGGAGTCCCAGCTACTCAGCAGGCTGAGGCAGGAGGGTAGCTTGAGCCCAGAAGTTCCAGGCCAACATAGGAAGCCCTGTCTCCTTAGACAAAACAAAACTCCAGCTCTAGTTTCTGTTCTTTACGTGTAGATCTAGGGCAGTCCTCTCTCCAGCTCTGGCGGTGTCGAACTGTCACTGGTCTCCTCCACCCTACCCCAGTAACATTAGGGCAAGACACGGACTTGGAACCATAGGTGAAGAAAGGAAGGGAACGGAGAAGAAAGCGCCAAGACAGTGGGGGCCTGAGGTCTTTACCCCGC
Organism: Heterocephalus glaber; assembly: GCF_000247695.1. The sequence continues at coordinate 640,247 of NW_004624831.1, forward strand.
ACACCCCTGCTGTCACCTCCCTGGAACCCATTTACTGGGGGCGGAGTGGGCTGGGGGGTGGGGCAAGATCGATGCATCAGTGGATTTTGATGACCGCAGGCTTTCACCTTGCAGATAATGGGGTGAGCGGCGGTAAACTCTCCCCAACTAAGCGGCTCCCCCGGCCTTAATGAGATAATCAATACTTGTTCTCGGCTTAATTTCCATCTAATTGCTCTTTAACGACGCCGGATAATGGGCCGCCTCCTGTGAGGAGGGAGCTGGCTGGGAATCCGACCTGCCTCTGCCTCCGCCCTTCCTCCCCTAGGCGGGAGGTCTCGCCCGCGCAGGTGCGAAGCCTGCTCGCCCCGCCCGGCGCCCACCTGTCTGCGCCGCTCGTGGCCCCCGCCGGGGGGCGCCCCAGGCCTCAGCGCGGGGCCGCAGCCAGCTTCCGCCGCCGGGCGCCTCCCCCTGCTGTCCGGTGAGGAGCGCAGCGCGGTGCCCGGGGCCTTCGGGAGCGGCGAGGGTGTGCTTCTGCGCCACGCGCTTCCCCTGAGCCGTGGCGGGGCTGGGTGGTCCCCACCGGCGCTCGGGCAGGGGCAGGCCGGCCCAGGGCTCCGGGTCACAGCGCCTGCTGCTCCTCGCTCCGAGGGCCCCTGCCTCCCTGACACCCCAACCGCCCGCAGCCAGGGGGTTCCTGCCCCGGTCGCCCATCCGTCACTGTGACTCCTCGCTCGCAGGAGGAAGAGCTGGGGCGTCTCTCCAGAGCTCCGCAACCTCTGGCCTCCGGGGACCCGACCTGCCTCCACGCACTGCCTCTGCTCGGCTCTCCTCGCTCTCCTCGCCCTGCTGCGGATCACATCCGCGGCCTTGCTCGCGCTAGGCCGGTGCTCCTCCGCTGCGCCCGCGCCACGCCGCCGACTGCTCTCCGCTCCGGACAGCGGCCCGCTTTGCCTGCCCGCCTCCTCGTCTTCAGCCGTCTGGGCACACGCTGCCCTGCGAGGGTTGGCATCCCGGACCCACACGGCCTCAGGTTCGAGTCGTAGCTGTTGCGTACTGTGCAGTTGACACTGGGCAAACTTACCTGAGTTCTGAACCTCAGCTTTCTCATCGAAAAATTAAGTTTAAAAAAAACCAAATAAATAAATAAATAAATAAAAATTAAGTTACTCCTACCTTGCAAATTTTTTTAAGTCTGAAAGGAGGTAATGTTTGTAAATTGCTGGCCACAGTGTCTGGCACACTAACCATTTGGTACGACTCTTACTATTGCATGGCAGAGCTGAAGGAACCATCTCGTTCAAGGAGCATACATTGTAAGGCTACAGGGGCAGCTTTAGAGTCTTAAATGAGGGAAGAAGGCCAGGAGGGCCGTTGGTGGAGAGGACCACCCCTATCCAAAGTGGCAGCCAGTGCTAGTGCTCACCGTCAGTTGTTGGATGGAACCTGCTCCCCAGTTTTGTTTGTTATTTGTTTTCAAAACAGCCTGGCAGACTGGAGTCACATAATAGCTCTGTTTTTACCACCTCCTCCCTAGCCCAGCTGGGGGTTCTTCTCGAACCTCTCTGAATATCCTTGCCTGACAATTCTGACCCCATATCTCTGGATTTTTATGTTAAAACTTTCAATGTTTAAACATTGGCGATTAAGGAAAAACTTGAAAACCCTGTGAATTCACCATTGTTTCTGAGAAGAAACTAAAGTTCAGATGGGTCGTGGCTGCTGGCAAAGCTGAGTGGGGAAGCGTAGAAATCAAAGTCAAAACAGGAACTCCTAGAAGGCCCTTGCCAGGCTGTGGAGGCTTTTTAGCTGCTGTCTGCTGCAGGTGCTGCCCCCTCAGACAGTGCCAGGTGGCTGAACCAGAGTTAGCACTTGGAGGCTCTAGAACCCCAAGACCTGGGTTACAGCAGTTTTGTGACACATACAATTTCTTTTAAATGTTGGAGAGGGAAGTGTGACAGCAAATCAAGTCCCAGGACCCAGGAGGTCTCAACCTTAATTTTACCCAAATTTCTACAGTCCTGCTGAGCTCATCAATTCAGTATGCTTCTCCCTAACAAGTCCCCAGGCGCATCCCCCAGCCAAGGACAAACCCAGCAGGAGCTTTGCTGGACACAGTTCTTCTGACTGCCACCTTTTGTTCCTTCTCGTCTCTTGCCTTGCCCTTGGGGAAAATGATAGAAAGGCATTTAGGAATCTGGGGTTTTGTGAGGTTGCACATGCTGATGTGTAAGGATTGAGACTTTTGAACAGGCTCAGCATTCTACTTACGATATTCTGATGCTCTGCTGGGGCCCAAGACTCTGCCTGTGGTTTGGTTGCTGAAAAGGCAAGTAGTTTGTGAATGACGGGTGACTAATCGGTGCTCCTTATTTCTTTTCTCTTAGCCATTGAGAAAGCATTCACTGTTTTTTGCTTGGAGTTCTGAGCACACATTTACCAGGTGGTTCCTTGGTATACTGGTCAGCTCTCTGTTGCTGGGACAAAATATCTGACACCATGACTCAAAGGAGGAGAGATGTACTTTGGCTCCTGGTTTCAGTCCATGGTTGGCTGGCTCCAAGGCAGAAATATCATGGCAAAGAGCAGAGCAGAGGAAAGCTCCTGAATTTATGACTTCTGGGAAGCAGAGAGCAGGGGAAGCACTCCTGAGGAAGGGGCTGGGGAGCAGATATAGTTACCCAGGTCATGCCCTATAATCCTCCCGGACACACCAGATGTATGCTTTACTAGTCTAGGCCTCTCTCAAGCCAATCAAGCTGAAAATCAGTCCACTCCTTGTTAACTTGACACCTGAATACATCTCCTTAAACCATCTTTAATCTCCAAATAGAGACAATAACAAGGCCAGAATTCCACCTAAAATGATATAACTCTCCTGTGCATCACTGAAAATACACTGATTTCTTCCCCAAAGTCTCATCAGTCTCAAAAGTGCAAGTACAGGGCTGGGGATTTATCTCAATGGTTCCGTGCCTGCCTCATAAGCACAAAGGCCTGAGTTTGATCCCCGATACCAAAAAAAAAAGTGCAAGTACAGGTTGGCCATCGTGGTGCATGCTTGTAATAATACCAGTGCACTGGGACACTGAAGCAGCAGGGTCACAAGTCTGAGCTCAGCCTAGGCAATTTAGTGACTTAAAAAGACCCTGTCTCAAATAAAAATAGAAAGCATCTGGGGATGTACCTCAGGTCCTGTATTCGATCCCCAGTACTGGAAACAACAAAAAAAAGTCCAAGTAGGGCTGGGGATTTAGCTCAGTGGTTCTGCCGCCTGCCTTTCAGGCAAAAGGTCTCAAGTTCAATCCCCAGTACCAAATAAATAAATAAATAAATAAATGAAAATTAAAAAGCAAGTTACATAATCCTGAAATACAATGGCACAGAGTAAACATTAACATACCAAAAAGGAGGAATAGGGGAATCGAAAGGAATTGGACTAAAGAAAGACCAAAACTCAACAGGGCAAACATCAAGTCTGGTAGCTCTCTGTCCAGCATCCAGGGCACATAGTAATGAGAAGTGAGATTCAGAGGCTTTGGGCAGCTCTGTCCCTCTAGCTTTGCTGTTCGCTGCCCACATGGCCTCTCTTGGGCTGGCTCTGCTCACTGTGTGAAGCTTTCCTGGAAAGATAGCTCACATCCCTGACCATTCCTAGGGTCTGCAATGCAATGGCCTTACTCTGACAGCTTTGTGCATCACCCTCTCAGGAGCTCCAGGCAGGGACTTCAACCTTGTCACTTGTTGCCTAGCTTCCCAGACCTTCTTCTGAAATCTGGGTGAAAGCCTCTATGACCCTGTAACTCTTGTATTCTTCATGCCTGCAAAATCAGCATCACATGGCTGACACTAAAGTCTGCCACCAGTGTTAGCAGTAACTAGGCCCCCTTGGACCATGGCTGCAGTGGCCTCTGAGTGTCTAGATAGCTGAACAAATGGAAACACTTCCTCAGCCTCCTGCCCATGGGAGGATGTCCTAGAGCCTTTTTCTCAAAGCAAAGAAGTTTACACTTTTATACCTTTGAGCCTGCAATGGGTGGGGTCTTGCTGATTCTTGAGGTGCCCATAAGCCATCTCTCTTTTTGTCTTGGTGTAAATTACTTGGTTACTTTTTAATGGCACTAGTTTCTTTAGCAACCACACTTTCTTTGGTCTCAAATTTACATGTGCTTCTTTTCTGGACAAACTGCAAAATTTTCAAATGTTTTGGCTCTGCCTTTTACTCCAAATTCTCACTATAAATCTGGCTAAACAGCAACCACAGTCACAGCCTGAATACTGGGGTGCCTTCAAATTTCCTCTGCCAGATCAATTCGTCTTTTGCCCTTAAGTTCAGCCTCATGTAAAATTTTAGGGAATGAACAAAATACAGACAAGTTCTTTGCCAGAATATAATCTGCATGGCCTCTAGTTCAATTCCCAATAGAGTCCTCATTCCCATCTGAAACCTCATGAGCATGGTCTTTACTGACAACATTTCTATTAGGATTCTGGTCTTCTGAGCTCCCACCAGAATTTCCCATCAATCCCTGTTACAGGGTTTCTCTAGCTGGCATCTCAAAATCTTTGCAAATGTCTGCCACAAACCAGTTCCAAAGGCTTCTGAACTACAATGTCAGGTACAGTCACAGCAATAACTTCACTTCTCCAGTATGAATTTTCTGTGTTGGTCAGCTTTCCATGGATGGGACAAAATATCTAACACCCACAAATTAAAGTAAGAGAGGTTTGTGCTCGCTTTGGCAGCACACATACTAAAGTAAGAGAGGTTTCTTTTCCGTTTTGTTTTGGATTTTTTTTTTCTGGTACCGGGGATCGAACTCAGGACCTTGTGCTTGTGAGGCAGGCAGTGGAACCACTGAGCTAAATCCCCGGCCCAAAGAGAGGTTTTTTGCAGCTCATAGTTTTAGAGGTTTCAGTCCATGGTTGGCTGGCTCCAAGGAAGAAACATAGCAGAAGGACATGGCAGAGGAAAACTGCTCAACTTGTGACATCTGAGAAGTGAGAGCAGGGAGAGCTTAGGAAGGGGCTGAGATTCACCCAGACATATCTAGGTGTGCTTTATTAATCCCCTAGGCATCTCTCAAGCCAATCAAGGGGACAGTCGGGACTAGCCGTCACACTCGGTTTCAGCAAACTGGTCGGCTGAGAGAAGACTTGAGTGTCGGGAACATCTGTTTTTTTCTTTTCTTTTTTTCGTACCAGGGTTCAAACTTAGGACCTTGCACTTCCCAGGCAGGTGCTGTGCCACTGAGCCGCATCCCCGGCCTTCGTCAGAAGCATTCTACATAAGTTTTGGGGAAAACTCATTTCATAATTAAAGTATGACTGTAGCTGTCTAAGGCTCGATGTCGCCTCGCCCGGGGGCCGGCTATGGCACTTGGAAACATGACTCCGTTTTCCCTCCGGTCACAGTGGAGGCCTCGGTGGTCTGTGAAGCTGTGATGCTCACGGACAGGGTGACACCCGCTGAAGACGTCCTGCTTCCTTGAGAACCAAGTAGTAACACCCACACGAGAGAAAGGACTCCCCTGGGGAGGGATGAGGGGATCCCTTATCAGCCCAGTTCACCCCACCTGCTGAGGTGGCAACCCTCTCCTTGGCCTGCATCAGCATGAGATCTGCATGGGCACAGACATGAGGCCACCACCTCCCCAAGTCACCTGAGGCTCCCCCAGTCATTGTGTGCACCCACTAAACAGTGGCTAGCTCAGGCAGTCTGTCAGCGCCCACTCTGAGGCACTGGCCTCCAAGCCCCGCGTCCTTTCCAATTCCACCAGTCTCTATTGCCTTTTCTCTCTTTAGGCCTCCGATACGTGAGTGTTAATTTATTTCCCACTCTGCAGAAGCCAGCATTACATTTTGTTATGTCTTTTTATTTATTTTTATATATATATATATATATATTTCTTTTTTTAAATTTTGTTATGTCTTAAGAGCAAAGGTTGAAAGTGGGATGTGAACAAGGACATTGTCACAAACAGATGTGGTTTAGGATCCAAATTCTTTTCGTGGTCTCTATAGCGTTAATAGGGTTCTCAGGAAGGGTCCTCCTTCCTTTACAGAGGTTGTCTTAGTTTTGGTTTCCCCACAAGCAGATCCTGAGGCAAGAATTTGGGTACTAGTAGTTCCTTTGGGAGTTTATCCCAGAAAACACAGTGAGGGAGAAGGGAAATGAGAAAGAGAAGGAAAACCAATAAAACCCGTTAATGAACCGATTAGCACTGAGGAAATCTCACTGGAGGCCTTCTGCGGGACTCTACAGAACGTACCTCAGCAATACCTCAGTAAAGGAAGGGAAACAAAGGTATTTATCCTCCAACTTTGTCTCTCCATGGATGCAGTTTCCCGGGCTTAGTGGCCTCACTAGCCTGTCCTGCAGGCCAGCCAAGAGCTCCTTTGGGGGATTGGAGAACTCTTTCAGGGAGAGATAGCCATGAGATCAAACAGGAGCTGTCTGAAGTGCCCTTAAGTGTGAGCGGAGAGCAAGCGGGTGAGGCACTGACTGCATCAGACGCAGGAGATTTGGGGTCTAAGGTGGCCACGTTTTGGCCACATGATTAACTTCTGTGGAGCAAATCACCCAAGCAGAGTCGAGAAAAGATTTCTCTGAGATTTGATACATTGATGGTTTTTCTGGGAGCCAAAAGTAGGATGCAAGGGGCCAGGGATTTAGCTCAGTGGTTTCACTGCCTGCTGCGCAAGCGCAAGGACCCGAGTTCGATCCCCAGTACCAAAAACCCCCCAAAACAAAAGTATGATGCAGACTGAAGTCGTTTATGACTATCTTCCCTGCTGCTGAGAAGAAAATATCGGAGTGGATTGATTAGTTTGAGTGTACTGGAGTGATATTAAGGACGGAGGTACGGGTAGGAGATAGGAATCTTGGGATCTAGTGGAAGGAAAACCTACAGAGGGCCGGAGATTCAGCTCGAGGTAAAGGCAAGAAGGTATCTGCTTGGCCTTCCCTACAGCAAATTGTCTTCAAGTAAGAAGCGAATGTCAGATGGGACCAGAGCATTCTTTCTGAGTGCGCCACAGTGAAAAGCGACTTCCTCCGGTGATCCCAGAGCTCCACCCATGCCCGCAGTCTCCCCAACAGGTAGATGCAGTGTACAAAGGCGTGGTTAGCCACAGCAACCAGGAGCTTTTCCCATCACTGACTTTTGATAATAATAGCTTAAAAGCAACTCATACTGAATGGCACCGTGTCTGCATTGGTTCTACTAACATTTCTCTTGGCAGTGGTTTCAGTCTGCTACACCCCTAATGGACCATTACTCACTCGTTACACAAGCCTAACCCGTGAGGACATTTCAACTAAACACACACACACACACACACACACACACACGAGTAATGTGAAAACGGGTCAAATATCCATAAATTCCATAGTTCGTCTGAGAATATTACAGTGATTCAACTGACTGGCTGCAGTAATTATGCTGCAGTTATACAAGATGTCATTACTGGGGCAGGCTCTGTGACGGGAACACGGAAATTTCCTCTTATTTCTGCAACTTCTATGCAAGTCTAAAATTATTTCAATAAAAAAGTTTTGTTTTGTTTTTAATCTAAGGGAGGCTTGCTGTTGTGGTGTACACCTGAAATTCTAGCACTTGGGAGGTTGAGCAGGCCAGCCTGAACTACATTGGGACCTTATCTTTATTTGTTTTTGTTTTTTGGTACGGGGGATCGAACTCAGGTCCTTATGCTTGCAAGGCAGGCAGCCGAACCACTGAGCTAAATCCCCAGTCCAGGGACCTTATCTTAAAAGACAAAACAAAATGAAAATCCCAGGGAAGAAATCTTTGTGAAACTGACTGTCTTATCCTAAATTATAAAGACTATATAAGGTTCAAACCCAGCAAAAAGCTGGGCATGGTGGTCGAGAGGCTGAGGCAGGAGGGTCGCAAATTTGAACGCAGCCTGGGCTACTTCGTGCCGCATAGCAACCTTATCTTGAAAATAAATTTGTAAGAAAAGCTAAGGATGAAAGCTTTGGATTCGACCCCCAGTAACACACACACATGCAGCAAAATTGTAGTTAGAAGTAGGTACTTAGGGCAAGGAAAAGGATAATTGGGGTGGCATGATGGGCGCTTCTGGAATTGTTAGCAATGTTCTATTCTTTACTTGGATGAGGACCCTGTGAGTATTTATTTTGTATTAATTAACTGAAATATGTATCGATTGTGCTCATTCCTCCACTTGTCTGATATACTTTGCAGTGAAAAAGTTAAAAATAGAACAAGAGGGCCGGGGATTTAGCTCAGTGGTTTCACTGCCTGCTGCGCAAGCGCAAGGACCCGAGTTCGATCCCCGGTACCAAAAAAAAAAATAGAACAAGAAATGTAGGCAGGTACTGTATATAGAATACTGTAAACATCCTTTCTACATTTATCCTTACAAAAATTGGTCATCAGGTTGGATGAAGCCTCAGTGTCCATCTCAAAGGTATATGGGATATTTTGTCAGGATGTTGGGAAGGTGTGGAAATGTCTTCTGAGACATAGGAGGAAGGGTAAACTGAAGAATTTAATAACCTGATTTCTGCCTAATGGCCTAACATGTTCCCGCTGGTATGTGCAGTGGTACAGACATGACTGTCCTGTTGGGCAGCTTGTACCACTGGTGGTACAAATGCATCTAATCACTTTTATCAGTCTTTTTACTAGTAAAATTAAAAAAATCTATAAATGGCTAAATCTAGTTAGTTGCTTGAATTTGAATAATTACTACCAAAATATAAATATTAATAGTGTTCATATCAATTAAAATACAAGTGAATAAATTCATTTATTTCATTAAATTAAAAGAAATATATTTACATTTGTGAGTAGTTTATCAATAATTAATTCTCTAAATTTTAACATGGAAATCTTTTAGGTACCCCTTTGCAGTTGTATATAATATGCATTTATAACTGCTGTACCACGTATTAGATGTATTACCCTTTTTCAATACCATTTTAATGTTTTCCTTAAGGAACTGTAACAGGAGGACATCTGGTCTACTGAGTCAATGTCTTCCTTTGCATTACTGTAATCAAAGACCCCCTGACAAGCAGCACAAGGTGCTCGATAGGACAGTCACATTATGTACCACCTGTGATTCAAGCCTGCAGAAATGATCTAATTCAAATCAGAGCTGCCAGGCAGCTAATGTGAATTAGGGCCCCATTGTGAAAAGGCTCATTCATCTTGTCTCTGGTTGTCCCAGAGAGCCAGTTCCTGACAATTCTAGTCTTCATTGTTATGGTTTGGATCAAAAAATGTCCCCCAGAAGGCTCACATGTTCAGAGGTGGGACCTAGATATGTGTTTGGATTGTGAGATGCTAACCTCATCAGTAATTAATCCATTGATTAGTTTAATCCATAGCTCAATAGTTGATTAGGAAGTGAGGCCTAGTCAAAGGAAGTAGGTCATAGGGGCATGATCTTGGGGCTGTATCGTGTACCTGGTACCTCTGGCTGCCATGAGGTGAGCACTTTTCCTCTGTCACCCTCTCCACCATGATGTTCTGCCTCACCACAGCCCAGAAAGAACAGCGCCAAATGACCATGGACTGAGCCTCTGAAGCCATGAGCCAAAATAAACCTTTCTTCCTTTAAGTTGTTATTCTCAGGTATTTTGTCACAGTGACAGAAAGCTGAGTGACACAATATTGTAACATTATTTGTAACTGAATATAATTATCTTCCTACCTGACTGTCCCAACTTTCTACATTTATTTCAACCTTCTAATTTACCTTAAAAAGCAGGCTCTATTCTTTTATCATGAAAAATAATTTTTAATTAATTTTATTGGTACAATTTAAATACACATAATGATCATATTCATCAAAAAGTTATAAAAATAATTTTATATAATAAAGGGTAGTGATCACTACACTCAGCCACTGCTCAGCTTTATTCCAATTTCTCATAGTGTTTATTGATGACATAAACAATACATACTTATACAGATGTGATTGGTATCCATAGGCTTCTCTCACCCTTATTTTTCTATACATATTTCTCACTTCGAGAGCACCTGTTTTTCATAGTAGTATAGTATTGCAGATAGGTAAGTTAAGTAGATATCTTGTAGACAGTGACACAGGGCCAGCCCTCGAGAAGCCAACATGAAGGACTTTGAAGACACATTCACTGAAGGCCGAGATTCTAAAAGAGGAGAAACTACCACACCCATGTAGGATGAATAGCAGTAATTGATATTCTAAATAGGTATCAATCACCTGGGTGAGGGCCCAAGGTCTTAACCCAGCCTTTCCAGGAAACATCCCTCACCCCTACCCTTACTGATAATCCCTGTATGCTTGCTATGTGACTGGCTCCCCCACTTAATCATATTACCTGGGTGACTGTACTTGTAATTTTATTGGTTGGTCATGGTTTTGTCCCACCTCATGGCCACCTTGAAAATTTCCACTGGGTCTTAGAGTTCTGTTCCACTTTGTACCCGCCTCACCACATGGCTTTGCTGTACAAAACATCTTTGAACCGTGGGGTGGGTGGGCAACCCACTTTCCGGTCCCGCTTCTGTCTCTCTTAGGCAGGAGCTTTCCTTCTCCCAATAAATTCTTCCTACTCTTAACCTCCGTCGTTCCTGGAATTCATTCTTCCATTTTAGAGACTAGGAACTCACGTTTCAGATATCTAGTAGGTTTGGGAGTCACATCTCTTCCCCTGTATTAGTAGGTAGCTGTAAAGTATTTGTTTCATCTTAATTATCAGGAAGCAGTTCCTCTGTATCCATCTATAACAAGTCAATACGGATCATTTGTTTCATTTCTTCCTCAAAGTTGCAATGTTGCAGCAAAGGGAGTCGAAATGATCTTTCAGAGACAGGGGAGCTGGGTAAAACCAAAAGGAAGTTTATTGCCAGGCAATGGCCAGCCTCAGGAAACGCGCTCTCCTTATGCCTTATACAGGGCAACTTAACTTGCAGTTGATTACACACCAGAATGTGGCAAGGGCATGATAAAGCAGCACTAGGTGGCAAGGGCGGCATAAGTTGTTATTACAGGATGTAGCAAGGGTGTGGTACAGCAGCATTAGGTACAGGATACTTACGTAGAGAGCAGGCTGCCTGCACAAGAGGAAGGAGGCCCACCCGGAGTTTCCAAGCAGGGACAATTTCACAAAAGTTTCAAACGGTTTCAGCACAGAGTTCATTAACAAATATTATACAATAATTATATATTCCAGGGCCAGGGATTTAGCTCAGTGGTTCCAGTGCCTGCCTCGAAAGTGCAAGGTCCCGAGTTCGATTTCTGGTACCAAAAAAAAATTATCTATTCCAAATTATGTTAGGTAGCTCTTTCTGCCTCAGCAACTGCACTATTTTCACCAATTATGTCAAAACAGGATTCATGAAATAAAAGTTAGGATGTGCGTGGGTCCTCCCAAGTAATTTCTTGCTAAATCATACACTATTGTTTTATTTTTGTTTTTTGAGGCAGGGTCTCACTATGTAGTTCAGGGTGGCTGGCCTTGAATTCACTATGTAGCCCAGGCTGTCCTCAAACTTGCAGCAATCCTTCTGCCTCAGCCGCCCAAGTGCTGGGGTTATAGGTTATACACCACCAGGCCTGGCCACACTAACTCTTTTTTGGTAGCAGGTATTGAACTCAGGACCTTGTGCTTTCCAGGCAGGCAGCGGAGTCACTGAGCTAAATCCCCATGCCCACACTGACTCTTTTTTTTTTTTGGACTGGGGATCGAACGAACTTGGGTCCTTGCGCTTGCACAGCAGGCAGCGAAACCACTGAGCTAAATCACCAGCCCTCCACACTGACTCTTTATGCCATGTTTCATCTTATATTGTTCATTTACCAAGAGCCCTTTTCATTTTATTACACTTATTTCATTCATTAGTGGCTGAAAGTGAACTTCAGGGTGTGACTCACATTTGGATAGCAAACCACATTCTACACCTAATAGGACAATAACTTGCAGAGAAGGATAACACCGTTTAACTTCACCCTGTTCATGTGAATCTAGCCTCCCTCGTATATATACAAAGGCTTCTCTCCTTACAATACGGTACTCACATGGTCTACACTACCGAATTCTTTTCCTTGGCCCAGCATGAATTCACACAAGTCGAGTGGGCTTTTTTTAGACAGGGTTGCACTATGTAGTTCAGGCTGGCCTCGAACTCACAGCTGTCCTCCTACCTCTGCCTGCCAGGTGCTGGGATTGCCTGTGCCGCAATGCCCGACTTTTATAACACGTAAATACCCAAAATCCTTTACTATGCCTTTACTATTTATGCTGCTCATAGCTGTTACTGAATGTTTGGAACCTTGATGGATAAAGTATCAGATAACAGGATCTAGGAAAAAAATAGCCTTTCCAATTGTTTTATGCAAACAACTCCTTTTTCCTTTCTCTCTTTTTTTTTTGTTTGGTATTAGGGATCGGACTCGGGACTTTCCGCTTGCAGGCGGCGGAACCACTGAGCTAAATCCCCGGGCTCGCTCGCTCTCTCTCTTCTTTTCTTTTTCGGATCTCATGTTTTATTTTATTTTTTTGCAAACAACTCCTGTCTAAAATGTTTACATACACTTTTAAGGTTAAAGCCAGGCTGGAGGTGTAGCTCGGTGATAGAGTACTTGTCTAGCATGTGTGAGGCCCTGGGCTCAAGTTCTAGAACCACAAAAACTAAAACTAAAACAAATACGTAGTTCAAGCGGATCCCTCGCAGGTGTAGTCAACATCTTTAATGCTTCCTGAACAGACGGTCGGGCTCGTCTCCAGCCGCAAACCCACCAGAGGGCGCTCATTCCTTGTCGGTCTAGTCTTCAGCAGCGACAGAAAATCCAAGTTACGCTTCATTTTAACTCTCACGAAGTCTTCCACGTTTGATGCACAAATTCTTGCCGAGGATCGCCTGTGCCGCGGGTCGCGGAGCTGGGCTCATTCCCGCAGCCGTGAGTCAGGCACGTTCCTTCTCCCACGGCCGGAGACGGTGAAGACCGAAAAGCTGTGCGGCGGCGGGAGGAGCGTTCCCCGGTGCGGGGCCTGCTGTTTCAGGACGGGCTCCGAGCCTCGGCAGCCCGCGCAACTCCCTGAGATCCAGGGCTGCCTCTGCCACCGGGCGGCGGACTCGGCCTCCAGGCGCTCGTCGCCCGAGCTGGGCCCCGTGGGCGCTGTCGGCCCGCGCCGCCCCCACCCGCTCCCGCCCGGCCGCCAGGTTTCCGGCAGCTCCGGACTGCGCGTCGCCCCACAACCAGCGTAACCCCAGGCCCAGCCCCTCTCGGGTTTAAAACCCGCGGCTTTTACTGTTCGGCAGGCGTAGGGGTCTCGTGCGGACTCTCGCGAGAGTCCCGAGCCCTCGCGAGAGGTTTGCTTTTGGTCCTTCCGGAATTGGAGACCCGTGTGGGTCAGGGTGGTCGCCCCTCGCCCACCTTCGGGGACCCCCGCAGGGAGTCGCGTCCGCACAGCTCAGCCCCAAGGGAAAGACGTGGCTAGGTTCTAGGGCCGGGCTCCCGGGCCCAGCCTGACAGCACCTCCCCACCGGCTGCCGCGGGGCGGGGCCGGCGGCTAGGGATCCCCGGCGCGCTGTCGCTCCGTCCCCGCCCGCAGTGCCACGGTGGCGCGGGGCGCAGCCCGGCCCGGGACGCGCCCAGCTGCCCGATCGCCCGCGGCCGCCGCACCTGTCGGCCTGGGGAGGCCGGCGGCCGCGCCCTGGGAGAAGCTGGGTGCGGGTGGCCCGGGGCGGCCCGGACTGTGGGGATCCTGGCGTCCCGCAGCGCCCGGGCAGCGGCGCACACTGGGCGGCCCCAGAGCTCCTCCGCCCCTCCGTGGGGGACGGGCCCGTCCAGGCCCCCAGCTCTCCCACCCGGCCCCGGTCCGCACACCTCCTCCCCCAGCTCTGGTGTTCGGTTACGGCCCCTCTGCGCCAGCCCAGAAGGAAAGGGCCGGGGAAGGTCCCTGGAGGCTGCATGAAGTGGCGGCTCGGAGCCAGGGGAAGGGGGACACGACGTCGGGGCGGGAGAGGGCGGTGGAACTGCCTCTGAGCCTACGTCCGCGGTCTCTTAGGTCCCCTGGCAGCGGCGGAGGTGCCCGGCCCAGCCGGCGGCGCCCTCTGCTCGCTTCCCAACTCGCCAGCCCTTTCCTCGGTGAGTCCCGGGCCCTGGGCCACACGCAGGGCCGCTCCACCCCCACCTGGTCCTTTCACACCCTCTTATCCTGGTGCTATCCGCTTCCGTCCAGCTCCGGACCCAGGAGCACCTGGGCCGGGTAGCATGTGAGCGTGTGCTTGAGTGTGGGAGGGCGAGCCCGGAGCCTTGGTCCCCCACCCCCTCTGAACAGCCTGACCCATTGCCGACCCGGGGAGCCCCCAGGGCTCCGAGGTGGCAGGGGCGGGGGCAGTGCCGGGTCTGATGTGGTGCCCGGGGTGAGGTCCGTCTGTGCAGATCTTGTTTCTGACTCCTCTGCCCGGCTTCCCTCCCTGGCAGGGCGTGATGCCCCGGGTGCACGCAGGGCTCGCCGCTACCCGTGCCGGGGGGGCCTCCGCGCTGCCCCTGCTGCTGCTTCTGGTGGGCCTGTGGCCGGCGCCCCTGGCCCGCGCCCGGCCGCCCCCGGGTCCCGACCCCCTGCGGCGCGGGTGGCAGCGGCTGCTGGCGGAGGGCGAGGCCTGCGGCCCCTGTCGGCCGGGAGAGTGCGCCACGCCTCGGGGCTGCCGGGCGGGCCGGGTGCGCGACGCTTGCGGCTGCTGCTGGGAGTGCGCCAACCTCGAGGGCCAGCTCTGCGACCTGGACCCTGGCGCCCACTTCTACGGGCGCTGCGGCGAGCAGCTGGAGTGCCGGCTGGACGCGGGCGACGCGCTGAGCCGCGGGGAGGTGCCGGAGCCGCGGTGCGTCTGCCGCACCCAGCGCCCGCTCTGCGGGTCGGATGGCCGCACCTACGCCCAGATCTGCCGCCTGCGAGAGGCGGCCCGAGCGCGGCCCGACGCCAATCTCACCGCGGCGCACCCGGGGCCCTGCGAGTCGGGTATGCGCGGCCCGCGGCTCCCCCCTCGGGATAAGGGCTCCCAAACCCCGACAGTGACTGTCTCTGGCTAGCAGAGCGAGGAAAGAGGAGGGCTGGGGGACCCGCTCCCCGTCCCCTAGGCGCGGCGCCGAGCTCGGTCCACAGGTTCTGCGCAGAGCCGCCGATCCACCGATCCACCAACGGCTGGCTCACAATGGAAAGACCCCGCAGTTGTTGCCCGGCTGCTGGAGCCCAGGCAGCGGGAAGACTTGCTGAGAGATCGGGTTTCATTTGGGCAGAATCTTAGAGCAGTCTGTTAACGCAGGAGCTCTCCTCTCTGCTGCGTTTGGGAATTACGGAAAAGGGGTGCAGCATTTTCACTTCCCTGCCCCCATCCCTGAAGAACAGGGTCCATTTCAGCCTCAGGTTTTCTTTGGCAACTTATATGGCTTCCTTTCTGAGCCCCTCCTCTGGGCCTGGCTTGGCTGGGGCTGCTGGGGAGACAAACGTGCCAGCTGGGCCCCAGCAATTTCTCCAGTCCTCCAGGCTTCCGGCTGGTGCCTGGTTTCAGGGTCTCTTCGTGGCCCTGTCTCTAGCCTCCCTCTGCTTGCTGACAGGCTGAGTGGAGATGGAGGGGGCTCTGCAGGCCTCGGGGAACTAGGCCAGGGGGAGAAAGGGAGGAAGGGGCAGGAGGTATTGGCTACTAGCACAACAGAAAAGGGCCCGGGAGGGTGGAATGAGGATCGGAGGGCAGTCGGGGACAGGGTGTCGTCAAGCTCAGGTGTGGCGCCGTGTGCTTGTGTGCACACGTTTGCATGTGCCCTGAGTGTACATGTGTGCATGCGCATCCCTGTACCTCGTCTGTGCCCCCGTGTGTACCCTACAGCTGCGTTTATGTGTCTGTGCTCGTGCCATGTTTTGTCTGTGGGTGTGTATTCCCCTCGGCACAGCACAGAATGTGTTCACACGAGCTTCTGCACAGTCATCCCTCAGCTGCCCCTTGGGGCTGGCTGCACCATCCTGTTCTCAGGCCTCTCCCCTTCCCCAGAGCCCCAGATCCTGTCGCAGCCCCACGATGTTTGGCATGTGACAGGGCAGGATGTGATGTTCGGCTGTGAAGTGTTTGCCTATCCCATGGCCTCCATTGAGTGGAGGAAGGATGGCTTAGATATCCAGCTGCCAGGGGACGACCCCCACATCTCTGTGCAGGTAGGGGCAGGGGACAGAAGTTTCCTGTGGGGCAGCCCTAGGGCCCCCAGAGTTACGTTGCTGACTGCATCTTGCTTCAGTTTAGGGGTGGACCCCAGAGATTTGAGGTGACCAGCTGGCTGCAGATCCAGGCTGTGCGACCCAGTGATGAGGGGGCCTACCGCTGCCTCGCCCAAAACGCCCTGGGCCAGGTTGAGGCCCTCGCCGCCCTGACAGTACTCACGCCAGGTAAGGCGGGCCCTGGGGGCTGGGAGCCCTGGTGAGTGTTTAACACACAAGCATAGGCCTCCAGACTTCTCTCTCCTGTGCCCATGGTGTTTGCAGAACAGCTGAACTCCACAGGCACACCCCAGCAGCCATCACTGGACCTAGCACCTGAGGAGGAGGCTGGAAGTGAAGAGGGCGAAGATTACTACTAGGTCCAGAGCTCTGGCCCTCGGTGGGGAAGAGTGGGCATAGTGTTCGTCCCTGCTCTTTTTTTTTTTTTTTTTTGGTACCAGGGATTGAACTCTGGTCCTTGTGCTTGCGAGGCAGGCAATGGAACCACTGGGCTAAATCCCCAGCCCTTGTCCCTGCTCTTGAGAAGACCTGGGAAAGACCTGCAAAGGGCAAGCATGGGTTGTTTTGATGCTCCTAGCAGGGCTGTCGGTCGTGGTGGGGGGGAGAGGGGCAGACACAAGGGGTGCACAGGCGGCTGTGCAGAAGACTCTGGCTCTGAAGGCCTCCAGCATGGCGGCCAGCTGGTCCTGGTGGAGGCTGGCCCCACGTCCACAAAGGGGGGGACACCAGGATGCCCTTTCTCTTCAGCAGCCCTTCCTCCAGCCCTGCTCAGCCAGTGTCTTCTAACTGCCAGACCCTGCTGCTCCTGTGATCTTCCGGGTACCCAGCCTTTGCCAAGCCTCAATTTACCCCTCCTCAAAACTCATCTTCCAGTTTTCCTCTCACCGCAGGCCTGCTTGCACTTGCAAACTGCAATCCTTTGTGCTGTTCATCTCCTCTATAAGAGAGTACAGCAGAGTAGTTTGGTTCAGTGCAGTAAGGGAGTGGGCTTGCTCCTATCTTATACCGCTGTGTAGTGGACTGAACATGACACGAGGCACAGTGGGCACCAATAAAGATTAACAAGCTGAGCACACGCTGCAGACAGTTCTTGCAGGCGGCGTGTGAAGACTGACGCCCCAGAGGCCTCGCGCGGGACTCCTGCTCTGGACAGGACGAGCCGATGCTTGGAGGAGTGGCAGAGATGGAAGTCCCAGGCCCCTGTTCAGTGTACCGTCTCCTCTCCAGGCAGAGTAGGAGCCTGTTCCGTCCACCCGGGCTGAGCCCTGTCCAGTCTGACCCTGGTTCCCCAGCTCTCTGTTCACATTCTCCTTAAAAGACCAGTGGCACCGAGGAGACTACTGGGTGACTGAAGGGGACAGTAAAAGCGTAAATTAGGGGCCAAGCCACTGTCGGCCGCCCGTGGCCTCCCACGCGCCTGGGCCCCGCCCGGGCTGGCGCCACAGTGGGAGGGACTGGGGCTCCGAGTCTGAGTTTGTCCTCTGGGAACTGGCGACGTGGTCGAAACCCTGACCTCGGGCGCGGGCGCGGCCGCCCCTCTGCATCCGAGCGCAGCTCCCGCCTCGCCTGCCCTCGGGCCAGCCCGGGACGCTTCTGCTTGCTGACCCGGACTGGAGCCCCGGCGGCCAAGGCCAGGCCAGCGGCTCGTACTTGGAGCGAATACCAAGGCGACCTCGGGAACAAGGGTTGGGGTTGGCGGTGGGTTCCTGTTGGAGCCAAGGGACGACAGCTTTGTGCAGAGAGCGGACCCGGGTCTGGGGGGCCCGACCGGGCGACTGCGTCCAGCACGGAGCCTAGGCTCACCGCCCAGGCCGGGGCACCGAGAGGGTGCCTGGAGTCCCTGGAATCCGTTCTCCTCGGTCGCGTTTGCAGTTTGCAGGTCTTTCCTAAGCAACCTCCTCGAGGCCTCAGTTTCCCCCTCCGCCACCCCGCTGGCTGGGCTCCGCAGCTTGGAACGGGAGGGGCCCCTGCTGGCCCGCACCCCGCCTCCGCTGCAGCGGGCCGGCTTTAATAATGTCGCTGGAAAGTGACACGCGATTTATTATTAAAGTAATGCGGGCGCAGGGACGGGAAAGGTTTAATAAACGCGCCGAGATGCCGAGGATTATTCACCGCAAATAAATGAGAGCGCGGGCGGCGTTTTAATAAATAATTTCCCGCTGCTCCCTGGGGGGATGAGGCAGACTGCGAACTCTCGCCTCGCTCCGCTTTCCGCGCTGGGCCTGCTCGCCCTGGTGGGAGTTTCCAGGAAAGCCCACCCAGAGGGGGCCCCAGGACCTAGCCGGGACGAGTCCGCCCCGCCCCGCCCCGCCGCCCCGCCTCCAGGGCCTCAGGCGGCTTCCCCAAGACGCCCTAGGGTGTCCATCAGGAGTCCAGGCCCGATCGATGGGGCAGACAGGACGGGAAGCCGCCCCTATCGAGCAGAGGCCCCCAAGAAGAAGCCGCCCCTCCGGAGCCCAGGCTTCGCGGGCCTCGAGGCCTGCTGGCTCCTCCCCCCAAGTCTGGCGGTCCCGGGCTGGGCGTCCCCACTCGGCGCAGGGGCACTGTGAGGGGTGAGATGAGGGGCCGTGGGTACACGTGTGTGCCCGTGACCCCGGCTGACACGCCCGGGCCTCGTGGGGAAGCGAGTCCTTCAGCCGCACGCCGAACCGACGCGGAGAAGGAGCCCGAGACGGAGCCCGGGCCGGCGGTTTAGGACTGGGCGGAGCCAGAGCCCCCAGGCGGGGCGGCTCGGCGACAGAAGCCCGAGGCTCGGCTGGAGAGGACGACCCCGCCTTCGCCTTCGGAGAAGCCCAGACCGCAGACTCTGGGGACGGAGGACACTAGGACACTCGTGACGCTGGGGGAAGGGGGAGTAGGGAGGCGCCCGCACACCTGGCTCCGCCAACGTCGCGCCCCAGCCCCAAAGCGACATCTCTGGCAACTCTTGGAAGTACAGGAAGTGTGGAAAGAGTGCCATCTGGTGGATACTTCTGGCGGTGACAGGCAGGCCGGGCCAGGACCTTCGAGTTTTTCCTTGATTGGAAAAATCTGTGTTTAAAAGAAGTTCGATTTCTACTCATTTAGTGTATGTGAACGTGCACACATGTGCGTTATATATACCATAAACATCTATGTCTGATATCTAAAGTGATGTCTATGATATGTGTATAGTGGTATATATGTTTAGCTGTATGTATATATGCCACAGAAAGTATGTGACCAAACACATGTATATAAACACATGTATTTATCTAACTACATGTAAATAAGTATGCTGGTAGTATGTAGGTGTTTGTGTGTACAGAGCATTGTGTATATGAGTGTATTATATGTATATACATTTATTTGTCAGTATGTACTGTATTTCTTTCTTTCTTTTTTTTTTTTGGTACAGGGGATCAAACTCAGGACCTTGCGCTTGTGAGGCAGGCAGTGGCACCCCTGAGCTAAATCCCAGGCCCTGTACAGTATTTCACTATGTATCATGTTTTCTACAAATATTTGTTATAGAGCTATTGTAGGGCTGGAGCTACATCACGGGAAAGGTTGTCCCTGCCTCGAAGAGTTCACATTTTAGTCTAAGCTGTGTGTGTGAGTGCAAGTGTACTTATAGGGATGGCCTAGTCGCTTTCTCATTGATCAACACAACACCCGACACCCATACCTCAAAGGAAGAGAGGTTTACTTTGGCTCACGGTTTGCCCATGGTCAGATGGCTCATGGCAGAGCACCGTGGCAGAGGACCTAGTGGAACAGAGCTGCTCACGACATGGGGGCCGGGAGCAGAGAGAGCAAACCTGAGGCAGGAGGTCACACCCACAGTGAGCACCTCTCCTGGCCAGGCCCACCTTCTAACGCAAGTCAGCCATACACCCCATGACTCAGTCACCTTCAAAGCCCACCTGTGAGTGTATGAGGCCTTTGGGGGGTGTTCTTGGTCTCAGCCGTAACAGTGAGTGCACCACAGGATTGTGTGCGTGTGTGCATGTAACTGTCTACATGTGTGTGTAAGGGACAGCCTTCAGCTCTGGAGATACCTGGGTTTTCTTCATTTTTGGTTTTTTTGCAGGGTGCTAGAGATTTGAACCCACAGCTTTCCACTCACTAGGCAAGTTCCCCATCACTGAGTACCTTTCCACCCCCTCTTTTTTTGAGATAGGGTCACATGAAGTTGCCCAGAGGGACCTCGAATTTGCAATCTTCTCATCTCAGTCTCCTGAGTAGCCGGGATTCTAAATGTGCAGCATCATACCCAGCAGTTCCCCAGTTTTTCATCCAGAAGCATGGGTCCTGTCCCCTAGAGCTCTAGTCTGAGTGTGCAGACAGCTGGGCCACAGGCAAGGAGGCTAATGACCTCCTGGATGTGTTTTGGCTGTGTCCGCGCCTCTCTTGATGACTAAATTCTCCAAACAAGGGACACTGTGTAAGGCCGCTGATGGTGAGGAAGCTGCTGCAGCTCGCACCTCGCTGCTGCC
Organism: Heterocephalus glaber; assembly: GCF_000247695.1. The sequence goes on from NW_004624831.1 coordinate 660,938, forward strand.
CAGGGCCAGAGGCACATGGCGGATGCGAGGCAGAGGGTGGCAAGGGGCTCTCTGAGGGCAGTATTGGGGTCACTTAGAGACCGGCAGGGCCCGGGTCTGGGAGGCTGTTGGCAGGTGGCCTGAGGGCACTTGGGGAGGGCACACGATGGGGTCAGGAGTGAAGTGGGCAGGGCAGGGGCGGGGCAAGCCAGTCTTGGGTGGAGCCTGGAAGCCAGCTCTGAGGAGGCCCCACTCCCTCCCGTCTACCCCTTCCCTGTGCTGGGCCCCAGCTTCTCAGTCTCCTCTCTGCTCCATCTGGGTCCCCACCACCTGGGGCAGGAGAGGAGAGCCCGGCCTTCGGGCTGGGCCTGGCTTAGGTGACTCACTGGCAGGGGGGGTGAGACAGGCCTTGTCCTGGCCACCTGGGTCGTCACCTGCCAGCCGCCATTGCAGCTCCCAGGGGCTCAACAAGAGTGGGCTGTGGACCTGGAGGTCGCAGAGCGTCCACCCCATGCACCTCCAGGTTGCAATGGGGAAGGCGCTTCCTTCTCCCCTCCTTCCGCTAGAGGACCCCGGCTGCCTCCCCCGTCCTTGGTCTGGGGCAGCCCCTCATTCCTGTCCTCTTCTCACTTCCTCCTCTGACTGCCTCACCCGAGAGCCAGCGCTTCTTTCCCTGCCTTTCTGCCCCTCACAGGCTCTCTTGCCTCCCTTCAGTCCATCTTTTCTTCCCAGGGTTGTGACCTTGTCTGGCTGGACCATGTCCTCCCTGGCCAGGACACACTAGGTCCTGGCCTAAATTTATTTTTGATATTGTAGCTGCCATAGATGCAACTGAGGCCTTTTGGGGCAAAGCAAATGATTATGAAAGCCCAGCTTTGGTGACAAGTGTTACCCATGGTCAAGTCTCACCCATCATCCCCTGGGTGGAAGGAATCACTCAAGAGAAAGACAGGGTCCCTGTCAGAAATGACAACTCCTATGTGGGGTGTGATCTCACACGCCTGTAGTCCCAGCACTCAGGAGGCTGAGGCAGGAGGATCACTGTGAGTTTGAGGCCAGCCTGGGCTACATAGTGGGTTAAGGACAGCCTGAACTGCCTAGTGAGACCCTGTTTCAAAAGACAATACAAAGGGCTGGGGATTTAGCTCAGTGGTTCCAATGCCTGCCTGGAAAATGCAAGGTCCCCCGAGTTCGATCCCGGGTAAAAAAAAAAAAAAAATGGAAAAAAAGAAATGACAGCTCCCAATCCTCCTGCCTCGGCCTCCTGAGTGCCAGGATCGCAGGTGCGTGCCAGGATGCCTGTTCTGGGATGACAGGTTCTTTACCTCGGTCTGTCCCTGTCTGCAAGACGGCGGTAACACTTCCTCCATGGTGACTACGGAAGCTGTAAGTAATGCATCCCGAACACAGGAGGTGCTCGATAAATGGTCAGGTTCACCATGACCTTTCCCTGCACGGGATCTGCATGCAGGGCCTCGGCGGGAGGGTGTGTGCCGGAGAACGAGGCAGGACGTGAGAAGCGGGCACTAGCCTCCCCAGGGCTTGGCAGCCTCCGCCCCAGGGCCCCAGTCAGACAGGGCTCTCGGTCTGCCTCGTGGAGGGGCGGCCCCCAAACTCACCTCTATCCATCTCTTTTATCTGGGCTGCTGAAGGGCTGGCGCTCCAGCGGGGCCTCTGATGGGGAACAGACACAGACCAGGCGGAAGCAGCGGAACTGTGCTGAGCGGGAGCTGAGGACCAGGCCAGGGGTCAGCGAAGACAGATAAAGCTCAGAGCAGCGGCGGCTCGCATGCGGGGAGGGCCGCAGGGGCCGAGGCTGGGCGCGTCCTGAGAGGGGGAGGCGGCTCCGGAGACGACCAGGCTCCAGCACGGGCCTTTGATGACTCGGGAGTGGGAGGTCAGACCCTCGCGCGGGTGTCTGCGGGAAGGGCAGGGGTCCCCAGGGACAGGCAGGCAGGGGAGCCCTCAGGGTCGGGCTGAGGCGGGCCTGGGGCTGCCTTACCTTGCAGACAGAGACGGAAGGGCTCTCAAGTGATTATGTGATTTTAGTTCCTGTTTTAATTAACTTTGAAGGGCTTGGGGCCTCCCTGCAGGCCAGGGAGGGCAGCGGAGCAGACGTTTATTTTCTTTTTTAAAGACAATTTCATTAAATCACTTTGTTTTCATTCTGGCTTAAACGTGGGGCGTTTAAATGGAGAGTAATTATTTCACCTCGTTTGCCGGTGGCGGGAGGAGGCAGGAAAAGGACGCCAGGGAGGGAAGGCGAGGCTGTGGCCTCAGCGGGGCACGCGCACGCGCACGCGCTCCGCTCAGCGCCCCCCGGCGGCGGAGGGGTTAACCCGGCAGGACGCGGAGCCGCACCTGCACTTCGTCTTCATCTGTCACCCCTGACAGTCAGATACATCTTGCGGGGGGCGGAGGAGCAATAATCAACCCGCCCGCCCGCCCGGCCGCGCGCCCGCCCGGCCGCGCGCACGGTTCTGCGAGGGCGAGGGCCTGGGGGCCGGGCCGGGCCGGGGCCGGGGAGGGACCGGGCAGACGGAGCCCAGACGGGGAGCAGGAGTGGAGCTGCGCTGCGGGCTCCTGCAGGCCGGAGTGGGCAGAGCGATCTGAAGGGGTCCGGATTCGGGGGAGGAGAACAAGCCGTGGCCCCGCGAGGGCGGGACTTGCCTCGCGTGAGGCCGGCTGGACCCGGGTCAGGAGAGGAGCACCCAGCGCCGAGCGGCTCGGGCGGGACCGGCGGCCAGGAGGGCAGGCGAGCTGTCGGCCTCTCTTAGGGGCGGCCGGCAGGCTCTAGCGCCCCGCTTTGAGGAAGTTGCTGACCTCTTTATAGGGCCGAGACAGAGGACCCTTGCTCCAAGGTCCCTGACAGAATTAAGGGCGCAGCCTCGCTCCAGCTCCAGTCGTCCTTCAGCCCAGCTGGCTTCGCGGCCCACTAAGCCACGTGTCCTCTCCGGACCTCAGGGCCTCACTCAGCGGCTGCAGAGGGGAGGGTGACCTGAAGACGACCCAGTCCCCTGTGGTCCCCAGTCCTGGGCCTGCAGGGACAGCTCGTCCGCGGCAGCTCCCGCTCCGAACGCCCCGCAGGCACGCACACGCACACGCGCACACACGCGCAGTCTCCTTGCCCCTTGTACTGTGCGTATCCCTGGGGTCCCAATCATCTACAAAATTTGCTGTGGTTAAAGAGCCCAGGGCCGGGGCACCCCGACAGAAAAGCTGACTTCATGCCTTTCCGTTCAGAGGTGAAGAAAACCGCCTAGCAGTGCAGGAAAGTGAGCGCCAAGACCGGAAGTGGGCCCTGGCAAGGGCTTGCTGGGGGGAGGGGCGCTGGGCAAGGAGGGAGACCCGGCCCCAGAGGTGTGGACAGCTGAGAAGCCTGGCAGCTCCCGGACGCACTGCTGAGGGGCAGGAGTGGAAGGAGCTGACAGGCCTGTCCGGAAGTCACCTTGAGGAGCCCCACACCAGCCCGTCAGGCCCCCTCTCCCAGGGGCAGAGCCTCTGAGTCACCCACGGAGCACACACCAGCGCAGGCACGCGCACACGCGCCTCAGCGCCTCACTCTGGAGGACGAGTCATCTCTGGCTGCTACGCTCCTTCCTCACCTGGAGAAGGCCCAGCCGGGGGGAGAGAACCGACATCGGTGCCTGGTGGGAGCGGGTTCCGGGCTGTCGCCGCGGGCTTGGGCTTTTCTCTGGCAGCAGAGTCTGGGTAGCTGTGCATCTGCTCAGATACATCCGGCAGAGAGGGAGCTGGGCTTCCTGCAGGCTCAGTTCCGGAGGCAGGGTTGGGTCCGGGAGGGAAGGGCTGCAGTGGCCAGGTTGGTGGAGCGGAGCCCATCTCCCCAGTCTGGGGAGTCAGAAGCCAACTCTGACGCTCTGGGCGTCACCCCTGGCCCTGCCCTGCTCTCATGGCCGCCTCTTCATGGGGATGGGTCTCAAGCTTTAGCCCATCTCTGCTGTCGCCCACACCTAGACCTTCACCCATCACCGAGGGAATCCTCAGTTTGTCTTTTTAAAATCCTGTTTAGCATCCTTTTCAAATGTGGCCTGAGCTGTATGCTTGTACAGATTTCTCAAACAATTCAGAAGCTTGTGGAGAGCTCTCCTTCCTCCCCTGCAGTCCCACCCTCTGCTCCATAATCACTGCCCTTGAGAATCCAGTGGATCCAGGCCTTTTACATATTCACCCCTCAGCCCCCACAAAGGCATTTGAAAAATGATTATCTAGCTTTGGCAGGCCATTCTATTATTTTGGATTTTCCTCTTTTCAATCAAAAATGTCAGAGGTTTTCCCAGGTCAGTAACATGAGTGGAGCTCAATGCACGGGTGCGCACTCCACAGGGGAACCAGGAAGACAGGTCTCCTTCCTGGGGTCTGCAGATTTCTTCCAAGAGTTACAATCCACGCCACAGGAAGCCTTCCAAGATGACACCATTTTGCAGAAGAGTGGGTATTTCTGAGATTCAGACTTCTAGAAGTGGCATTAGTGGGTCAAAAGATACGCATTATATGTCAAATTCCGACTTCTTGTTCATTTCCAAGTTACCACTCACGGAGGCTGGGCAAAGGGTGGCCTCCTGGTTCCTTGCAGGCCAGTGTCTCCACGCTCCCCCTCAACATGCCCAGGCCAGGCCTCTCACCCTGTCTTCTCCCACCCCGACACTTGCTTCCTCCCCTCCTTGCTTTGGTCAGCAGCTTCCCTATAAATGCTATCACCGGAAGTGCCATGCTTTGGGTCATTTTAACCAAAGTGTCTATGTACCTAGATTTGTGTGGATTGTCCAGTTCTGGTAAAACTACTGGTTGGATGTTGTTCATACTCAAACTGTTCTGGACTGGCAGTAATGTATATGGCCACACTGTCTCTCTCTGTCTCAGATTCCTGTTAAATACACTATCAAGCCCCACCAATTCTTCCTTTGTTCATCCCTCCTCTGCTTCCCCACTGTGTAGCTCAGGGTCCCATCATGAGACTTGAATGACAACAGCAGGCTCCAAATTAGGCTCCCCATCTTGCTTCTCACCTGGCCTCTACGCCCCCCTCACTCTGTGGCCAGTCTCCTCCTTTGAGGCCACCACTATTCCCACATGGCTCTGCAGTTCCCCATTGCTCACAGAATCCAGTCCCTTCATGGTCTGCCGTGAGCCGTGCCCGTTAGCTCAGGAAAACTGCTCCATGCCACCCCAACCTATGTGGATAGACTTGATGAGAAAGTCAAGTTAATAAAGAGAAAAGATTCTTTTGGATCTATCTGAAGGGAGCTCAGAAGTGGCTTGATGTCTCTAGTTCAGATCTGGGGTATCAATAAATACAGGCTGCTTGGGCAACACTTCTTGCAGCTCATGCTTTCTCCCCTGGCCCCTGCTTTGTCCCCTGGTTTCACAACAGTCCCAACCAGCTTCTTCCCCATCTCTTGTTCCAGGGCTGGAGTCTTTAGGGACACCTGACTGGCCCTCTTCCAGTTGCTCCCTACTCCCTGCACTCCATACCAACTGGAAGCCACTATAATCACAGATCCAGGAATGCCCAATCTCTGAGTGAGAGGCCCATGCAGTGCTGTAAGAATCCACCCTGAGGTCACTCCCAGTCAGTCCAACCCTGGGAAGATGACTCCAGGGAATGTCCAGGAAGGGCCTGGTCAGAACTTCCTGTTCTTCCCCCACCCTGTTACCTCCGCCCACCCAAGTCTTCATGAGAAGCCTCCGGAGCCTTTTCCAAACCCAAGGCTGCCTGCAGCCTCTCCACTCCCTTCCTTGGCATCTCCTCCCCTCACTCAGAGGTTGCCAAATGGATGGTGAACTTGGATGGGTCCCAGTGGCTGAACTCCAAACAGAGGGAGGCATCCTGGCCTCCTGCCAGGGTTCTGTCCATGGTAATTTGGCAGGGAAGAGCCAGCTGCAGATATCTGCACATCTGTTTATGCCTCTGGCTTGTTATTCTCTGCCTTTCATGGGCAGCAGAGCCAGAATACACCTCAATTCTTCCCAAGTTAGATTAACTGGGAGAGAAGGCTGGGACGTTCAGTCACTGCAATTGCTGATGCTCGTGAAGGGTATGCCTTCTCCAGCAGCTGCTGCCACTTTCCATAGCGACACACCGGGTGGGGAGGGGAAGAGCTGGAAGGGTGGGGAAGGAGGAGAGGGTGACATTAGGGCCGTAGTCAGGCTGGGAGTAGGTAAGGCAGGCTGATCCCAGCCCGCCCCTAGAGGGGAGTTGTCCAGTCTTTCAAAACGAATCACCCTGGCCTTCCTTCCTCCTCAACATTAGGTCTCTGCTGGGGATTTAGCTCAGTGGTTCCGCCGCCTGCCTTGCAAGCTCAAGGACCTGAGTTCGATCCCCAGTACCAAAAAAACCCCCAAAAAACCTAAAACTAAAACACTAGGTCTCAGTGTGGGTACGTGTGTTCTTGCATGGTGTAGGGAAGCATCAGTCACAGGAAAAGGCTCCTGACAGAGGCCTGTGCTGAAGGACAGGAAGCCAGGCTGTGTCATGAGATTAGGGACAAGGAGCGAGACGAAGAGGAGGAGGAGGAGGAACAAGAGGGGAGGGATAAGAGGAACGGAAAGAGAAGGAAAATAAAAAAGAGCGCGCTGAGAGAATCGGGAAGTGCGTGTGGCAGCAAAAGAAGAGGGCTGGGCAGAGAGGCCTGGAACTTCAGAGATGCTCGGAGGGCGGACCGCTGTCCTTGGTCCTGACCGCCAGCGCGCGGAGAGCCCAGACCGTCTGCTCCGGCAGGCCCCCAGCTGCCCGCAGTTTCCTCCGCAGGTGTCTGGATGGCTTTGGAGGAAGAACAAAGAGCTGGAGCCGCCTCTGACAGAAGCTAAATCCACAGGTCTGACTTCTGCTTGTACACCCCTCCCTTTCCTGCCTTCCAGACCAGCAACCTTTTCCGGGGGGCTCCCTGCAGGAGCAGGCAGGCTCTGGGCTCAGAAGGGTGACAGGGCCCCTGAGGTGCCTGAGCCCCAGAGGACCTTCAGCCTGAGTCCGGCCTCTTGAGGCAAGTGGACTGGAAATTGGGGGCGCCTTCGGGTGCGGTGTGTGGGTAGTCAGACTCAAAGCAATCAGACTGCTAAAAACAAGCCTGGACTGACATTTGGCTTCCACTTGCCTTCCTGGTCCTTTGAAGAACTGAGAAAGGGACATCATTTTTCCTTCCTTTAAAAAATTAAGTGTAGGGGCCAGGGATTTAGCTCAGTGGTTTCGCCGCCTGCTGCGCAAGCGCAAGGACCGGAGTTCAATCCCCGGTACAAAAAAAAA